>CM053771.1:329189929-329214799 GCA_028658325.1 Potorous gilbertii
TATATGTCGAACCTATACAAAATTGTATGCTGTCATGGGGAAGGAGGGGGGTGGGGGGGGGTAGGTGTGGGGGTATAAAATCTTAATTTTAAGGAAGTGATTGTAGAACATTTATAAATAAATAAAATAAAAAATTAAAAAAAAAAAAAGAAATTACCTAGAAAAGTGATAGCTTTTGACCAAAGCTCTTTGTTTTAGACTGTGATTACAGAGTGCTGTATAATCTATCCTTTGGTAAGCAATACCAGGAAATGCAGGAAATTGTTGTTTATAATGCAGGTAACAGCATGTTTAGGATAAATATTCCCTTCAAGGTTAATAGCAGCACTGGGCCAAAATGCCTTTATTATTAGTTCAAAAGCCAGAATTTAAATCTGTGCTGACATACTGAAACATGCACATTTATTTTTTACTTAATCAAAGAATGCAACCCTTCCCACTTGGTATAATTACAAGGGAGTAGGCAAACATTGCTCGGTAACTGCCAAATGAAAAGTTTACATGTTTTTCACTTTTGCACCAGTTATGCAATTAATTTTGAAAACATTTTTCTCAGTTTCACTGAGGTTATTTACACAGGTGAATGCAGAAGAAGTATACCACAATGGATAGAGTGCTTTGGGTGGCAACTTACAACCTCTTTATGTCTCAGTTTCTTCATCTGGTAAATGAGGATGTTCAAGTACTTTTACAACTCTAAATCTAGGATCCTTCGATATTAAGAATCTATTATTTAAATAATCTCAGTTAATAGTTTTCATTGTTTTTACTGTTTGGGGAAATGGTGTTGTTGAGTTGTTTCAGTTGTGTCTGACTCTCTGTAATCCCATTTTGGGATTTTCTTGGCAAAGACAATGGAATGGTTTGCTCTTTACTTCTCTAGTTCATTTTACAGATAAGAAACTGAAAAAAGCAGTGTTGAATGACTGGCCTAGGATCACACAGCTAGTGACTGAAGCCAGACTTGAATCCATGAACTCATGAAGATGAGTCTTCCAGATTACAAGCCTAGTGACTATACATCTAGCTGCCCTCGTGACACTAATCTTAAATATCTAGTCTATTTCATTTAGAATTCCAGATCTAGAAAGTGTGTCAGTTATGGCCATTTTGTCCAGTCCTTAACCAAATGAATCCCATTTATAAACTTTGTACTTGGTATGTTTCAAAAGCTATACAAGGGCTAGTTATCATTATCAACATCATGGAGAAATTACTATATCTCAAGAGAGTCCATTTCATTTTTTTCATCCTCCACCATATTTACTAAGGACACATACTCCTCGAAGCAATTTAGGGATACCTCTGAACTCCACCCTTCCCAAGGAATAACTTAGGCACTTTCATTAATGTATCATAAGAAAATTTAATGGATGAATTCCACTAAACAGACAATTTGTTCAGAAGGGAACAAGAAATGGTTATCAACTGATATTTGCCTCAAAACCAGCTAAGTCTCCCATAAAAACACTAAAAGCACCTCTTTCTTGCCTCTGCCTTATACACTCCCTTTATTTCTTTAAAATGAAACCCAAATGCTATATTCTGCATGAACTGAATTAAGCCTTCCCTGTTCTCCCTAATTGCTAATGCTATCCTACCAAAATTACCATGTATATAAGTTAGTATATGTGTGTATATAAGTTAATATATGTGTGTATAACAATATATTTGTATATGTTATATATATTTGCATAAGTGTTAAACATACTTGTATATGTGTTATGCATATTTGTATATGTGTTATGTATATGCATATTTACATACACACACACATATATATTTGTATTACCTTCATATATATGCATAATGCTCTGTTAGAATACTAGCCACTTGAGTAGGAATGGTTTCTTTTTTTGTATTTATATCCTTATTATGTAGCACATAATAGATGCTTAATTAATTGATTCATTGAAATGGGGCTCTACTTCAAGAGAGAGTAAAGGACCTTTTGAATATTGAAAGTAATATTATACTTCTCCTGTTATGACACCCATATCAAGGCTGAGAGGCAGTGTAGGTGCCCCTTTCCACAAAACCAGTGAGTTTTAATTAGGGAAGTATATTTCTATTACAAGAAGAAATGTTCTCAATTCAATCACATGACATATGTGGACCTGCTTTCTTGAGAAATACTGTTCTGTCTGGAGGTGAGTGGAGAGAAGTAATAACACCTCCTCCTCCTCACACACACACACACACACACACAAACTGGCTAGGAAATAACAAGGTATTAATTAGCAGTTATACTTTTGCCAAGAATGGCAAAAACATCTTCTAACACTTTGGAAAGCACTACATATTAAGAAGTTTTTTTTAGCCAATATTGAAGTAGAATCAAGTTCCCTGTAATTTCCATCACTGATCCAAGTTCTGCTCTCTGATATGTCATCCTTCTTCTATATGAAAATCCTTCAAGTATTTGAAGATAGACCTCATGTTCTTGTAGATATGAGTCTAAACAGAGGCTTCAATCATTCCTTATGAAATGTGGTTTTAAATTCCATTGCTATCCTCAATGACTTCCCCTGGATATATTCAAGTTTGTTAATGGTTTTCCCATAGTGTGGTACCTAGCAGTGAAAATGGTATTTCAGTTTGACTTCCACAGGATAGAGCACAGTTGAAATATCAATCAGTCAGCATCTTTGCTATGGTGCCTACTATGTGCCAAGAACTCTTCTAGACAGTAGAATTAAATAGAATTAGACAAATAGAATTAACAGAATAGTTACTATCATCTAGGAGTTTACATTCCAATAAGGAAAACAAGTGAATAAATATACCAAATAAATATAAAGAGCATAAATGCAAATAAGTACAAAATAGTTAAATATAGATTAATTGGAGAAGGAGGGCACTAGTATTTGAAAGAATAAGGAAAGACTTCATGTAGAAGGTATTGCTTGAGCTTCATTTTGAGTCAGGAGAGGGATTCTATGAGGTTCGATGAGGAGGAAGTTCATTGCTAGAAAGGAGAGGCAGCCTGAACAAAGGCACAGAGATGGAAGACAGAAGGGTTGTCACATGGGAGAAACAGAGAGGAGGCCAGTTTGGCTGAATCACAAAAGATAGGATAGGAAGTAATGGGCAATAAAACTGGAAAACTAAGTGAGGAAATTGGCATAAGGCTTTAAAAATTAAACTGATCTTAAAGGCAATAGGGAATCACTAGCATTTATGGAGTAGGAGAATGCCATGGTTAGATTAGTGTGTGAAGAAAATTAGTTTGGTAGCAGATTGTTGTGGTTGTGCAGTTTGTGCTTCATTCTCAAAGAGGATCATGATATTAGGAAGATGATGCTATAACTTGCAAGTGAATTGGATTTAAGTGAGAAAGGGCTGTGCAAAGTCAGTAGCCTAACTTTTTCCTCCGGAGCCATCTGGTTCCAGTAGCAAGATATAGATTAGGTCCACTGGAGACAGGGATGCAGTGGAGGACAGGGGTCTTTTTAAGTAGACTCACTTTGACTGAGGGATCCCCATTCAGTGATTAGACCTCTTTAAGAAGTGAGGCAAGAAATGGCCCCTTTAATCAAAACAAGAACCACAAAACAAAATTGAGAGGGGAAGACACTCAGGGTTTCTGAACAAAAGAGAAACATTTGCTTTTTATATTCACTCTGAGCCATGGGGCGCAAACAATAATCATTGAGTGGTTTCTGGGTAGTGGACCTATTGTTGGCCAATCAATGAGAGCCAGTGTGAATTGGGTTTGTCATAGTCTTTAAAAAAGAAACCTGGCCATTAAATCCCAAGGTATCTAGGTAGGTTTCAGCTTTCAAACACTGGAAGATAGATAGGAGTGAGGAGAGACTTGAGGGAGGAAAACCAATGAGAAGGCCACTGCAATAATCTAAAAGAAAGGTCATGAGACCCTTAGCTGAGATGATAGTAGCATGGGTAGAGAGAAGCTTTTAGAGGAAAGAAATGTCATAAAGATAGAAATATCAAGATTAGGCAGTAAATTATATATGTGACCCACCAGTAAGGGTGACAAATATTGCTGGGAACACTATATCCCTATTTATGCATCTGTAGTTCAGACTAACTTTTTCATTGACTCTATCATACTGGTAACAGTGACATTCAACCATACAAAAACTTCTAGACCTATAATACCTTTCAACATTAACATTTTTCTAGACAGATACACCTCATTTTTTAATCTCTTAACCAAAGTGCAAATTTTTACATTTGTCCCTACTGAAGTTTATTTTATTAAATTTGATCTACCACTCTAATCTGTATAGATTTTGTTCAATTGCAGTTCACATCCAGATCTCCGCCATCTACAAATCTGATAAATATCCTCCATACACCTTCATTGCATCATATGTGAACAGAACTAAGGCAATAACACAGCAACAATATTGCACTCAAGACCCATGTCCCTTCTCTCCCTATTCTATCTCCATGGAGCCATGGTTCTAAGTCATTCTACCAGTTCTAAATCCCAGTAACTGCATTGCCATTCTATCTATATATGATTATATTCTCCACTAAGATATGAGAGATTTTGAAATATATGATTAAATTCCAATATATTCTATCCATTGGATTCTCCTGATCTGTTAGTCTAGTGGTGCTCTCATGAAAGAAAATGAACTTATCTGACATGAATAATGGTAAAGGAAGCCTTTTTCAACCCCCTCAAATTCCAGTGCCTTCCCTCTGTTAATTATTTCTTCTTTACTCTGTATATAACTTGCTTTTATGTATACGTTTGCACATTGTCTCCCCCATTAAATTGTAATTTCTTGAAGGAAAGAACTTCCTTTTTCTTCTTTGTATATCCCCAGTGTTTAGCATAGTTCCTGGCCCATGGTAGGGGTTAAATCAATGTTTATGGATTGATTGATTTTTTAATAGTGGGCATATATTTGTATAACTTTAGTTTCTTGTGATATCTGTCACCATGATACCTCAAAATACCAAAGCTAGACCCTAGTCCCTTTCAATTCTAGGTTTTCATCAGAAATAGCTACCACTTCTTTCGATGTGCTGAAATATAGGTTGTTTTGGTTCTGGTTAGTTTAGTTGGGCCTGATTACTTGAATTTTTCAAGAGACAGATGCAACAGGAATAATATTCATAGTAATATTTATACTATTCATTGAATAATAATATTCAGTGTTGTAGTTGTTGCTGTTTGGTCATTTTCAATCATGTCCAACTATTCACAACCCCAATTGGGATTTTCTTGGCAAAGAGACTGATATGGTTTGCCACTTCTTTTTCCAGATCATTTCACAGATTAGGAAACTCATTGCCCAGGGTCACACAGTTAATGAGTGTCTGATGCCAGATTTGAACTCAGGAAGATGAGTCTTCCTAACTCTAAGCCTGGCACTATCCATTGAGTCACCTAGCTGCCTCGATATTCAAAAGTCAGTGTATGTGAGATGTTCTTAACTCTTTATATAGTTACAGATTGCAAGCCATCCATGCCTTCTCATCTGATCCAATTTTTTGTTAAGAGCTTGATGTTCATGTGGAGACTATCTAGTAGTACACATGAGCTTGTTGCTCATGTGCAAAGTACTCTAGGTATGGAGTCAAGCATCTAAGTTTGTTTCTTCTATTTACTTTAGGCAAATCACCTAACTTCTTGGAGCTTTAGAATTATTACCAGTTAAATGAAAGGACTGGACTATATGAGTAGTGTCAAACTCAAATGGAAATGGGCATGGGGGCAGGCAAGGGGAGCACTAGAAGTGGCAAGCAGGAGACTTTTTAGTGGAGGGGAAAAGAGGAGAGCTGAGAAAAAAAACATGAAGTTTACTCTCATCACATTCAACTAAAGGAAAGAATAAAATGAACACTCATTTTGGTATAAAAACCTATCTTACAATATAGGAAAGTAGGGGAGAAGGAAATAAGCAGGATGGGGATGATGGAAGGGAGGGCAATTTGAGGAGGGAGCAACTTGAAGTCAACACTCGGGGAGGGACAGGATCAAAAGAGAGAATTGAAGCAATGGGGGGCAGGATAGGATGGAAGGAAATATAGTTATTCTTACACAACATGACTATTATGGAAGTCATTTGCAAAACTACACAGATATGACCTATGTTGAATTGCCTGCTTTCCCAAAGGGAACGGGTGGGGAGGCAGGGATGGGGAGAAGTTGGCACTCAAAGTTTTAGGAACAACTGTTGAGTATTGTTCTTGCTACTAGGAAATAAGAAATACAGGTAATGGGGAATAGAAAGTTATCTGGCCCTACAGGACAAAAGAGAAGATAGGGACAAGAGAAGGGAGGGATGATAGAAGAGAGGGCAGATTGGTGACAGGGGAAATTAGAATGCTCAGTGTATTGGGGTGGGGGGAGGGGACAAATGGGGAGAAAATTTTGGAACCCAAAAGTTTGTGAAAATGAATGTAAAAAGTTAAATAAATTTATATTTAAAAAAAGAAAAAATATAAAAAAATAAAAAATGGGGCAAAGTGATACAAAAAAGTGATGACTTGTTAAGGTTATCTTTAAAAAGTCTTCCCAGAATCAACATTAAGTGAAAGATAAAGCATATGAACTCAGACTCATCAAAGGTATCTGAGAGACAGGGTAGACTACACAAAATCCACATGGATGACTATTTCTCTTTTGTAGGAAATTCTTCAAAGTTTCTAATTCCAAGTGATATACTGAATGTACTAAACCCAAGAGCATTAAAATTTTCTCAAGGTACTATATGACTATAAATCATGTTGTACCACAAAGAATTAAACTCTATTGTCTTTCATGTTTTTTTAATCATCTTTTTTAGTAATTTCACTATCTTTTATATCATTTAAAAATATTCTTCTTCTTGCAAAATTCTGAAAACTGATGTTTGAGTATCTTTAAAATTGCACCTTTTCCAGCAGAGATTTGTGAATTTGTAAAGCTTCTCTGAGAAAGTACAGTATAAAAGATAGGAAATTGGAATTCCATTGCTTAATACCTAGACAGCTAGGTGGTGCAGTGGATAAAGTGATGGACTTAGAGTTAGGAAGACTCATCTTCCTTAGTTCAAATCTGGCCTCAGATACTTACTAGCTGTGTGACCCTGGGCAAGTCACTTACCTCTGTTTCCCTCAGTTCCTTCTCTGTAAAATGAGAAGGAAATGGCAAACCACTCCAGTATCTTTGCCAAGAAAACCCCAAAGGGGATCACAGAATCAGACACAATTAAACATCAACAGACAACAAAATCAGTCTTACACCGAGTAAGCCACAATACTTCTTTAGGTCTCATTTTCTCACCTTAAAATGAGGTTAGACTAGATGACCTCTAAGATCTCTCGCAATTCTTCGATATATGATCTTTCCCATATTATTTTCTTTAGTGTATGTGTCTCTTATTCAAAGTATACATTGGATGAGAAATCCAAATGCACCTAGGGGATATGAGTTGAAACGTGACTTTGTCACTTACTATTTGTGATATCATACATATAATTAAATCTCTCTATGTCTTAGTTTCCTTATCTGTAAGGTGAGTGGATTGGACTAAATGACCCTTAAAGTCCCTTCCATCAATAGATCTATGATCTTATCATAGTAAAGATTACACTTGTATTTTTTCATTCAATCCAAAATAAAAACAAGTTATAGTTATGATATAACTAAATATGATTAAAAAAAACCATCTATGACCCTAAATAGCCATGTCTTTATTAAATCAACTATATACATTATCAATTGTTTCCATATAGCTTTTTCTACTGAATAGTAGAAAATTGAAATTGAAAACTAAGAAGGAATAGGCCTGAATGCATATCATAAATTGAAATTGATTTTTAAAAGCATAATAATTTCTAAAAAGTATATAAGCGATACACTAGAAACAAATTTTCAAGAATGTAAGGACTCCATTTTGAATAAAAAGTGTGTCAAACAATATAGTTGCTTCCTCCAAAAAAATATGAATGGTTCCTCATGTTGGAAAAAGATATTTTTAACTGGACCTGTGGTATCATTGCTATTCAAGCTCCAAATACAGAAAATCTCTCTTTCAATGCAGCTCTGTACCTGATTTGCAACTTAAAGTTAGTATATTAAGGTAACCCAGTCAATATTTTGTCATCAATGGAATTTAAATCCAGATCTTCATGACTCTGAAGTCTGCTCTCTATAAATTGAACATATGTAGGTATGTATACATCTCACTGCTACTGTGGATAGAGAACAATAATATTGGTACATCTCTTCCATTTAACATCTATTTGTTGTTCTTCCAATTTCATCTCCAACTTTTGTCTCCAGATGCATGGTATGACTTAGCTTGACCCATGTATGAAGTACTTTGAGGCTTATTTTTTCCTCAAATATTTTGTTCTTGTTGCTGTTGCTTCCGCTGTTGGCATTGCTATATTGTGAAATGATTTATTGTTTATAATCTTCCATTCTCCAACCCCCTGCTTTTCCTTTTTTTTGGGTGTGTTGTCTTTACCCATTAGATTATAAGTTTTCTAAGGTCAGAAATTTTCTTTCTTTTTCTTATTTGTATTCTCAGCACTTAACACAATGTCCTGTACATAGTAAGTGCTTAAAAATTTTTTGGATTTATTTATTATCACATTGCTTAAAATTGAATCTGAAAATTGAATACTATATGTTAAGCACAAGTGATACAAAGAGAGATTAAAGATCACCTCTGCTCTCAAGGAATTCTAATGGGGGAAACAACATGCAAACACTTCTAAATAAACTATATGCAGAATAGATTGTAAATAATCAACATAGGAAAAATGTAATTGAGGAGAAACTTCCTGAAGAGGGTAAGATTTTAGCTGGCACTTGAAGGAAGACAGGTAAAGATGAAAAGGGAGAATATCCAAGTAGAGGGGAGAGTCAATGAATATTCCTGGAGTCAGAAGATGAGTGTCTTGTACAAGGAACAGTAAGGTCAGGGTAAATGAATTGCACAGTATGTGGGGTCAGGAGGTGCAAGGCATACAAAGCTTGAAAAATAAAGAGATAGGTTATGAAAGGCTTAGAAAACCAAATGGAAACGTTAATATTTTATCCTAGAGGTGATAGGAAACCATTGCAATGTACTGAGTAAGGGTATGACATGGTCAGACCTGAACTTTAAGAAGATTTCTTTGATAGCTGAGTAGAAAGTGGATTGGACTAGACTAGATCAGGAAGAGCTAGGGCAAGGAGACCAACCAGAACTCTAAGAAGTACCTACATCCTAAATCTTTTCCCCATTGTCCGCTTAGATCTTCAAATGTGGCCAGGGTGAATCCTAACCACGCATATCTCGCCTATGTGAAAGAAATAGAGGTGGGGGATCCACACTTGATATCAAGATCATGGTCTTCAAGCAAGAAAATTTTTAAATACTGAAGGAAAGAATTTTCTCTCAGCTCATTAACCCAGGCAAATTCACAATACCTTTAAGTCTTAGAAACTCCAAATCTTTTCTCACCATAGTTCATGGTCTCCATCATTTCTCAATTTTTTTTCTATTGTGCTAGCCTCTGGTTGCGATGCTTTCTGGGCAACATGGCACTATGGCAGGGCTAGTCCTGATTTTTGTGCTTCCCTCATGATTTCAATCAGTGGTTACCTACCTCTGTCACTCTCAAAATAGCTAGGAAATTTGATTCCAATGCCAGCAAAATAAATCAAAGAAGCCAACCTTGGATGTAAGAGTGGCCAGATTATGGTCCCTTTCCTCTAGTTTGTGGTTCCTGCCTGGGAGTATATTTAAGGCAACAAAGCTTTTGCGACTCTACCTATTGCTTCCCTGGGGAGGATCTGGACATGTTCATGTGCAGTGGCATGACACACATTTTGTTTTTTGTCAAAATTCTCTTAGCTTTCTGCTCCCCACAGAGATAAAAAGGATGTGCAGACACACTGCCTAGTTTTGTACCTAAAGTATTTGTACTTTCAGTGGCTCATTTGTTTAAAGAGTTCCAGTTAGGGTCTTTCTAATTAATTGCATGACCTATTCTTTTTATCCTCTAATTTAGCACCGATTTTTATAATTATTCTAAGCTGTCAATGCTCAAAATGTGAAGAGAAAGCTGATTCTGAAAATCGTTCTGAATTTGTAATCAGTCTTCTGAGATACAATCAATTTCATTTTCTATGATGTTCAGTCCTTCATATTGGCCATCTTGAAACTCTCTTGTTGGAAGTATTCATGTCTCTTTCATTTCTTGATTCTGAATCATATTTTTCATTTTTTTTCATTGCTTTTCCCTCTACCAAGTAGCAAGCCATACTTGGTCTGGAAGATTTTCTTAGTTCCTTGATATAATTACTTCATCATCCTCTGTAGCAGATGGTTTTTTTTTCATAAGTTGCAAGCACCTTCATGGTGGTCCAGTGGCTTATGCTCAATAAGAACACTGCAAAGCAAAATCAAGTTTCCTGGACAGTGGTATTCTCATTGTCTTTCAGCTCATGACAAAACCATCTGCACCAATTCCATTATTTGCCATCCAGTGAGAATCCATGAGCCATCCTTCCAATTAATTGATGCTTTTATGCCTTCTAGTTTCACTTATAGTGAAAATAACAATATGAATATGTTTTACCTTCTCCAGGCATATATATATATATATATATATATATATATATATATATATATATAAACATATTGGTCACTAGCTTAGTAACGAACATTTAGAGAATTGGCTCTGAAATTAATGTGTGACCATAGTAGGACTACAAAACCAACCTTCTTAGAACACTCTGCTTCTATTATTGTCACTACTGAAGAAAAGGGAGGTGTTGAGTAGACCTTCAACATCTTTTTAATTTATAGACAAGGCTAATATATCATTCAGAAATGGGCCAGGGCTGAAATACTCTCACCAACGTATCATTATATGTATGTATAGACCTATACATAGATGTGTATACGTATAAAACACACATAGATATACTGCTTCCACTACAAGATAGATAGAAAGTCTTCATGCCCTTATTTCATATTAATCCATAATGATGTCCAGCTACTCTATAAGGAATCTATTCAATGTGAATCTTCTTCAAGGTCTCTCGATTTCAGGAACACTTCAGCACTCAAGTTATTGATTTGTTATCTCTTATTATCTGCCCGTTTTGTTTTTTTGGTTTTGTTTTCACCTGATGATGGCTTTTACATTTTTCAAAATACAGCTCATGGCAAGTAATATACTGAAGTCCATTTCTCACTAGCCATAAGTCTTTCCATTGTCCTTTGGGTAACATAATTTTTATCCTTCTGATACTGCTTTATAAGTCACAGAAATCAAGCATCACAGGGGAAATACTAATATTAAAATTTATAGACTTCAGGGAGTGAATTTGGATCACAGAAACCATTAAACAGTTTCTCAAATTCAATCCAGCTATTTTTCTTCCTTTGAATCCAGTTCATCATTTGTTAGTCACGATTGTCAGAGAGAGAGAGAGAGAGAGAGAGAGAGAGAGAGAGAGAGAGAGAGAGAGAGAGATGCATATTGTGTTTATGTGCTGATGGATTGGTATTAGAAATAAACACTTCTGAAGTCTCCAACAAAATTCATATAATTTTCATTTTAAATAATTTCTTTTTTCTCCTTATTATGGATTAGGATGGGTAAAAGGATATGGAGTCCTTTACTTTTCTTTTTGTCATCTTTAATTCACTGGAAGGGAATCTATATTTGAGTTAGTGTGCTTCTTTATATAAATCATGTTTTAATGCTGGAGTCATATACTCATTAACACCATGAAAGGAAAATTCTTTTTGCTTCATGACTATGCTTCTTCTCTCAGACCAAAGCTGTTGCTCTATACAATATGAGTCTTTTGGTGGTGTGGTGTTTTGACCCAGATTTGTCAGATGTTATCAAATCACTAGTATTTTTTAAAAAAGAAACACTCTTCTACCACCTGTATGTTTTTTTAGAAATTAATATTAATTTATCTATTTTGCTTTTGAGATTCCCTTCACCTTAAAAATAACAGTTCTTTAGCATTTGAAAATATGACCTGCTATATTGTCCTACCCCTTCCCAAAGTCTTTCAGAGATCTCACATTGCTGATACTAGAGAACAACCTGATTGATGCCTAATGAAAGAGGACTGGTGTTAGGAAACCTGGGTTTGGGTCCTGATGTAACATTTGTTACCATTGGGACCATGGGTAAGTCTCTTCAATCCTTCTAAGCCTCAGTTTCCTTATCTATCAAATAGTAAAAACACTTGAACTACCCATATATCCCAGGACTTCTGTGATGAAAACCTCTTGTGAACCTCAAAACATTTTATAGATAGTAAGCTAATATTTTGTTGTGTATAACAAATATTGCTATAGTTACTTTCAGTCACTATCAGCAACACTTCTAATGAAGAGGACAGTATTATTTCTAATTCAGTGCTGACATTGGTCATTTCATCATAAGAAATGGGAAATTTCTCAAGAAAATAAAAAACTCATGACACTCTTATTCAGTTCTGCCATGTTGGTATTGGAGTAGGAATTCCTCCTTGAATAAAATCGTTCCTGACAAGAAGATTCCTGACAGTTTTTGGTTGTACAAAATTTTTAAATGTGATACTAATTATATTTAGAATATCTTTGATGATGTGAGGGAATATGATAGAGTGTAGAGTACTGGACTGGGAGTCAGGTCTAAGTTTTCATTCTAGCTTTTCCAGACTGACTGGTGAACTTACATAATACACCTGTCCTCTTTAGTCTCCACTTTCTTTTTCTGTATAATAAGGGAGTAAGACTAGATAACCTCTGTATTTTCTTGCAGCCCTAACCATAATAAAGTTATTGTTATAGTAACTAAGAAAAGGCTGCCCTCATGTTAGAACAATAAGGTGTCATAGGCAATAGTGTGAATAATTTATGTGTCCTAAACATACTCCTTTGTACTTCTGTTATTTTTTCACCCCCCACCTGATATCCAGGACCCTCATTTTGTTGTTCTTGTCCCCATAAAGTATTTAACACTACCCAAAGTAAGGAATTGCTATCAAAACTAACCTATCCAATTTCCCATAGCATCAGACTCTTTATCATCATATTGATATTTAATTTGATGAACTAATTTGTTGTAAAGATTAGTCTTTCTTTCACTTCCTGGGAAACATCTATGCCAGAGCTTCTTAACGTAGGGTTCACAGACCCCTTGAATGGTTGTCAACAGATTTCTGTGAATTTGAGTGGGAAAAACAAATCTTTATTTTCACTAAGTTCTAACTAAAACTTAACTTTTATTCAGTTATGAATTTTTATAAACCCATTATTCTTAGAAGGTGTTCTTAGGTTTTAGCAGACTGCCAAAAGTGTTCGAGGTACAAAAATAAATGAATGAATGATAAAAAAAATTACTTTTGGGGTCTGTATTTTAATGCTGGTCTTCTGAAATCAACAAACTTCTTAATCCTACCCCCCAAAAATCTTCCTCTAATTTCAGTCCAAGGCCAGCAGATGGGGTAGGGGGGAATGAGAATATTTTAGTAAATCCTAACATGTAACTAATCACCTAATATAGAAAGATTTGACTTAGACTCCACCATAACAGCTTCTCCCACTCAGGGATGTAAATGTTTTAACAACTGGCTCTCCAGGGAGGAAATGTACAGATGAAAACTTTTAAGTTTAATTCACATTATTAACAACTTTAAGTCAAAAATAAACAACAGTAAATAAAACTCTGACTTGTAGTGTTTGCTAATTCCTGAGGCATGAATTCTCACACTGAAAATTTAATAGTCAGCCTGCTCAAGACATTTTTGTACATAAGAAAATTCCCTTGAGTCAAAAGACTTTCATTCAAATTTCACCTCTAAACCTAACTGGGTGACTCCCCCTGTAAAAGTCAATTTACCTTCTTCAGTTTCCTCATTCATAACATGAGAAGGCCCTTCTGGTTCTGGATGAATAAGTCTATACTCACTGACAAGACATAGAGCAATTCTTGACATTGCCAGTTGTCAGGTCATGCAGAACTATTTGACATTTAAGTTCACATTCATGTGAAAGTCTTGAGGTTTGCTTTGTATAATTAGAATTGGACAACCCTTAGCATTTAAGGACTCATTTTTTCAATTCTCAGATTAAGAACCAAAAGAATTCAGTCTCACTACTCCCTGGGGTTCCTAAAACATCAGCATATCACCTTATGAACTTAACTTTGCTTCAGATATACAGTGAAACACAAAACCCACCTGCTTTGAGGGGTTTTTTTCTGAAAATATTTTGTCTTGCTCTAACACTCCTGCCTTGGGGAAAGTTTTGGCAGTTATTTCTTGGCTAAATCACTGCAACATGGCATTATAACCAAGAGGGAGTTTCCCTTTAGAATAGAAAATTCTCTCTATAAATTTACAGGCCAAGAAGCTTGGAAGCCACTGTTTTCTGGCTAAAACTTTAGGTGAGAAGATAATTACCTTTCTGGTAAACAAGAAGAACTTGCCTCCAGAAATTATTGAAACTGTCTTCAATTTTTAACTCTTGGGAAAGAAAGGAAAAAATGATCTAAATTGTTAACCCTCTCTTTTGCTTGAATTGGGGAGGCAAGCAAACAGAGCATAAACCAATTCATTCATAGCCCCACCATAATGTGATGACTATATTAGATAAATACATTTCTTCCTGAACCCTGGCCTTTCTCACCACCTTGAATAAGCCTGGATCTTTTAGTTACTCTGCGGTTTAGCAAGCCACAGGACATTTTGTTCATAATATAATATCCTATGACATAAATTATTCCCTGATGAGCAATGACATTTTGGTGGAAACTTAGTATTACTAAAATAACTCCATTGGTTGTCATTGGTTCAGCATATTTCTTTTGCAAATGTCAAACTTTGGTGCCAAGGTGGGGGAAATAATTACTTCACCATTTTGGTGTACCTTTTCTCTATACCAACATGTGTTTTCAAAATATAATTTCTGATTTGTTTTCAGATTTGCAATGTACTTCTTTGCATGACAGGAATTAAAATATATAAGGCAAGAACATCTTAAGTAAGAGTTTCTTAAACTGGGATCCATGGACTTTTCCACAAACTTGGAAGTGGATTGGGGGCAGGAGGGATACACTTTTATTTTCACTAACCTCTAAATGAATTTTAGCATTTCCTTCAATTGTGAATTCAAAACCACAATAATATTTTTCTGAGAAGTGATACATATGCTTCATAAGATTCCAAAAAGAGCTTATGACACACAAAATGTTAACAGATCCTGCTGTAAATGATTGATCTAATTAGACACATTTAGTTTTGATGGATTAGGTTGCCGTAGCACCTCTTGGAATTGCCTAACATTGTTGTTTTCTACTTTGCCAGGACAAAACACTGAAATAATAATTTTTAAGAAGCAGTAATATTTTAGGAAGTTTTTGAAATCTCTTCTAATCCCAGTTTAAAATATTTTTTTTTGCTTTAAAATAACTACCTAGTGGACCTTTGTTTATATAACAAATCAGTCATTACCACCAAATCACTACCTAAAACTCTCAGGGAAACCAAAACACATTAATAATGACAATGCAAGATATTTTCCCCCCTATTTTCATTCTACTCTATAGCCAGTCTACAGCCTGCAAGTACATAGAACAAACATTTTTTCAGGTCAATGTTAAGCAAGATTTTTCCTCATTAGCACACTTTGGCAATCACCATTGCTGTCATGCTGGGCTAATTGGCAGCC
Source organism: Potorous gilbertii (assembly GCA_028658325.1). NCBI lineage: Eukaryota > Metazoa > Chordata > Mammalia > Diprotodontia > Potoroidae > Potorous > Potorous gilbertii. The sequence continues at coordinate 329,205,577 of CM053771.1, forward strand.
TAATATCAAGTATCATGCTGCCAGGGGACTTGTGATGACTAGAAGATCTAGGAATCAGCTCTAAGTTGCAAAGTAAAATCAGTGAGTTCATCTTCTCCTTTAGCCATTTGGAGCAATCAGAACTTAACAAAGTTCCAGGAGCACAATGAATCTTTTATACTCTTTGCCCACCCCTTTGCTGCTCAGCTCTTACTATCATTCAGCCACGTCAGTCGTCCTACTATTTGTGACTGTTTTTTTGTTGTGTTTGCTTGTTTGTTTGTTTTGGCAAAGACACTGGAGTGGTTTGCCATTTCCTTTTACAGATGAGGAAACTGAAGCAAGCAGGGTTAAGTGACTTGCCCAGGGTCACACAACTAATAATTGTCTGAAACCAGATTTGAACACAGCAAGATGAGTCTTCCTGACTTCAGGTCTAGCATGCTATCCACTGCATCATCTAGCTGCCCATCTCTATCTAATTCATATTCTTTAGTAAGCAGTGGCCTAGCTTGAAATTTAAGTCCCCCAGGCAAATATTTCAGAAAGACACCCACCATGACACCCCTTGTCTTCCTCAACACTTAATTCTCTCCCAGAGAAGGGTTTAGTGAATAAAATCTCAGCACTAGAGAGAGTCCTACAGAAGTTTCAAAAGAAACAGAAATTAAGAAAAATTAAAAAGAAGAGAGTTGTATGGATCTTGTCCTTCTATTAGAATATAACTCCAGAATGGTAGGGTCATTGCCTTGTCAAAATATTCTCTTTCCCCAGCTGCCAAGCATGAGGCACTACACATACTACATGCTTATTAAATGTGTGTTTGTTGGATAAATTGGACCATGGAAGAAAAGACAAGTAAGATCCTCAAAAAATCCTTTTGTAAGTGCAATGGGGGTCAATCTGGCACATGTGCAAACCCCATTAGCTTGCTTGGCTGATGCAACCTCTCTACATAGAGGTCTCTAGGGAGCTTGTTTCTGTGATAATGATGATGATGTGGAAAGGAAGTACCTTGGAGAGGCTTTGGAACATTAGTAAGCATTTTACAACTGGTCCCAGTTAGATAACCAGATGGTGAACATGAGAGACACATTGAATGACTTTAGAAGCATTCAAAAAGGCCTGTCACGATCAGCCACATCTTCTTTAAGGTTTTGTGAAATCTCAGTGACTTTTTCTTTCCTGGTGTCTGGCAAGAAACCTGAAGGAGAAAGGTCTTGGGGACTTCATATCTCTGAGGTCACATCTGAATCTACAAAGTAAATGGGTCAGCCTACATGTTTTCCAAATTCCTTTTTGACTGTAAAGCTATGATTCCTTTGAATCATATGCATCCAGTCCTGACACTTTCTGGGAATCATAGGCACAGAAATGGACTTGAGTCTTTAGACTACTTTGGGAGTGGAATCTTCTTAATCTTGTGAGTTTAAAAGTTCCTAGAGGGTATCTCAGCATCTCAAAGTTTGAGTTTGCTTTTTTTTTCATGCAGCCAGCCAAGACTGATAACTCAAGTCTGCTTCTTTTGGAGAAAGAACCCTTCAGGAGAGGAGACAAAGACCCAACTGGGAGCTATGCCACCTGTGAACACTTGCTTGGTGGAACCAATGTTGTATAGGAACTGAGATATTTTGAACCTTCTCCCCCACAGGCTGAGGGAGTATAGGTGAGCTTATGCTGAGTAGGTTTAAGGGAAAATGCTTGCAGGTTTGTTTTTATTATATCTGAAGTAAATATCTCTCTGAAAAATTTAATTGATGCTAGGTGATTAAGTGGGACCGAGATGCAAGTCACAGCCCCCCAAGTGATAGAGAGAACACTTCAGCGAATAATAATAGAGAAAAGACAACATAAAACCTTAAGATTATCCCCTGCAACCTTGAGGGTGCAAATATAGCAGTCTGGTTCTGGACAAGAGGACCCGTCTTCATGTTATGCCATTGCTTTTGCATAGCTACCTGAGCTTGAAAGAGAAAAGGTTTTCGATGCAGATAAGTGAAACTTGCAAACTTGAGAAGAAAGAGAAACTTAGGACACTATCTTAAGTGTGCCAGACAAACTATCACAAACTCCATGAGTTTATTCACTTTGGATTAGAAAGGACTCTGGAATCAGCACCAAGGACCATGGATCTTGACTCTACCATAAATTCAGTGTGACCTTGCCCAAAGCATTTTGGTATGGTGGGCCTCAGTTTTAGAGTCTGCAAAATAAATGGGTTGGCCTAGATGTTTTCCAAGGTCCTTTATGACTGTAAATCTACAATTCTCTCTGAGTCATATGCACCCAATCTTGAGGGTTTCTGGGACTCACAGCCACAGGAGTAGTCCTGGTGAGATTTCAGCTAGTCACATAGTCTGTTAAATGCCTCAAAAGGTTAGAGACTAGAGCTTTCATGGTAAATTATTTTCAAGTTCTCAGAAAATGGTTTTTTTTCTCACCAATCTCTTACCTGTTATATCAGGATAATGGAGATGTTCTCCTAAATTCATGGCAGTTGTCCCTTTACTCATAATTGCAGAGGGATGAACAAGTCTAAACTCATTTCACCTTGTACTAAGCTCATCATATATCAGGCAGGTCAGGACATACTTTTCCGCTGGTGATCAATGTTTTCGGGTGGGCCTGCCAGTGAGAGGACTAGGAAGAAAGATGTGATTCCTCAGAGTGTGACCTAAAATCCCTAAAGCTAGTCTTAGGATTGAGGGTGGAAGGGAAACTGAGCTGGGTTCCTTTATACCCTTCCCTTAACACCCAGCACTTAGTTTATGGAAGATAGAGTTCTAAGTCTATATTAGCAAACTCTCTGGGTCCACTGAGATTTAGCTACTTGTTGGAAGGAAATACTCAACTCTATTAAACTTATAATAGCACTTCATTTATATTATAACACCTGAAGGACTTATTTCCTGAAGACAGTTGTTATCCTAACCACAGTATGTATGTGTGTATGTACGGTTATGTATAGTATATGTGGTTTCCTAACCACAGTATATATGGTCGCCTGGTTAGAAGGCAAAAGAAAACAACTATGATCTTTAAATGTCCTTCTTTGTCTTATCCCATTTTCAAAATATTTTGAAAAACCTTATTTAAACTATTCTAAAGGAAATGTGAATATGTATGTATTTAAATATGTATACACAAATACACACATTTAAAAATTGGATATGATTAAGTTCATGTGCATTCATTTATTGCAAAAGCCTTCCAGGGTTGATTCCAAACAGCCAAGTCTGAATGTTTATAGTTTGCTGCTATTGCTGTTAGCTTTTGGCTTAGTTCAGTCCTTTTCTCCTTCCTGATGGCACATCCAAAAAGTTAAAACTGAATACAGGGTTGCAAAGAGGGGAAACTGGAGAAGAAAACTAACTGAACGATTTCTCTCAGCTAAAGGTATTTCACAACTTAAATTGTCAGGGCAGTCATTTCAAAATTCAAAACTTTTAACAAAGAAAATTAGTCCCTTGCTATTTGTATAATGAGTCTTATTGAAATTCCCATAATATATTACAAAGGAATTAAATGCCAAAGGAATGAGAAAAACAGAGATCTTTTAGGCAGAACCTTGAGAAACTGTTCCATCTTTTCATGGTTTCCTTTCACAATTTTGAAATGTTTACCCAAGTGAAATATGCAATAGTGGTAGTATATTTGTGGGTCCAAATGTGTGTGTGTATGTATATATATATATATATATATATATATATATATATATATGTATATACACATATACATATGTGTGTATGTGTATTGTGTGTATATACACATACACATAGACTTTTTTTCAAAATGTTTTTGGAAGTTGGAGTTGTGGTTGAAATAATCAATCCCATATTGAAGTTTTTCTCAGGGATGAATATTTTATCATGTGATTCTTCCACTGTTTTTATTAGTTGATGCACCTATAAAAGACTCAAGAAGAAATTGGAAAAAGGTCTACAAAAACAGTCAACACATTGACATGAATCTTCTAGTATGGATTCAGTGTTGAAGAATAACTTATTTCCTAATTCAGTGAATAGTAGTGGATCAACAAAATTTTACAGTATTGTCTAACACTTAGAATATATTCACTAAAGTAGTTAGATTTTCCCCAAAGCTTTATCTACCATTTCCTAACAACCTGGAAAATAATTTGTTGCCAAGAAATTAAGCATTTCAATAAATCCCATTGAACCTATTTAAAAGCTAATTTCACAATTTAAAAGTAAATGTCTCAGTATCTAAGCAGAAAGAATACTTTCTCCTTTAACTTCATGGCATAAAGATGCTCTATAAATAATCTTTGATCTTTAGAAACATGATTTCAAAAGCTGATGTTTACAATTTCCCTTAATTTTCCTGATATGAAATCTAAATTTGCTTCATTACCCCTGCTCTGCCTAAGAACAAATCAAATCTCTCTTTCACTTGATATATTTTCAAATACTGTGACTAGAACTTGTAATATTATATCAAATAATGGAAGATAATGATGTGCATTGTATCGTTCCTTATCTTATTAGAAATACCTCTATCATTTCTCCATTACATAAAAGATTGACTCTTGGATTTAGATGCATGCTATATATCATGTTAATTAAACTTTCATTTATTCCTGTGCTTTTTGATTTTTTAAATGATACTTGGAGCATCTATTTTGTAAAAAGTTTTTTTCTATCTATGATAGAATGATGATTTCATTTTTGTTACTAATATAGTCTATTATGTCTATAATTTTTCTATTTTCCTAGCATAAATCAACCTGGTGATAGGGTTTGTTTGGTTGGTTTTGGTTTGTTTCTTTAAATATTTTGCTGTACTCTCTTTGCCAATATTTAATTTCTTTTAAGTGCTTAAGCATTGGTAGCAACCGTCCCTTCCCTCTTCAAAAGTCTTCTCTTCTCTAGACTAAACATTCATGGTCACTTCAACTGACCTTCATCTTACATGGACTTAAAGTTGTTCATCATTCTGGTTGCCCCGCTCTGGATACGTCTTCCCAGCTTATCACAAACTGTGGTCCCTAGAACTTAGAAGTCAACAATATGTGTGGTCTGATCAGAACAGAGAGCAGAGAGTCTATCACCTCTTTATTGCTATGTCACGCCTCTTTTAATGTAGTCGAAATTCACATTAGTAGACCTAAGTTCCATCACAAAGCCCATATAACATTTCCACCTTAGAGTTGACCATAGTGTATGCCTCTCTGGCATAATCTTGGATAAATTACATCAACTCCATGTCAGAAAGAGTCATCATAGAAGAAAGATCCTGTTTCATCTGGAGAAAATATTGAAAACTTGCTGATATTCAGTGGTTCAGCCATGTCTGACTCTTTGTGATCTCATGGACCCTTTTATTTTCCATTACCTCTCAAAGTCTGTCCAAATTCACATTGATTACTTCCATGGTACCATTGCTTTGTCTCATCCTCTTCCATCCATTTTTCTTTCTGCCTTCAATCTTCCCCAAAATCAGTTTTTTCTAATGAATAGCATCTCATTATGTGGCCAAAGCTGATTTTATTACTTATAAATTCATGCTAGGTAACTTTGGTTGGCCTCTCACTACATCTCTATAATAATTTTATTTAATTCTTGCTGACTTCCTATCATGTCTCCTTTAGTGACTATACCAAAGCTTTTCTTCTCTCCTCCAGCCCACAACCATGATCCTGCTCCCCATATTCTCAGCAGATAATCTAGACTCTTACTTTACTGAAATTGAAATTTCTAATGAAATCACCCTCAACACTCGCCTCCAGATTAAAGACTTCAGTATCACTTTGCCCTTCTTCTCTTTCTCCTCTCTAATCCTAGAGGTCTTGGCCAAGTTATAGGTAGAGACCCTGTATGTAATCCACTTTTATCTCTTCTATGGTTATACTCTATATTATCTCAGTCTTTCACATTTTCAGTCCCTCCTTTTCTGATGGTTTCTTCTAATACTCAGATATCTCCTATTCTAAAAAAAATAAGCAGATGTATAAAACCCCAAAACTAGTGCCTCTAGAGTCTTGCCACCAATTCGTTAACTATCGCCTTGCAATGTGGCTTTTATTCTTAAATCATATTGTCATATTTTCTTCTACCAGTGACCTAATAGACAAATCCAGTCTTCTTTCTCAGTCCATATCATTATCCTTGAACTCTCTGTAGCATTTGAAAACATATCCTTCTTGATACTTTCCTTGGCTTCCACAACATTATCCTATCCTCATCCTTACTTTGTTACCCAGTAGTATTCAGAGGGGCCAGGAAATTGCTGAAGAGATTACATAATCAACAAATAAGAGAGTTGGAAATATAGGTCACATACTACCATCCCAAATTTCAGAGATTTTCTCCAATATCATTACTCAGCATTCTCCCTACTCCACCATCTCCCACCACTGCAAGTTTCTAAACTTTTCCTTTTATTTTCTTTTTTTTAATTTTTTATTATTATTTTTTTAATTTTTATTTTATTTATTTATAAATGTTCTACAATCACTTCCTTAAAATTAAGATTTTATACCCCCACATAAACTTTTCCTTTTTGAGCCAGATATCAGCATCTCAGGACAGTTATAAACTAACTGTGATTATAAACTAACTCACTTTGTAGGCACTGTTGGGAAAATTTCCTCTTCTGATCTGCCCTTTCTGTGACTCTAGATCACCTCATGGCTATAGCAGGTGCTTCTTGGTTATCTCTGGATACCAAAGAGTGGACGATGACCACATTAACTATTTTCTTTTATTTTAAGTGGCACAGGACAACTTGAAGAGGATTCAAACCTATGTGAGTTAAGATCTATCTGCATTACTTATATCAAAGTGTGACTCAAAACACTCTGAGTAATGATATTGGAGAAAATCTCTGAAATTTGGGATGGTAGTATGTGACCTATATTTCCAACTCTCCTATTTGTGGATTATGTAATCTCAATTTCTGTGAGTGGGACTGTTGCAATTTAAGTTGCCTGGGTTTGCAACCTTGCTGTTAAATATTTTTCTTCCATCTTGCCCTTCCCACATATGAACCTATGGATAATAAGTATCAGGGATGAAAAATGAACCCAAATCATCTTAACCCCAAGTCTAGAAGTCTACACATCATACTATACTGAATTTGTCCCCTAAGCCTCCCATAGAAGCCTTTACAAACTCATTCCTTTTGTGACAGTTTTTCCTCATCAAAAAATCTAGAATCCATTCATACTGAACTACTCACTTTTCCATGGTAATTAGAAAACTTCCCTGGCTCTGTGCCTTGGTTCAAGTTGTTATCTCTGCCTGGGTCATTACTCCTCCTACACTACCTTTTGAATTCCTGCCCATCCTTTAAGGATCAGCTAAAAGGTTGCCTCCTCCTAAAAACCTTTCCAAATTCCCTTGCCAGGAATTATCTTCCTTCATCAGAACTATATAACCTTAGCACACATTCCATTCTTTTGCCATGTTATAATTTATATTGTAGTAATTACATTCATGTTTTTTCTCCTCTATTAAATTAAAATCTCCATGAGGACAAGTGTGTATGCTTTGTATATTCCTTAACACATAGAACAGTCTTTGTATATATCAGGTACGTAAGAGATATTAATTGAATGTATATATATATACATATAATACACACATGTAAACATAGATATGTACATATAAACATATATATGTATATATAGCATGCTGATGATTTTACATACATACCATACAGGTATGGTATGAATGAAAATGACCATTTAAGTTTCTGCTAAAATAGAATGTTGAATGTGAATAAAATTATATATGTATTTTATAAGCATGTGTTATATGTGTACATAGCATAATTATCACATGTGTATTTTGAAATATAGTATAGGTTCATCTATAAGAATATTCACTTAAATAACAAATGGTTATATATTCATGGTTTGAGTTCCATATCAGGTTTAGGAGCATAGCAAGAGAAAATGCTTTTTCAATTGTCTGGTCTTATATTAATAAAAAAAACCTCCAAGAAATTAGAAGTCTTCATATAGATTTTTATTTTATTCATTAGAAAATATTATCCATTTATTTTCTAGGACACAGGTATGTGTAGTATTGTGAGCCTTCCTTAGTGTTATGATCCAATGATATTTTTATGTCCATTTCCCTAACTGTGAATTTATTGATATTTGAAAAGAGACTTTTCTTGCTATAGAAAAAAAAATCATGCACAAGATGTATCTTGGAGAAATTTACAAGTGCTTGAAAACCAGTAGATTCTTTGTGCAAGCATTAAGCATGACCAACTATGTACTAAGTTTTTCTAGAAAAATAATAAATGTTGATAATTCTGATTATGCTGGTGTAAGAACAAGTGTAGAGAATATTACTTATCTAACATGTTTCTTTTTCTCCAAAAGACAATTTTATTTGGTGACATTTTATTGGAAGGTAAAACTTATTCCAAAGTTCAATTGTCACAGGAACAAACTATGGAAGGCAAAGACAAAATGGAATACCTTAAGCACAGTACATTCTGAGTAATTATTTTTCATTTTTCCGTTATGATGACCTTTATGGTGAACGTGTAGTGAGTTAAAGAAGTGAGGAGTTTTCACTTGGTTTAGAATTTGTGTGTGTGTGTTTCCTTTCTACATGTGTATGGATTGCATAAACTGAGATCCCCTGTCAAAGACTAGTCAAACGCCTTTTCATAGAGTGGAGTTGACTGTGGGTTTTAAAAGTTTTGGCAGTGGACATCAGTCTCTCTCAGGTTGTACCACACTAGAAACACTTTGAGTCAAATTGCGGTGACAATATGTGGTTTCTGAGAATCAGATTACCTAAAAGACTGAGATTCTTTGCCTGTAGGCTGGCAAATTACTGGTCAATTCTTTGTCATCAATTCCTTGGTGAATAAATGGCAATTTATGAAATAAAGACAAATATAAAATGGACCTCAATCCTGTGTTAACACCCTTGTCCTTCCTCAATAATGATGAAAGACTAACAGAAAAGCAGGCAGATCAAAACGGTTGAGTAGAAAGACACACATTTGGTAGCTCCAAACCCACAGCCTATGGATTTCCTCTAAAAAGAACTCTCAACAAATTCTGGAAGAGTGGAAGCCGGGCAGCAACAGAGTGAAGGAGATTTCCGTTCCAGAGAGCCCTGAAAAACCGATCCCAAAGGTCCATCGTGCCCCGGACGGGAGCGGAGCCCTCCCCTGCCCTGCCCAAAAAAATGCTGAAAAAAATAACACCTTGAAAATAGGCTAACTCAATTGGCAAAAGAGGTTCAAAAAGCCA
>CM053771.1:329215299-329236018 GCA_028658325.1 Potorous gilbertii
ACAAATGGGGAGAAAATTTTGGAACCCAAAATCTTGTGAAAATCAATGTAAAAAGTTTTATAAATAAATTTATAAAATAAAAAAAAATAAAAATAAAACATCAGCAGAAAAAAGAAAGCAGGCAGATGATACTAAGAACCACAACCTTGACCATTTATAAATTCCATCCCTTATATTGGTTCTTTAAATGTAAAATCCTTGTATTAGAGACCTTGAGTCATATCAATATTGGTATTTTTGATACAAGTGAAACCAAAAGACAGAATAAATTTGCCACCAAATGAAATGGTTTTTACTGGTCCTCTTTGGAGAGCTAATGAAATTGATTATATTATGTGTTCATTTCAGGGGATATTTGATCATCTTATTCTGAAGTATGAATAAGTATTTACAAAAAAAAACCACACAAAATATCACCATGAAGATAATAAGTTGTAGTTTATGCATCAAGGATGAAGAAGTAAACATATTGTGAAGAACTTGGTAAAGACCCTCCAAATTAAGCATATTTTCATACTTAGAGACTATGATAATAGGCAGTGATAATGAAGAATATAATGAAAAATATTTATCAGAAGAGGAGAAAGAAAGAGAGAGAGAGAGAAACAAAGGGCAACAAAGAGTGGGGGAAGAAGCAAAACTAAATAACAATGAAACATGACAACTAAATATGCTAAATATTATCTTTGAGAACAGACTTGACTTAGAAGGTACAGTAAGCAAAAACAATTTCACAAACAAGGAAGTTTATTATATTTTAGAAGACAAGAAATAATCGGTTAATTTTATGAGAGTTATATCTGAATCAAACATCTATTTGCTAGAGGAAAATTTTTTTTTAAATTAATTCAAAGCTAAGAGAAAGAATTTTTAAAAAAATAACAGAAAGTAGAAGAATGAAAGTTGTCTGACCTGTTCCCTCCTCCCAAAATGGAAGCCCAAGGAAGAACTTACCAGTGGAAGAAAGGGATTAACTAGTATAGTTAGCATAGTAAAGGGATGTTCTAGTGTAAAGAGTCCACCATTGCTGTTCCAGGGTAAGATGGCACCTGAAGTATGATGGCAAAGCCTAGGAAGTCAGAAGAGCAGTAATAGTTTGATCGCAAAAATTAGGACATGGAAAGAGGAAGAGAAATTGACATTGACTAAAACAATTATTATACAGAAATTTAACTGATATAAATCAATTGCCAAAATGAAAAGACTAAAACTATCCTAATCATTCCCATACTTAGCAAACACTTGATTTACTTACTAAGTGAAAGCAAAGGGCAGCACAAGTTTAGAATAGAAACACATTTGTAAAATCTGATAAAGATAGATAGCAAAAGTATGGCAAATATTAGAGTTTTTAGTCTTTTCATTTTGGCCATTGACTTGTATCTACCTCATACTAATCAGAGTGGCAAACATGACATAAAAGAAAATGAGAAGTGTTTGAGGGTCTGTGGATGAATACAGTCATTTTGGATAGCAATTTGGAATTATTTACAGAACTTAGAAACTTTTTTGTAAATAATTCTAAATTGTTTCCAAGAATGCCTTCAGCATGTTTATATAACATATATGTATGTGTTTGATGTATCTATAACTGTTATTAGGGGAATTAGTTTTATTTGACTGGGAATGTTTGTTACAAGAAATTCTTTTTTGTTTTTTAATGGGTGGTAGAAGAGAGAGAAAAAAATAAATTTGCTTCTTTTTGTATAGAGAGGTGTGGGGAGTGCTAGAGGTGTGAAATGTTGCATGCATTTTCAGATGAGGTCACTGTATTATTACTTTTACTTAACTTTTATTATGTTTATTGTAAAATAGGAATAATTAGTAAATATTTTTAATACAATAACCAAACATATCAATTATACTTTTTTAAAACTGTTCTTAAAATAATGGTGAAAGATAATTAACAATATCACCTCTTAAAACAGAAAATGAATGGATCTAAAACCAGTTTTAAGAAACTCTGGCAAAAGTTTCAATTAACCAAAAATTCTCCAAGGGCGTTTAGAGATGAAATTGAAAGGTGAGCATGAAACAGATAAAAGATAGAAAAGATCTGCAAAGATTTTTTTTTAAAACAAACTCTTCATCCTCAAGGAGGTGAATTTTCATTATACTTGGACTCATATTAGAGTCCTATATCTGCTAAGAGAAAAGGTTAGATGTCTTTAAAGAGATTTTTTTTAGAAAAGCAACTGGTCTTAGACTAAATATACAAAGAGGAGGCCTATACCAGAACCAATATGATTTTGAGGAAATTGGAGATTGTTTCTCAAGAGGCTGGAATAAGGGAAAAATACTAAAGGTATGTGAGGGAAGTGGGAGGAGATGCAGATTTTATTACAACCTGAAAGTTACCTTAGAAAACATCAATATTTACCAACATATATCTATACCCATCTCATGCGTGTATATATATGTATATAATAAAAATAATCTCTACACATATCAAGTCATTCTTGAGAAAAGAATCAAAAGGGAACAATGATAAGATTATTTGAATAGGCATATCTAAGGGAAGAAATCTAAGCTATCTACAATCATATGAAAAAATTACCCAAATCATTAATAATTAGAAAAATGAAAATTAAAGGAACTCTATGGCTCTACCGTATGCCAATAAAATTGGTGAAATTGACATATAAAGAAAAGGAAAATGGCAAGTGTTGGAGGGGCTACAGGAAAATATCAACATTGATGAAGCCTTGGTGGAGTTGTGAATTGATACAACCATTCCAAGAAGGAATTTGGAACTGTCCCCAGAAGGCCATTCAACCATGCAAACCATTTTCAATACCCCAGAGATACTACTGCAAGGACTACATCCTAAAGAGATGAAAATAATAAGAAAATGTTCTATGTGCATAAAAATATTTATTGCAGCTCTTTTTGTAGTGTCAAAGAACTGGAAATTAAGGGAGTATGCATCAACAAATAATGAACTATGAATGTGATGGAATACAGTTGTGTTACAGGAAATGAGATGGTCTTAGAGTTATTTAGGAATGCATGTATGAACTGATATAAAGTGAATTGTGCAAAATGAATGCAAAAATTTCTATTATAGCATCAACACTGTCAAAACAAAGAATTCTGAAAACTTAAAAACTAATCAGCCCAATGATCAGCAGTAGTTCCAGAGAATTATTGACGAAGAATACTACCCACCTAATGACAACAAGGTAATATGCTGTATCAGTAAGCAACTGACATACACAGGGAGACCTGTTATCACAGGTTCTCTGATCTGCTTTTCTAAAAGGAAAGGCAACTTTTGAAAGGTTAACAATCTCCTTTAATCAAGCACATATATCATTCATCTAGTTCAGGGGAAAAAGTCAGCATCTTGAATTTCAAAGAAAATACAGAGAAATCAAAAATCAACAGACATGACTTCAATTGTCAGACTATAATCAATACATATATCACAAATCAACAGACAGGTCCAATTGTCTGACCATAGTTACCAGAGAGGGAAGCATCAACATCTGGGTTTTCAAACTGTATGAGTGGTTGGGTGTGTGGGTGGGGGAGTCCTTAGCAGCTTCCCAGAGTCTCCTCCAGCCAAACACTTTCAGTCAGTAAGCCCCCAAGGAAAAACTAGAGCCGGAGGGCATTCCAACCTTTGAAAACCTGTGCTTCTTTAACCAAAGGTGTGAGCCTTCCTACCTATCTTCCCCAATCAAACTCTTGGGGCAGGCCCGTTCATGAGAAAGGAAGATCTTTAACCACATTAAAATATTTAACAATAAAAACACATATGCTGTTTATAGTTAAAGAAACTCTTGTTTCTGTATTTTACTCCTAGTAAAAATTCTTGATTGATAAAGGCAAGATTCAATCAGAGCCACTTGATTATATTAAAATAAAAACAGCAAAAGATCCTACTTTGCTTGCTATCACATTTTCAAAATGAGACTTACATTTTTGGATATGACCAATAAAGGAATTTGCTGTTCTTAACTATACTTATTTGTTATAAGGGTTTTTTTCTCTTTTCTTTCTTTTTTTTAAGTCAGAAGAAGGTAGGTGGAAGAAAAAATAATTGCATGAAATTTCTAAAAGAGAAAATTTAATTAAGATGGTTGATATGCTTCCATCCAAAACTTGTATCAACAGACAAAAAGAAAATGGATTCCATAAATGCTATAAAAAATTATATTATATATTTAGAGACATAGTACATCAATGCATAGATTTTTGACAGATTGCAACACACCCATCTTTAATTCCATTAATTAGATCACATTTTTGAAACTGGCTATCTATTTCATATCCTGATTGTAATTAAGCTATTACATAATGCAGCAATCATTTTATAAAGGAGCCAAAATATTTTAAAGAATGAAATAATTGTTTATATGAATAATTGGGGCTAGGAAGAAGGGTGAGCTTTCCTGGAACTCAATTCCTTACTCTTATGACAAAAAGTATTTCTCTGCTTGATCAGGTTAAGAAAAGTTGCTATTTAATCAAGTTAATCTTCAATGATTTTTGTCTTATTCTCTTCCATAGAAAATTCCATACTGTTTTTCACGTCAATAAAGTTATCAGATAGGAAAAAATTGCCACTAAACACCTATTACTAAAATTACAGAACTTATGGTATGTAGCATTCATTCAAAAAATTCTCTCTGTCAAAATGAGATGAATTGAAGCTAATTCTCCATTAGAAACTACATTAGAAAAGGGGATTATGAAGCTGACTATGGATCTAATATCTTAATGTTTAAGGAATGACCATTATCACAATATTTGATAAACTCAAAATTATGTACACTATATGGTATAAAATGTCCTGGTAAAACAACCAAACCCAATGCAATTTTGTGTTTTATTTAAGGGATTTTCATGTGAAAAATTCAAACCCACTAAATAAGGTCTTGGATATGTACCCATTCCACCACGAATAGAAATAGATATATCAGTAATTCATACCCACAAAACTATAATATTTCTATTAACTGCTTTTAGAGTCCCTATTTTCCTTTCAAAATTAGTAATCAAAAGCCAACTAATGTTTCCCTCACAATAAATCAGATGTTTATGCCTTTTATGCAACATGGGTAAAGTAGTAAAGTAGATTCTGGAGTGAGAAAGTTGCCTCTAATAATACAGGTCCTCACCTGCTTTGACACTTTAGTTTTGTGTTTGTTTGTCCTTCATTTTCAAACAGGACCATGACATCAGTGAAATGATGGCTTTCAATTGACTTTTATTTGAGTGTGGACTGAGCAATGTCACCAGACTCATTTTCTCTTCTAGGGCTATCTGAGTTCGATGACCAGATATTCATCAGGAGGACTGGAGATGGCCCAGGATGCAGTGGGAGACCTTGGCCCTTTTAGGTCTGAAGGAAAGAAAGAAAGAAAGAAAGAAAGAGGAAGAAAGGAAGGAATCTAGTCAGTAAACTCCAAGTTAACTGCGCAGCTTCTGGACATCAAAATTTGCCTTCCTTTGGAGAGGTAGTGAGATAAGCACCTAAAGAACTAAAGAAATGAATTGTTTCCCCAGCCTCAGTCTCACCCCGACTAGGGTTACAGAGCTAATATGAATTAGACAGAGAAGCTGAACACAGATATTCCTGGCTTCAAGGTCAGCTCCATATCTACTACACCACATTGCCTCTTCAGACAAATTAAGATGATGGTGTTTTTGTGAGGAAAGCATTGGCAGCTGGGAGAATCAAGGAATATTTCATATAGACTATTTTTGAACTGATCTTTGAAGGATACTACAGATTCAATGAGGCAGAGATGAAAAGGGATATTAGGAATGTGGACAAAGTCATTGAGATGGGACATTGGATATTCTGTGTAAGAAACAGCAAGATGCACCAATTGGTTGAACTGTTGAGTGAGTGGGAAAGGATGAAAGAGAGAGAGAGAGAAAGAGAGAGAGAGAAAGAGAGAGAGAGAAGAAGAGAGAGAGTTTGCATGTACTAAACTATGTTGGGGACAAGTTGTGAAAGGCTTAAATGTCAAACCAAATAATTTATATTATATCCTGATTGGTTATATCCTTTTTTCTTGAAGAAGGCCCAAATGACATCACTGTATCAGGATCAAGGTACAGCATGTCCAACTGACTGAACATACTAATATAAACTCAGAAGTTTCTACCACAAATAGTCAGGTACAAATAGTCCATATGAACATTTGAAAAGGTTTACGTCTCTAAATTTGCCCATCTCAAATTTCTTTTGAGCTCTTGCAAATCTGCTCTGTTCATAGAGCACAGTACCTTCTTTGATGCTGGCATGCCAACCTAGCTGGTGTTGTACCAGTGTCTCCCATGTAACACAATCAATTCCAGAATTCTTCAGGAAGATTTTGAGAGCATCCTTGCATCATTTCTTCTGACTACAATATGCACATTTTCCTTGTGTGAATTCTCCATAGGCAGAATTCTATATGAACTGTAAGTTCAGATCATCTCTCCAGGATCATGTCATTATGACTAATCAATGTGTCTCCCTTAGTGCTGAATAGTTGAGGGATGCCATAGGTCTTTGGATTATAAATAGCCTTGAGGGCATCATAAAAATTCTTTGAATTGTTACTATCAACAAATGGAGAAGTTTTGAATGCTGTCGATAAGTTCACTTACCTTGGTAGTGTATTTTCCAGGGATGTACACATTGACAATGGGTTTGATGCATGCATTGCCAGAGCTAGTTCAGTGTTTGAGAGGCTCTAAATAAAAGATGGGGAGAGTAGAGGTATTGGACTGACTACCAAACTGGAGGTCTACAGAGCTGTTGTGCTGGCCTCATTGTTATATGCTTGTGAAACATGGACAGTCTACCAGGGTCATGCCAGGAAATTGAATGGCTTCCATTTGGACTGTCTTGGAAACATTCTGAGGATCACATGGCAGGATAAGGTACCAGACACTGAAGCCCTTGTTCATACTGAACTACCAAGTATTCAAACTATGCTTCAGAGAATGCAACTCCGATGGGCTGGCCATGTTTTTCTGAGGCAAAATGTACACTTACCCAAAAGACTATTTTATGGAGAACTTGCATGAGGCAGGCAATCACATGGTGGTCAGAAGAAATGATACAAGGACACTCTCAAGGTCTCTCTCAAGAACTTTGGATTTGACTGTGTAACATGAGACACACTGGCACAGGACCGCTCAGCATGGCATGCCCACCTCAGGAAGAGTGCTGTGCTCTTTGAGCAAAGCAGAATTGAGATGGCACAAAGTAAACACAGGATAAATTTGGATTATTCACCCCAAATATTCACATGGACTATCTGTGCCCAACCTGTGGTAGAGCATTCCAAGCTTGTATTGGTCTGATCAACCATAGTCAAACACACTGAAATTTCACTTTATCATGGTGATGTGATTTTGGTCCTCTTGGAAGATGAAGGACAACAACCAACTATCAATATAAAACTGAATTTCATTTGCCTTCTCACTGAACCAAGAATCCTGAATCTCTCTAAGTTGTGCTTGTACTTTACTTTTGATGGAGTTAAATGCTTCCTGATGGACAAACTATCCTGCTGCTTAAACCCTGTAGAGTTCTCATTTTCATTTAGCAGCTTCTGAATTTCCTCATCATTTTTGTCAAATCATTCTTGATGGCTGTGAATTCTCTGCCCCAAATGAGTAAATGTGATGAGTATATCAAGTCTCTGAAAGCTTCCTCCTCCTTTTATACTCTATTGTTGCCAACTGAGTGTTATCTCAGCTTTTCCTCCCAGTCAGAAACAAACTGTTCATGGTTGGCGAAGCACTCTAATCTGTTGATGTTGTTTTCTGACACTTGTCTGATAGGGTCACTGAGCCACACATCACTTTCTTCATTCTCCCATCCTGTCTATCTCTTCTCCTTATAATGACATAGTCTACTAAATGCCTCTCTTTGCTATGAAGGTGCCTCCACAAAGTTGTATTGCACTTAGGTAAAGGATGGACAGTGTTGGGAATGAGGTCATAAGAATGACAAGTCTTCCGTAGTAAGTGACCATTACTGTTAGATTTTCTGGCTCCATTCCTTCCAAGGACTCCCTGACATGTCTGATAGTCTCTGCCTACTCTGGTGTTAAAAGTCTCCCAGAATTATAAGCTTGTCCTCTTTCAGCACATTGATGATAAGGGCTTCCAATTCTTCATAGTATTTTTCTTTGATCTCATCACAGTTGGTCATGGTGGGACACACTGACTCTTTCCTGCAAGTGGCAATTTCGTTGCTATGAGGCTATCATTTACTCCTTTTGGTAGGAATGCAAACTATATTACTTTTTATTGTGAAACCTATAGTGATTCTCAGTGGAAACTCCATAAAAATGTGTATCCATCTCTGACTTTGGGAAACTGGTGTTCATTTGCCCATCTTATTTTACTCATGGCTTCTATTTGGATGTTATACCTACTGAGTTCTCTCGTAACAAGAGTTGTTCATTTTTCAGGTCTGCTGGATTTATGTGTCTATAAGTATACCAATTTCTACTGATGTCGAGTGGAATCATCTTCATAAAAATTATTGTATTTTTATGTGTGTGTTTCAGCCACAATATGGGATTCCTGATGTCTGGAGTAAGCAGTCCAGAGCTGGGTGAAACAGACAACTGTTATGGCATCTTTTCTATCCCCTTCTTTATGCCAGAAGGTGAGGATTGCATTCCTTTAAAAAGACTGCTCAGACGCTCAGGAGGTTGCCAAATCCCACTCGCACTTCAATCTAGTTAGAAGACAACCCTATGGCCTGGAACACTTATGTGCAAGGCTGCGACTACAGCTCCCAGTGTATCTGCATCTACTGTTTCATCACTTGCTTGTCGTCACAGGACTTTAAGGTAGATAAAAAATGATAAAATAATATGGATGGTGTCTTTTGACTCAAGCATAAATTGAATTCAAAAGTGAGGCAGAGTTGAATAAAGTTTTCAACTTTATTCTCTCTTCCAGTCATTGAAGTCCAATGGCAAGATAAAAGTCTGACCATCCATAACCCAGGATTCAGTCAATGACCTTGGTATCTTTGATTTTTAGCCAAGTTCTAAGTGTTCAACAGTACCTGCTTCAGTTGACTTCATGATCTTTGGAACAAATTGTTCTCATCCACCCATTCTGCCAAGGGAAGCCTTCACATGCTTGGAGTAGACATTCCCCCCATTCAAAATTCATCTATGGCTTTGAGGTTCCTCAGTTAACCTCAATCTGGGTTAGCCTGTCTGCCAAAATGGTTTAACCAGGGATGTAACCACTATGTATTCTACAGCTTCTTGGAGCCACAGGTGAGAGTTGAGTGGCAAGTTGACACCAATGTTGGAAACCAGTCCTAAAATAGGCATGTCAGCCTTCACACTAGTATCATAGGTACTAGTCTTCCATAATAACCCACACACTCCATTTATCCTAGGAGCAAAATAAAGCTGCTAACACTTGTTGAGCAGGGGAGTGAAATGGTTAAACTTATCCATTAGAAAACTTACTTTGGCATTTTGAGGAGGATGAATTAGAGAAAGAAGATACATGAGACAAAGTCTAATTGGAAGGTTATTATAATAGTCTGAGGGAGAGGTGATGAATAACAAAGCTAAGGTAGCAGCTGCATGCATGAAGAAAAAGCAGTGGATGAGTGAAGTGTTATTAAAGTAGAATCAATGAAATTGAATAATGTATGTTGATCCAAAGGTAAAGGTTGAACTGGAGTTGGCTATAACCGGCTCATGAGGACAAATTGTTAAATTTTCATTGTAGGACTTCATGTCTCAGAAAACAAACACTGCAAATCAGACCTTAATTTGTTTTGTGATTTTCTAGACTTAATAAAATGATGGAGAAAATATTAACAATAAAGAATAAAATTAAAAGTGTGTTATGTGTACATTTTTCCATGAAAGCTCATTGTTAAATATTTAACATCTATTAGCAAAGCCTCAAAAGAATATATTACTTGGACAGAAATCCAACAAGAATTCATAGAAGAGGTTAAAAAGATTTTTAAAATCAAACAAAAGTTGTAGAGGAAAACATAGAAAAAGAAAATTATGAAAAGCCAATTAGTAGCTTATTGAAAGAGACACAAAAATTTCTGAAGAAAATAACACCTTAGAAAACAGAATTAGTCAAGTAGTAAAAGATGTATAAAACTTCTCTTCCTTAAAATCCATAATTGGCCAAAGGGGGTAAAGAAAAGAGGTACAAAAGCTCATTGAAGAACATAATTATTTAAATTGGAATTGGAGAAGTGGAATTTAGTGAATCATGAGACATTAAAAAAAATCAAAAGAATATCAAAAGAATGAAAAAGAAAAGAAAATGTGAAACATTTCATCAAAAAAATTCACTTGGAAAATCAATTGAGGTGAGATAATTTAGCATTTTTGAATTACTTGAAAGCCAGAATTTTTTAAAAAAGAGCCTGGATATTATATTTCAAGAAATCATAAAGGAAAATTGCCCTGATCTCCTAGAACCAGTGGGTAAAATAAAAATTGAAACAACCTACCAATTACCTCCTGAAAGATATGCCAAAATGAAAACTCCTGGGAATGTTATAGTCACATTCCAGATTTCCCAGGAGAAAGAGAAAATATTTAATCAGACAAAAAAAAATCATTCCAATATCAGTGAGTTGGAGTCAGAATCATACAAGATATAACAGCTACCATGGTAAAGAAGCAGAGAGCTTGGAAAAAAGTAAAGGAAGACAGCCTAGTAGTACCAGATTTGAAGCTATATTGCAAAGCATTAATCATGAAAACAATCTGTTACTGGCTAAGAAATAGAGTGATGGATCACTGAGATAGATTAGGTACATAATGCACAGTAAGAAATGACTTATTATGAGTTATTTTGCAGTAATTTACAATACTCTAGTGTTTTATAGACCTGAAGATCTAACCTTTTGGAGTAAGAACTCGCCATTTGACAAAAATTGCTGGGAAAACTGGAAAGCATTTGGGCAGAAACTAGGCAAAAAGCAATATTTCATACCATATACCAAAATAAGGTCAAAATGGATAAATGATTTAGGCTTAACAATAACATCACAAGTAAATTAGAGAATGGGTAAGAGAAGAATATGACCAAAGAAGAGATAAAGAGGATCACAGTTAATAAAATGAATAGAACAGAACAAAACAAAATAAAATGCAGAATATAATATATAATATAATAATATAATGTAGAATATAATTCTAACAAAATTAGAAGAAAAAACACAAAAGACTAGTAAAATAATTTTACATCAAGTTTCTCTAATAAAGGTCTTGTTTTTCAACTATTAAAGAAATTGAGTCAAATTTACAAAGAATATAAGGCATTCCCCAATTAATAAACGATTAAAGGACATGAACAGGAAGTTTTGACAAGAATAAATCCAAACTATCAATAGTCCCCTGCAATAAAGCTCTAAATAATTATTTATTAGAGAAATGTAAATTAAAACAACTCTGAGATACCACCTCACATTTTTCGGATTAGTTAACATGACAGAAAAAGAAGACGACAAATGCTGGAGGTGATGTGGAAAAACTGGGACATTAATGCATTGTGAGTAGCACTGTGAACTGGTCCAACCAGACTGAAGAATAATTTGTAACCATGCCTAAATGGCTATATCTATCCATTGACGCAAAAATATCACTACCAAATCTATCCCAAAAGATCAAAGAAAATTGTATGTACAAATATATTTATAGCAGCTCCTTTTGTGATGTCAAAACCATTGGAACTTGAAAGGATATCCATCAATTGGAGAATGGCAGAACAAGTTGTGGTATATGATTGTTATGAGAAACTATTGTGCTATGCAAAATGATGAGCATGATGTTTCAGAAATACCTGGGAAGTCTTCTATGAACTAATGTGAAGTGAAGTGGACAGAACCAGAAGGACAATCAAGATAGTAATAGCAATATTGTTTAATGATCAGCTCTAAGATTTAAGTACTCTGATCTATACAGTGATTCAAGACAATTCCAAAGGTCTCATGATAAAAAATGCTTTCTACCTTCAGAGAGAGAACTGATAAACTCTGAATGCAGTTTGAGGTATACATTTTCCACTTTATTTTTCCTGCTTTTTTGGCAACATGGATAATTTGAAAACACATTTTACAGGACTTCACGTGTATAATTGATATGATATTGTGTGTCTTTTCGATGAATGTGGGCATGCTGGAGTGAGTAACAATTTGGAACTCAAAATTTTAAAAAATAAGTATTAAAATATTTTTAAGTCAAGGAAGCTATTTGAGGGCAGAAACTAACTTTCTATCTGTATTTGTATTTCTGGTGCTTAGTACAGTACCTGGCACATAGTAAAGTGCTAAATAAATGCCTGTTGATTTGACTCATTCACTCAGACGAGATAGAAACTAATTTTGGGTGTCAGGGAACTGAACTAAATGTGTTTTAGTCGGTGTAGAAGAGGCTTTCTTTAAATAAGAAATTGACTTCAATATCAGAGACTCCCCATTTTTATTGCTAATAGATCCACTGTGCAAATATCTAAGGAACACAAGGTGCCATGAGAGCCTGTAATCAACAATAAGTCCACTTACATAATTCTTACATCATTCATATGTATGAATTACATAAATTCATAATCATTTATGAATCCATAAATTCAGGCTAGCGTGCCAGTTGCTGAGAGCCTGAGTTATCCACAGGTTGTTTTACCATTGCAGATCAATAGTTTTATGGTTGCTAATAATCAGTTTGGATAATCTACAGGCTCATATAGAAATTCTACATCTTTTAGTTTAGTGACTAAGCCTGCTCATGACACTTTAGAAGAAATGGGAGCAATGGTTACCCACACAGTCAAATAACATCCATTGTTGAAGTACATACAATGTGTTCTTTGTGTGAAGTTTTATACATAATTTATGTAATTACTATTCATTCTACTTTTACAGTTGTCATGCTTTCTTGATACTAATGATAGAAGAGTGTGCATTGTATTTTTTTTTGCTATATATGCATGCATTTCACTATACAATCTATGTATTTCATTACTTTGGTCAACTTTGTTATCACATAGAATTCTAGATGCAGTATTAGAAGGGACATCTAGTACAACTCCATTTCATAAATGGAAAGCTGAGAGCCATTTAAGCTCCCAAGGATATAAATAACGGAGGGCAGAGACTATTTCACTTTCATTTTTGTGTCAGAACTAAGCTAAGCTTGTATAAAGTACTATGTGATGGATGGTCCAAGATCACAGTGATCCCCCTTGGTAGAGCCAGATTGGACCCCTAGTTACCTGACTCCAAATTTGGTGCTTTATATGGCACAAGATTTGTGTTTTCCACAAAATATATACATGTTCCCATACACATTATTATGT
Source organism: Potorous gilbertii (assembly GCA_028658325.1). NCBI lineage: Eukaryota > Metazoa > Chordata > Mammalia > Diprotodontia > Potoroidae > Potorous > Potorous gilbertii. Next base: position 329,228,623 of record CM053771.1, read on the forward strand.
GCTACATATTGTTTTTGTCTCCATATAAGTACTAGTTGCATGTACTTATAATGTGAGTCTTTAAATGCATTCAAGTGCATTGTACTGTGTAGTTAGGATAACTCCCTGTGACTTTGAGATAGCATAAGTTATACTTATGATATATATCTACAGATGTTCAAAGCATGTCTCATAATTTGAAGGGTATACAGATGTTTCATAAATATATAGTCCATTTAACCAGGAACAACACAAGAGAATCTGTCATAAATAAGAACTGGTTTCTACCAGTAAATCAAAATGTCTTTCCACACAGCCACACACCCTTTTTGTGGCTTCAGATAATTCATAATCACAGCTTTAGTTTGAGCTACAAAGGTATTCATTTCAAAAAGTTCAGGAAGCTTCAAAACATCAAAGAAATAACCAGAGTATGTGCTCAGGACAGAAAGAAAACTTGGGACACATTAAAAGTAACATTTTTTGCTATTGTTTGCAGAACCCCAAATATCCTTTTTACAAATTTCCCCCTCCTGCTATTGTAGCAACATGTCTTCAGAATTTAGATTTTAAAAATCTATAAAAATTAAGAGGATATTACAGCCTCACACTCTTGTCAAAGAAAACATCCTAAAATGGACTTATCACTGCTGATCTTTAAATTGGATCATATCTTCACATTTTAAGAGTGTTAGTTCTAAATCTGCCATATTTAATTCTACATATTGCTTTGTATTTCATGGATAGGGTGATTTGGTACATGGTGAACCATTGTGAGGACAGGAATATGGCATGTAAGAACCATTAATTTGTAAGAGACTTCTGCTGGATTTGTTACTGTGATTTGTTTATTAGCCATCCTTCAAAAGGGAGAATCTATCCTGTCTTAGACTCTCTCTGGGAAAAACTGATTCATTTTCTGCCTCAGTAACTCTGCACTAGAAAAATCTGCCATGCTAAACACGATTTTATTTTGCATATCTCCAAATAAATTAATTTTTCTTAAAGAGATCTTACTATATTAAAAAGAAATTATTTTATTTATTTATTATATTATTTATTTATTTTATTATAGATACAAGAACAGGCCTACAAACATAATTTTTTAAACTTCTTTTTTATTTTTCTGACAAACTTCAAGCTGCATTTTCAGAGTTCCTTTTCTGCTATTGATTCCCAAAGTCCTGGTTCAGCAACTTAGGGATTAACTACAGTATTGTCCCATGTTTGCCCCTGCTCATATATTTGGAAATATTCATAGGAGCTTTTGGGAAATGGTAATTAGCTATTTTTAAGTGGGAGAGCTCCAGATGCAGAATGCTGAATAAACTTTCAGATGAGGTCATTGGATTATTAGCCTTATTAAATTCTTTTACTTTGTTATAAGAGAACTTTCATGGATTGGGGGAAATAGTAAATGTCTATAATATGAAAATAAAACACATCAGTAAATCTTTAATTTTAGAAAATGAAAACAAATGCTTAAGGAAGAGAGGTGTAATTGAAGGAATGTAGAATAAAATCCAAGTTTCCTATATATTAGTTATGTGACCATGGGCAAATTACTTAAATGCTTTGTACCTCTTTTTTCTTTCTTCTAAAATGGTGCGAATATTACCATTTATGGTACTTCCCTCCCAACCACAACTTAATGCAGTCCCTTATCACTTCATGCCTGGATTATTCCAATAGCCTTCTAGTTGATCTCCCAGTCTTAAGTGGAACTAGTGACACATTTCTCCTTTTTATTTATTATTTGATGTTCTATCTCTTCACTCCCTTGATTTTCATTAGTTATCCTCCATGCCTGGAATTCTTTCACTCCTTCTCTTCAACTGCTGGCTTGCCTAAGGTCCTTCAAATTTTAACTAAAACATCACTTACTTGAGAAATCTTACCCAGTACCTTTAATGTTTGGTGACTTTCCTTTTGTTGATTATCTCCAGTTTATCACACACACACACACACACACACACACACACACTCACAAACATACCTTGTTTGTACATAACTATTTGTATATTGTCTTTATAATCTCAGCACTCAGCACAGTGCCTGGCACATAGTAGGTGCTGATTTGACTTGTTTTGATTCAATAGAGATGTTTTGAGAACATACAGGTAAGAGGGAGGGTTTGACCTGTTGTTATTTTAATCAGTAATTAGTTAATCATATTTGCATTAGATTAAAGATTTAGAACTGAAAAAAATAGAGGTTCTCATGGAGTCCAATCCTTTCATTTTGCAGTTGAGAAAACTAAAACACAGAAATGCTAATAAATATCTAAAGTTGGATTTGAATCCAGGTTTTCTTGACTCTAAGTTGAGTGCCCTATCTACTATGCCACTTTGACTTGTTCAGATGCCTAATATTTCCCATTCATTGTGCAAAGCTTTGCAAAAAGAAAGAAAGAAGGGAGGAAGGGAGGGAGGGAGAGAGGGAGAAAAAGAGAGAGAGAAATCATAATAATCAATCCCTGACATACCAAGGATGTTACACTCATGTATAAGGACGTCAATAATCAGAGATATCTCAGGCATTTTAACTAGTCAGTGGGAAAAATATTCTAGATGAAGAATATCTTTTATCTTTATCTCAGATCCCTTAACATAACTGTCTACTATTTGACTTCATGCATATAATAGGTCCTAATTATAGGACACTATTACATACTTGCAGTTACTACAACTCCTGTAGCGTTACTTGAAAAATCAAATCAATTTTTTCCTACATGATAACAAATAAGTAGTTTAGCTATTTGCTTGGGGATTTTCTTTTCAAAATCAACTGATTTGTGGCCTCTTTAAACTCAGATTAAGGATATTTAAAGGGTAAAAAATGGAAGAAAAGAGAAAAATCCTCTTCTAAAGAAGGATGACAGAAATATTATCTAAAGGGAAACTAACGTGAATATTTGGTTTAGTTACAAGCTTCTGTGGATGAAGAGCTGATATTTTCCCATGATTCCCAAATCAAAGCATACTATTATAGTGAAAAGAATGCTAGATGTCAATTCAGAAAGAAGTTGGTTCAGATTATTCCTCTGACACACTTTGTATCCATAGGACTATACACTAATCACTGAGCCTTTTTGAGTCTCCATTTCCTCATTTCTAAAATGGAAATCATAATATCTGCCCTACTTTACCTGCAGACTCAGATGTATTCAAAGGGCTTTACAAACCTTATAGTACTATGGAATTTACAAGAGAAATCATGGAGTTCCACTGGCTAACTACTTTCCTCATATTGTGTCCATTTTCAAAGCAGTTTCTCTTCATAGGTCTTCACTCAAGACTTTCTTTGCAGTCTCAGCCCTCGAAGCTGAGTAGAAATATTTCTGAGCCTAAGACCTGCATTTGGGAAAGGGTTTATGTAAACATTTAAGCCACAGAAACATAGAGAATGAAGTGGAAAGCAGAAACATTTATCCTTGTAATAGATCAAAGGACACAATCACCCCAGTGACCTGAGTGATTCAGATGAAATTATTTTTTACCTAACTACTTGACTTTCTTTATCCTCTGCATATTTCACATGAATACACACAGCTTAAATCTTGACCTCAAAACAAATAGCAGAATGGAAATCTCAGGAATTAGTGTTACAGCCTCTATTTATATTGTTTCCATTAATAACTTCCTTCCAGCAATCCCATAAATGAGATTCTGTTAGGCATAAATATGTGCTTCACATCTTTAAACATGTTTCCTTTGCTAAAGAACACTGCAGGAAAAGACAATAATTTTCACTGGGATCATGGAATTAGATTATACATATAAGGATACAGAGGTTCAGAGATCCAGATCACATAATTAATAAGTAGCAGAGAGAGTATGTGACTTCACATCTGGATCATTTTCTATTATATTGTCATGCCACCAGAGCGATGAAGTCACTTGTCTGAAAACACTGTACCACTCTGGGACAATGGGAGAAGGTCATGTCTGGATGAGAAATATGTGAGCTCATAGCCAACATCAGAAACTTACTGGCTGGGTGACCCTAGACAAGTCACTGAAACTCAGCTTCCTCAGTTGTAAACAGGGTTGTTGGGAGGATAAAATAATACGTGTGAAGCACTTAGCTCTGTTTGGAATATGAGTTTAACAAATACTTGTTTCCTTTCCTCTCTTTACGAAATCTTAATGGACAACCTGGACTTCAAATAACGTTTCTCAATTGTTTTGATCTCAGTGTTTTTCCATTTTCTCATGGCAAATAGAGCTATTTTCTTAATGCCTTTCATTGATCTGAGTCATCACCTTTCGGATGAAGTCAGTCTATCTTCTGCATACGTTCCCTTTGCCAAGCACACACAGACTGAACTCATGAGGATTACAAATATTTGCATGTATATGAAACTTGCACAGTCGACTTAAGTGAATGTGGGTTCCAAACATGAGTGACATTTTTCCTTTAGAGAAACAATTTATTCATGAATGCTATATTAATGTGTACATGCAAGATGTTTACTAAGTCATTAAGGAATAGCTATCCAAATATTTGTGACTATGCTTTTCATCTAATCACCAGATTATGGAAGACTTTCCAGGCTCTGTATTACCTCTGTGGTTAAATATAAAATCTGTTTAGTATCTAAAGCTCTTCACAACCTGGCCCTTCAGAACTTTCCAGTCTTCTACTTTGTTGTTGTTTAGTCATGTCCAATTCTTCATGACCCCATTTGGAGTTTTTTTGGCAAAGACTCTAAAGTGATTTGCCATTTCTTTCTCCATCTCATTTTACAGATGAGGAACAGAGGCAAACAGGGTTAAGTGACTTGCCCAGAGTCACATAGCTATTGTTTGAGGCCAGATTTTAACTCATAGAGATGAAGCTTCCTGATTCCAAAACCAGTTCCTTATCTACGGTGTCACCTAGCTGCCCCAATACTTTATTCTTCCATGAACTCTGATCTAGGTACACTAACCTTCTTTCTGTCATACACACACACACACACACACACACACACACACACATACACACAACACTCTTTACTTTTGCATTGTCTGACCCTGTGCTAACAATGCTCTTTTTCCTTGGCTTCCCATTTTTGTTTCCCTGGCTTCCTTTAAGTCATAGCTCAAGCCCCACCTTATTCCGAGGACCTTTCTCACCTCCACTCCCCTCAACATGCTAGAACCTTACACCTTACATCTTATCTATTCAATGAATTTTGTATTGGTATTACCTAGTTCTTTACATGTTGTCTTACTAATATGAATGTGAGCTGCTTGAGGGGAGAGACTATTTTTACCTTTTCTTCTATTCTCGACGCTTAATACATAAGTGAGCATTTAATCAATATTTATTTTTTTCAATTAACTATAGCCCTTTGAATTATCAATCTAAAGAATAGTTATGCACCCCTCAAGATAGATTTTAGTCTACACAAGGACCATCTTTGGAGATAGAAGTACTTTTGAACTACAAAACCCTTGTGCATAATGTCTAGTTCTCACAGGGACAAGTTCTAGCCAGGATCTCTTAGAGCTGCCTATGTCTTCTGAGCCACAATATTTGCTTCTATGTAGATAGAGGCTTTCTTAATTATGTTGGGAATGGAGGGTATTCAAACTTCAAGAAGCTCATATTAAAAATATTTTTAAAAATTCATATAATTCGATTTTTTCTTTCTGTGCTCTATAAGAGTCAGTGAGCTAACCTTGAAATTAACAAGGACCTGAGTTCCAGTTGTACTTCTGTCACATACTGCTTTTCAAGTCTCCCTAAGTAATCTGGGGAACTTAACAATATTCCAAGACTACAAAGTGCAGAAAAGATGCTGATCTGCATTGTCACAGGGAGTTTTCACACCTAGGATTTTCCTATACCAATGAGATCACAGGACCAATCCCTATCCCTTCTTTGATTAAAAAAAAGCTGAAAACAAATAAGCAAGCTATAAAGGAATACCTTAAAAATCAGATTGGAATAGGTCCTATAAACTAGGTTACTCTTTTGTAAAGCTGTAACTGTTACTTATAATGATGACCATGAGGTACTACAATTAAATGCAACATTTATTAAGTAGACATTTTGAATGTAGCATTGAGACTCTAAAGATAAAAGAAGTTAAGACAACAACACTGTTCTCAAGGAACTTGTTATCCAAACGGTGGCATGAGGAAGGGAGAGAACTAGAAACAAAATGTTATTATATGAAAGAAAATGAGAAAAGTCCAAAGAAAAGTCTTCAATGTACCATAAGACATTTGTGGAGAGAGATTACTGTCATGTGGATGACCAGGTGGCAGAGTAAGGTCAACAAAATCTTCATAGAGAAAATTGTACCTTGCTTTAACCCCGAATAAAGGACAAACCTAAAAAGATTGGTAAGAGGAGAAATGTCCATTCTGGTTAAAAATTGAGATGGGGGGAGGAGCCAAGACAGAGGAATAGAAAGACTCACATATGCTAGCTCCGAACCCACAGCCCATGGATTTCCTGTAAAAAGAACTCCCAACAAATTCTGGAGAAGTGGAAGTCTCACAGAAACGAGTGAAGGAGATTTCCGTTCCAGAGCGCCCTGAAAAACTGATCCCAAAGGTCTGTTGTGCACCGCACGGGAGCAGGGCCCAGCCCTTCCCTGGCCACGCAGAAAAGAGAGGAGTAGATCGGGGCAGGATTCAGTGGCCGCAAGGGTCCCTCCACACACAGACGCACAGGTCAGTGAGAGAGACGGGCTGAGAGGGGAGTGGGGTGTCTCTGAGACTCAGCCTCCTCTGGAGGCAACAGAAGAGGCAGCAGTGGCCAGTGGCCAGAGGCTCATGGAGCAGGCAGGAGCTCAGTAGCAGCTCCATTACTAAAGGTCTCTGCATAAACCTCCCAGAGGAACTGAGCCTGGGAGACGGCACTGCCCCCACCTGAGAACCTGATTTAATCTTACCCTGAATAGCAGCCAGGCCTGCTGCTGAAAGCCCTGAGGCTGGGGAGCAGCATTTGAATCTCAGAACCCAAGCACTAGCTGGGCGCATCTAGGCCAGGGGTGGAGAGGAATCTCACAAGTCAAGTAACTGGCTGGGAAAACGCCCAGAAAAGGGAAAAAAAAATAAGACCATAGAAGATTACTTTCTTGGTGACCAGATGATTCCGCCCTTCCTCTCTGATGAGGAAGAAGAATGCTTACCATCAGGTAAAGACATAGGAGTCAAGGCCTCTGTATCTCAAACATCTGAAATAGATATCCATTGGGCTCAGGCCATGGAAGAGCTCAAAAGGGATTTTGAAAATCAAGTTAGACAGGTGGAGGAAAAACTGGGAAGAGAAATGAGAGAGATGCAAGAAAAGCATTAAAAATGGGTCAATACCTTGCAAAAGGAGACCCCAAAAAATGCTGAAGAAAATAACACCTGGAAAAATAGACTAACTCAATTGGCAAAAGAGGTTCAAAAAGCCAATGAGGAGAAGAATG
>CM053771.1:329236518-329319541 GCA_028658325.1 Potorous gilbertii
AACTAGGACTAAAACCAAGAATCACTTACCCAGCACAACTGAGTATAATACTTCAGGGGAAAAACTGGTCTTTCAATGAAATAGAGGACTTTCAAGCATTCTTGATGAAAAGACCAGAGCTGAAAAGAAAATTTGCCTTTCGAACACAAGAATGAGAAGAAGCATGAAAAAGTAAATAGCAAAGAGAAGTCATAAGGGACTTACCAAAGTTGAACTGTTTACATTCCTACATGGAAAGACAATATTTGTAACTCTTGAAACTTTTCAGTACCTGGGTAGTTGGTGGGATTACACACACACACACACACACATACACACACATGCACACACACATGTCCATACGTGCATACACACACATACACACATGCACATAGAGACAGAGAGCACAGAGTGAATTGAATAGGATGGGGTCATATCTTAAGGTAAAAGGTGAGAGAGAAATGTAGTGGGAGGAGAGAGAGTGAAATAGAATGGGGTAAATTATCTCTCATAGAAGAGGCAAGCAGAAGACTTCTTAGTGGAGGGAAAAAGAGGAGAGCTGAGAAAAAAAAAACATGAAGTTTACTCTCATCACATTCGACTAAAGGAAGGAATAAAATGCACACTCATTTTGGTATGAAAACCTATCTTACAATACAGGAAAGTGGGGGAGAAGGAGATAAGCAGGGTTTGGGGGGTGATGTTGGAAGGGAGGGCAATGCGAGAGGAGGAGGGAGCAATTTGAAGTCAACACTTTTGGGGAGGGACAGGATCAAAAGAGAGAATAGCAACAATGGGGGCAAGATGAGATGGAGGGAAATAGAGTTAGTCTTACACAACACGACTATTATGGAAGTCATTTGCAAAACTACACAGATATGGCGTATATTGAATTGCCTGCCTTCCCAAAAAGAATGGGTGGGGAGGGAGGGATGGGGAGAAGTTGGAACTCAAAATTTTAGGAACAACTGTCGAGTATTGTTCTTGTTACTAGGAAATAAGCAATACAGGTAATGGAGAATAGAGAGTTATCTGGCTCTACAGGACAGAAGAGAAGATGGCGACAAGAGAAGAGAGGGATGATAGAAGAGAGGGCAGATGGTGATGGGGAAATTAGAATGCTGGGGGTATTGGGCTGGGGGCAGGGGACAAATGGGGAGAAAATTTGGAACCCAAAATTTTGTGAAAATGAATGTAAAAAGTTAAATTAATAAATTTATATCGAAATAAAAAACTGTGAGATGATAAACCCAGCCCTATCTAAGACTCATCAGCATTTATCTATTGCAACCTTTTCATTTTATAAATAAGGCAACTATATCCAATGTATATTAACGGACTTGCCCAAGTTCTTATGGGAAGTAAGCGTCAAAGTCCATATCTGGGAGTCCCTCTAATTCCAACGTCATTGTAGTATATTACTTCTGTCTATGGACAAGAGTTGTGCAAGATGGAAAATCATAAATGGACTGAATTCTTAATTATGGGAGGGAACATGTACATCAGTGAGACCATAGAATTGATATTGAGTGCCCATTGGGTAACATGAGCAATGATATTTGGAATGAGAGAGGGCAGGATAAAGACAAGATAAAGAAAATATCCATTCTGTTTTAACTATAGAGTACTTGAAGAAGAGTAGGTATAAGGTTGAAGGTACTTCATTGAAGACCTTCAAAGCTAAGATTATGGGTTTCTGATTTGTAAAAGGAGAAATGAAATGGGATTGAAGGTTTCCCCTTTTATAAAGTGAAGTCACTGAAGGCTCAGTTGACAGAGCACTAGGTTAGGTATCAAGAGGGCCTGAGTTCAAATCTGTCCTTGGCCTTTTTATTAGCTATAGGGTCACTTAACCTCTATTTGCCTCAGTTTCCTCAATTGTAAGATGGGGATAGTAATACTACCTTAGAGGGCTGTTGTGAGGATAAAGCGAGATGATATTTGTAAAAAGCATTTAGCACTGTGCCTGGCACATAGTGGAAGTACTGTACATATGCTTATTCCTTCCCTCTGTGCAACATTCAGAGATCTAGAAAGAGCTATTACACTAAGGTTTATCAATTTTAAGATTAGAGGCTAGAGTGAATTTGAGGACCCATGGCATTTTGAAACTATTTTCAAGGATGACCTAACTAATCTTTTCCATCTATGACGGAGATTGTGGTTGTGCTGGTTGTGTTCAAGGGGGCATGCCAAACTCAAGAAAACCTTTGTACTTTCAACAAACTGGAAAGCTATGACCCAAATATAAAAAATTTACTATTTGTTTCCAGTTTCTGTTTCTGACTCATTCTATTTGATCATTCATTACACTCTTTCAAATATGAGAAGTTAATCCTGGTACTAAGGAATAAGGACAGAGAAAGGATGATTTTGTTGAGGAGAATTAGATGTTGATAATGGTATGCTTAGAGGCCATAATGCATGTTGTTCCCATTTTCTCGAGTGTATAAGGATGATGCTCTTAAGATTTTATTCCTCAACTAACACTTGTTTTCTTCCCCTTCTTCCTTAAAATAAACTAGTTCGTTAGTCAATATAAAGCCATTAATAATTGTCTCTCATCCATGGAAATGGAAAATGTATATGGAATAGAAGCTATCAACTGTTTCCTAGAAGACTGTATAGTTTCTCTTAATTTGTTTGCCCTTCTTCAACCTTTCCTTACCTTGAAATTATTCATTTAGGGTTTCAAAGGGAAGTTGTTTCTAATGTAATACATAAATTTTCCTCTGCATGGGGGTGAGGGAAAGCTGGATTGGGATTGGTTGATTTAGTACCAATACGTTGTGAATAAAATTTTCAAGCTAGAATGGAACGTAGAAAATTCTGATAGAATTTCCATTAAAAAAAAAGAAATTGGAATCCAGAGAAATTAAGTGACCTATCCAAAGTCTTACAGCTTACAGGAGCTAGTTTCCTGATTTGCAATTCAGTGGTAGTGCTTCTGAAAGAAGTTGTCTCTCCCAGGAGATAGTAAAGTTAGGATATATAGTGGTCAATTTCCCTGAATCTCTCCTTGATGTGGCAAATTCTCTTCTGAGTACTGTTTACTGAAACAAAGGCACTCAGATAACTACAAAGTCATAATTCTAAGATTACTATATTATCTAAGATAATTCTAAGATTATCAATTCTAGGACAATAGGCTAAAGTGAATTTGAGGGCCCTCAGCATTTCGGAGCTATTTTCAAGAATGACTTAACTAATCTTTTCCATCTCTGACAGAGACTGATTATGATGGTTCTTTTCAAAGTAGCATTTCAAATATAAGAAAATTTTTGTACTTTGCACTATACACTAGGCTCTTTCACCTAGAAGACAATGTAAACCATAAAAAGTTTATGAATCGACAATCTCTTTGCCAATATTAGCACTAAGAAACTTTGGCTGTGCTTTGGCATACTTAGAGAGTTTGGAGATGGTGTCGATGTCTCTCGGTCATAAGAGAAATTGTTTCAATAAAGAAAGAGTAAACCTAGTCTATTCTCAGTAGTCAAAAGTCTTAATAATCAGTAAATATGAGGATAAAATTTTAAAATGCTGGAGAAAATGCCTAATTGTTTAAATTGTGGAAAGCAAACTCTTAACACATCTCATTTTTTCCAACCGAGCAGTCATACTTATAAAGAAAGATTTTGGAAATACTGAAAAAATGAAGTATAATCTCAGAGGGAAGAGAATTCTTAGAAAAATTTAAAAAAAAAACAATAATCTCAGGGGGATGAGGAATTTTTTAAATGTTGGAACTTTTGACATCTGGAACTTAAAACCTTGACTAATTTTGGATGCAACCATTGACACCAGTCAGTGTCTATATTTGAAATCAGGTTTATGATGTGGTAAGTGTTAACTTTATACTTGGGTAAAATGACTAGGATGATAGAGCGTAATGCATTTTGAAATTTAGTGAGAGAATGGTATTTTCTCCTTTTGCAGGGAATTTTGTCTTCAGTTCGGGCCTTTAGGATTGTTGTTTGTGTTATTGTTGCTTTTTCCTCTTGTCTCTAGCTATTTTTTTCCCAAAGACAGTAGAATCCAGCTCATTTTCCATAAGGAGAGCTTTGCCTACACCCTTAGGTCTTAGACCAACTCCCCTGATGTCAACAAGGGATAAAATTTCCACCATTAACCAAAACCATATGCTGAGGTCAAGATGACATCAGTCTAGTTCTCATAGAATAATGAGAATTTGGGAGCTCTGGAGAGAGAAAGAACTCAATTCAGTGACATATTTAGTACTATATTTTATACCATGGAACATGTATAATATAAAAGAAAATATCTAAGACACTGATTTCAAATTTCTTTTCCTGTCCACAAGGGACAGATGATATCAATCTGCAAAACTGGAAAAAACAATTTTCTTTATTGAAACACCCACTGGTTTCTCCTTTGCCACATTTTTTTGAGTTGGAAGAAATCTCAAGAAATTTCCTAGTCCCAGCTCTGTATTTTATAGATACAGAAAATAATACCCAGGGAGACTAAGTGACTTACCAAAATTAGTGACAGAGTTTAAACTAGAACCACATTCCTCTCTCTGATGCAGTATTTCATTTTATTTTGTTTTCTACAACAGTACACATTGGAATATTGAGGCAGCAATGTGTGCTGGTGGATAGAGTTTGAAGTTAGGAAAACCTGAGTCAAAATCCTGGCTCATACACTTACTTAGGTATGTGAGTCTTAAATTACTTAGTTTCTCTCAGCCTCAGTTTGCTGCTAAAATGCGGAAAATAATAGCACTTTCCTAACACCCCAAGGTATTAGAGAAATGCTAACAATTCTGATCCTGATTATTCATGTTTCATCAACCATGACGCTAGTCCAGAGACATGAGAAAGAATATTTCAAAGATTTTACCCTCAACATTTTACTCCTAGTTATGTTCTCTCATCATTATTTTTAAAATCACTTGCTAGGCCCCCTAACCAAATGGGCATTTTCCTTACCATTTGGCCACTGACATCCGACTACGCGTAACCCAAGCTGCTGTTCCTTTCTGTAAGATATAGATTGAGAAAATCACAAAACTACAAAATTTGAAGGGTCATCAGCACCCAGCTAGTCAAACCCATAGCTGAAAAAAGAATCCTGCTACCATATGGCTGATCAGTACCCATTTATCCCTTGCTTGAAGAGCCCTAGTACAAGTGAATAAATCATCTCTGAAAATAACCAATTTTCACTTTGGGATAGCTCTAATTTGTATTAACTTTTTCCTTATATAGTGTCTATATTTGCCCCTTTAAAACTTTCATTTCTCTGATGAACAGGAAGAGTTCAGAGAGGCCTGGAAAGACTTAAATGAACTGATACTGAGTGAAAGGAGAAGAACCAGGAGAACTTTGTACACAGCAACAACCACAGTATGCGAGGAATTTTTCTGGTAGACTTAGTACTTCACATCAATGCAAGGACCTAAAACATTCCCAATGGACTCTTGAGGCAAAAGGCCTTCCATATCCCAAGAAAAAACCTATGGAATTGGATCACAGAATGAAGCAGAATATTTTCTCTTCTGTTATGTTTTATTTTGTTTTGGTTTTTTTCAAGGTTTCTCCCATTCATTTGAATTCTATGCAAAATGACTAAGTTGAAAATGTATTTAATAAGAATCTATGTGTAGAACCCATATAAGATTGCATGCCATCTTGAGGAGGGAGGGGGGAGGGAAGGAGTAAGGAGGGAAAGGGAGGAGGAGAAAGTCTAAGACTTATGAAAGTGATTGTAGAAAACTGAAAACAAATAAATTAACAGAATATAAGAAAAAATCTTTCATTTCTCCTAGTTCTACCCTTTGAGATCAAATAGAACAACCCTTAAAATACTTGAAAACAGTTTATCATGTCCTCCCTGATTTTCCTCTTCTTCTGAACATTCTGATCCTTCAACCAGTCTTCTTATGGCATGGAATCAGAGACACAAAATTCTGAGTTTCCTCCTCTACATTGCTTCTCAGCTTATCATTGTCCTTTCTAAAATGTGGTACCCAGAACAACTTCAGGACTGTGGTCAGTTATGGCCTCTGTGGTTTAAGAGAGTTGGGATTAGCTGGAGTACATCCCGATAAAGGCAGTCAAATTGACAAGGGACCTTGAGTTCATACCATATGAGAATGAGTCAAAGGAACTGAGTGATGATTGGACTAGAAAAGACCGAGAGGACATGTGATAACTATGTTCAAGTAATTAAAGGATTATTTTAGAATAGTGATTAAATTTGACTTTTCAATTGGTACCAAAGGCCTGAACTCTGATCAATGGTGGGAATAAAAAAATAGGAAACTTTAGACTTGATATAGGGAAAATCTTTCTTAAAAATGAGAATTTTTAGAAGGAAGAATGGGCTGCCTCAGTGTCTTATGGGTTCTCTTAATTTGAAGTCTTACAACAGAGGTTAAATGACCACTTGTAAAGTAAAGTCTAGGCTGAATTCCTTTTTGGGTGTGGGGTGGATTAGATGGGTCCTGAGATTTCTTCCAACTTGAAATTCTGTGAGACTGCTAAGAGTATCCCTAGGATTCTTTTTCTATTTCCCAAACCACATGCAACTAGCACATGAAAATTATTTTTTATTATTCTAAGGAACTAATGGGATAATTAGACATTCATATTGAGAAAAATTAACTTGTATTCCTACCTTGAACCATACACTAGACTAAATTTAATTTGAGTCAAAAAGTCAAACTGATATAGTCAAATGCTGAAATGGATCCATTGCCTCATATATTGGGATATTCTCTCCAGTGTTAGTTAGTAAGACACCAATGCTTGGCCTTGCTATTGAACTCTTATTTGTATTGCCTCTTCCTTACAAATTTGGCAGTAATGGAGGCTTTCTTCATTTTTTCCTGATATCACATTGATATAAGAAAAACACCCAGGCTACCAGTTTGCCATCCTTTGTCATCAACACATGACCAGCCCATATTTTTTCCTATCATTCATTTCCCTTATGGAAATTTAGACTGGGAGCTGGAAGTTTCATCCTAAGCATTTTCCTGACCAGCCCCATAGTTCAATATTCATTCACATTTGATAGATTAGTGACTTATCTGAGGTCACACAGGAGGTAATCATCAGAAACCAATTCAATTTGAGCCCTAGTCTTATGAGTATAGAACTTATACTCTTTCCATCATACTTCCCTGAATTTGACAGTTTTACTTTAGATTTTTTTTAGCTGTTTGTTTATATACATATATGTATATTGTATGTGTATATGTGTATATAACTACATATGTGTATATGTGTGTATATATGATACAGCTGGATCACACTCAACATACTCTTCATAATCAACTTTTCTTGTATTAATTTTATTGTATTCTTTTCAATTGTTGAATATTGTTTTTTTCTCCCAACCAACTATTCACACAATGAAAATAAGAAAACAAAGAAATATATCTACAGTGTGTCCTTCAGGCAATGGGAAGCCATTGTAGTGGATTGAGTGAGTGCGTGAATGATGTTTTCAATTCTGTATTTAAAGGGAATCAATTTGGCATAGTACAGAGGACACACTAAAGGAAGAGGAACTTTGAGGGAAGTAGGCCAATTGGGAGACCATTGCAGTATTCAAATGAGTGATGAATTGATGCCTTGAATTAAAGTGGTACCTCTGAAAGCACAATTTTCATAACAAAAATGAAAGTACAAACAGCAAGATTTAGCAACAGGTTGGATAGATATAGAATTAGGGAGAATAAGAAGTCATGAATAAAATCTGTAATAGTGATGATGATGATGATAGCTACTGTTTATATAATACTTTAAGTTTTCAAAACACTTTGAAGATATCGCATTCTGCAACACTGTAAAACTGGAAGGATGGGAGGCCTTCACCAAAAAAAGAGAAGAAAGGTGGGTTTGTGGGAAAAGATAATGAGTTTTGTATTTGAGATGTCTGTAATATTTAATGCAAAATGTCTATTGGACAAGACAGCTCAGGGGAAAGATATATTAATCTGTGTGTCGTTTGCATAAATAGAGTAATACAATCCCATGGGAGAGGATACAATTACACAGAGAGAGAAGAGACAAAAGTTAAGACAGAATGCATGGAAATATTTACAGTTAATGAGGCATGATCTAGATGAAAAATCTTCAAAGTCAACAGCACAGAGATGGAACAGATAAAAGATGAGCCAAGAGAGAACAGAGTCGTGAAGACCGAGAAAAGACAGCATTAAGCGGGGGAAGGAGGGGGGTCAATAGTGTCAAATCAATAAAGTCAAGAAGAATCAAGTCCAAGAAAAGACTACCATATTGATTATTGATGATTAAAGGATCATTAGTAGTTTTGGAGATAATAGGTTTGGTTGAATGATGGAGTCAGAAGTCAGATCATAAAGGTTTAAGAAATGAGTGAAAGGAGAGGAAGTGAAGGCAATAAGTTTAGAAAGCTTTTTTCTAGGAAATTGGATGAAAAAAATGGAGGAGAAATATTGAAAGATTTTTGTTGGTTGTTCGGTTGTTTCAGTCAGGTCCAACCCTTTGTGACTTAATTTGGTGTTTTCTTGCAAAGACCCTGGGATGTTTTTCCATTTTCTTCTCCAGGTCATTTTACAGGTGGGGAAACTGAGGCAAACAATGTTAATTTACTGACCCAGGGTCACACAGCTAGTGTATTTGTGAGGCCACACTTGAACTCAGAAAGATGAATCTTTCTGACTGCAGCTCCAGTACTCTAACCACTGAATCATCTAGATGCCTCAACATTAAATGATAGTTTGGGTTGGTATTAGGGTTTGGTGAAGGTTTTTTAGAATTTTATTTTTTTGAATAAAACAAGCATTTCTATAACATAGCATAACTTTTTTAAAAAGATGATTGTCCATGAAGCTGCTAACTCATTATATACAAGTTGCTTTTATTATAAAACGTATAATAAAATTATCATGTAAATTTTTCCCTTTTTTTCTTCCCTACTGCCCCACCCTAAAGATGGTAAACATTAGACACAAATAGTGAAATTATTCTATACTTATTTCTATTTATCAATTCTTTCTCTGGATGCAGATTGTATCTTTCTTCATACATTGTTTAAAGTTAATTTAATTACTCACAATAGTCAAAATGACTTATTCATTCAAAGTTTTTTCTTAAAACAATATTGTTGGTGTGATGTCAGCTATTCCTCATAACTAGGGTTACGACTTCGACCCCTGTTTCTCTCCCCCTCCCCTTGGAGAGTGTCTGACTGATGGTAGCTTCAGCACTGGAGGTGGCAGGAAAGGTTTTCATTCACACATAAATTACAGAAATCGTCCACCCTACTCAGACTCTGGCCCAACTGCCCCATATCCACCATATGTACACAAGATGACACAGGCCAAACTACCTGCTTCACAGATTGCTGGACTTCCCTCTGTTGCTATTGCCTTTGGGACATGCTAACTTGAACAGCCTCAACCTACTCTTATCAGAAGGCTTTGTATACTCAATTGATAGAGTTCTTTCTACTGCTATCATGAATGGCAAGTTCTGCACAGATATCTCAGCTATAGCATAATGGAATCCTAGATTATTAGTGATTTTTTGCTGTCTAATTTAGTGACATGATCTTTTTAAAGTTCATTTGCTAAGTTTTTGTCATGCTTTAACAAATATGCTAAGTGATGTTTTTGGCCAAACACTTTAATATGATAAATATAAAAAATATTTATCATTTTAAATTGTACTATTCATGGCAGTGGCAAAATATGCAACAGAACAAGCCACTGAATGATTTCTTTCCTAACTCGCTAATTATTGTTTCAGTACTCCCTTGTCAATAAATTTTTCCAAATTTCCCCCAAAAAAACACCCCAGTATTGCTGTTGATATGCACAGCGTTCTCTGGGTTCTGCTCATTTCCCTCTTTGTTATTTCATGCAAGTCTTTCCATATTTTTCTAAGACTACTGAGCTCATCATTTCTTACAGCACAATAATATCCCTTCACTATCACAACTATAACTTTTTCAGCCATTCCCCAATTGATGGGCATCCCTGCAATTTTCAGTTTTTTGCCACCACAAAGAGATCTGATATAAACATTTTAGAACAGATAGTTTCTTTTCCTTTTCCCTAATCATCTTTTGGAAATAGACTTAGTGGTATTACTGGGTGAAAGGCAGTTTAATAACCCTTGAGGCTTATTTCGAGATTGCTCTCCAAAATGATTGGATCAGTTCATAATTCCACTTATGATGAATTAGGGTTGTTTGGGGTTTTTTTGTTGTTTTTTTTAGGATAGTAAGAAAAGAATTAATATCTAAGGAAAGGTTAAAGATTCAAAAGAAAAAGGGTATTATTGAACTTGAAAATTTTTGGAAAAGACAGGAAATCATGGGAATCAAGACCAGAAGAGTTAGCTTTGGGAAAGAAGGGGGGTACCTCATCTTAAGAGACTGAGGAAGAGGAGAGAGTAGAGAAATATCAATGTTGTTTTGAGAAATCAAAATTGGGGAAAAGTCAACAGTCAAATGCCCTCAAAAAAGTAAAAACTGGGGTGCTCCACTGAGAAAGAAGAAAAGAAAGATAAATCGTAGAAGGGTGGAGGAAGGAAGGAAAAGTTTGAAGCAGATATAGAAACAAGAGCAGAACCAGGCACTGGTAAAGCCATGGCCTGAATGAGAGAGAGCCTCTTAGAATCCTATTTCAATTCTTCTTCCTTACTCTAGAACATCCCGGGAGGAAAGAGATGCTTTTGTTTAATTAGTGCCATTTTGAATGCCTGTAAAATTCTGGCTCAGTGGTCAAATAAAAGAGTTTTTCTTCATCAGTGGTAAACGGATAGGAAAAGGTCATTGAACAACCACACATTCACACAAGTTGATGTGAAGGGGTTCATCAAACAGAACATGTTGCTCCTTCTCCATAAGGACTGGGATTTCATTGGCCACTTCATTATGTATTATTTTGCTGCTCACTGGGATTTGACTTTTCACATATTCTTTTCTTTTTTATGGAAATTTTTGTCTGGATTTTGATTCAAATGAAATTCTCTCCTTCCCTCCCCCTTCCCCTACCTCCCCATGCTAGTTGCTTTGTCTAGTAGCCAAGTTTGTATTCTTCCTTTGTTGCCGAAGAAGACCATGCCATCAGAGAAATGACTTGCATTTGACTTTGTTTTGAGTAAGGCTGTGCAAGGTCACCAGCCTCACTTCTCCTCCAGATCCATCTGGGTCCAGTGACCAGATATTCCTCAGGAGGACTAGAGATGGCCCAGGAAGCACTAGGAAACCTTTGGCCCTTTAGGCCAAGGTCTTTGCAGGTACTCACTTAGGGTGAGGCAACGCCCATTCATTGAATAGACCTGTTTAAAAAGTAGCCAGGGCATGGCCCATTTAATGAGGTCCAGAAAAAGAAAGACATCAGGCTGGGTGGGAAACAGCAACAGTTACTATTGATAATCACTCTCAAGCTGGGAGGGGGAAGGGAAGGGAAAGGATCTAGCCAGTAAAACCCTCATCAGCTGGGCATCTTTTGGCCATCCAAACTTACCTTCCTTTGGAGAGGAGAAGGAAGGGGAGGGATGCCAAAGGATAGCCAAGTAGGGATGAGAAAGAAAGCAGAAGGTGAAAGGATTAATTGGCAGATAGAATAGGAGGATGTTTTCCCCTTGATGAATGTGAAGAGGGGGAGTTGAAGAGTGCTGTTAATAGGACAGCAGTTCCTTACCAACCCCACAGCTCATTACCATCTATATTTCCTAACTCATTCCTGATCAGTGACTTAGATCCAGATTTATCCTTTGTTCTCAATCCAATTTTCTCTGCCATTTCTCTGCTCTAAGCTATCACTATAATCAATGACTGAATGATCTTGAGTGAATCCCAATGGACATGTCATCTTGATCCTGAATCAGCTTAGCATGACAACCCAACTCCATTATTCCTCTATTACTTTTCTTGTCACAGGAAAGATAGAAACTTCCCCTTCACCATATTCCAGAATCTTCTCTGAAGTCCTTTCACATTCATCTATTTAGGGATTTCTCAGTGAGGAAACTCTCTCTACTTTTCCCTCTTCCTCTGACTCTCTAGAGATTTTATTACCATGCCTATGTTGCTTTTTCATCCTAAAATTTTCTTCAGTATCTATGGTCTTCTCATCCTAGAATATCTCTCTTTTTATGGGGATCCCTTTTCTCATTGGCAAATTTCTCCTGGTAGCTCCATATTGAGGAAGAGGAACATCTTTCTGCTCCTAGGCTCTCCTCTCATTGATGAGTTCCTCCTGCAACCTTCATTCTGAGAAAGGGTATTAGATCAGCCATACTCCATTCCTCTCCCAGCTCTACTTCTGTTTTGCTTTTCAGCTTTTTGCCATATTTCTCTATACCACTATCCATACTCTTCTGCTCCTTTCTGTTAGAGTATAAATTCCTTAAGTGCAGGATCTTTCTTTTTGCTTTTATCTATGTCCCCATTGCTTAGCACAGTGATTGGCATATAGTAAGTGCTGAATAAATGCTTATCGATTGACTGTAAGTATAGATCAGTAACTGTTCTGCAATTAATAGTCTTAAGTACTACCTGGGGCACTCAGATTAATCAACTTTAAAAGGGTCACACAGGTAAGACTTGTTGAAGAAACTTAATGGTGGATTACTAGCTTGATTCCAAAGCTAGCTCTCTATCCAGTATCAAAAAAAATCAGCTTTGTAGATGGAGTTAAAAGTTCAAAACAACCTCTCTGAATAGTTTGCATTCTAGAATGTGGCATATCTGAAGACAGTTTTACCAGTACCTCATACATTGATGCTCTGTTTCTCTTTTCCATCAAAATGTTATCATATCCTCTTGTGCATATCTTGAGTGAATAATGTATTTTCCACATTGTAAAGATACTAGCTGTTTTGATTAGCTAGAAGTAAATTAAAGAAAAGCAGACCTAGTTTTGTAGGAGTTGGCTATAAGACTAGTTAAATAGTACAAATTTCTTAATGAATAAAAAGAAGAAATAGAGCTTTATAGGATGAAATGATGGTTATTTTTATTCTAATTTGGCTTACAACATGTTGAATTTTTCCATTTACATAAATATATCAGGTACAATGGAAAGAAAGCTTTTAAAAAGTAAATCTCATGTTTTTAGAGCTATTTACAATAAAGTAAAAGGAAAAACTATCAGGCAAATCTCTGAATTTTAGCAACTTAAATGAAAGAATAATGAAATCTTAAACTGAAGTATTCTCCTACATTCAGAATTTCCTGGCTTTGATTCATTATCCTCAGACACCCTGTCTCCAGATACACATTCAATAGTTAGTCCCTGGTGTGTTGATTCAACACATTTCTTTCTTTTGCATTTTCTACCACTCAGCTTTTATCTCTGTCTCTATGGTAATCCTTAGTAGCTCCTCTCCATACCCATCAACCTTCCAGAAGAACTTCCTAGTTGGTAGAATACCACTTAGAAAGCCTGTGCAAACTTTGGGCTGCCAGTTCATTTTTGCTCCAACTGGATCCCAAACTCCTTTAATTGTTCCAAAGTGCTCTTTCTTTACTAAATTTGCAGATATCAATATCTGTTCAGCTCTGGTTAAATTGAGTTAGCCATTCCTTTGAATATCTGGACTCTGTTTCAGCAGTTTACACAAATTTAATTTGATGGCTAGTATAAACATCAATAGTGGGTTGTAAAGATAGTCTAATCTCAGGATGCCTTTATATCCAGCACAGTTGGTAAATTCCTTAAGTAATGGCACCCATTCATGGAGCCCATTCAGTGGAGTTCCTTTTGGTTAAGCGAGATGAGATAAGTACTCTCAGCCTAGAATAGAGGTTCCAAACTTATCTGGCCTGCTGCTCCCTTTCCAAAAAAAATTACTCAACAACCCCTCCCTGCAAATCTGCTTTCTTTAACTCTTTAATATTTTTTGAAATTTGTATCATTTCAGAAATACATATGTATTTTTAAAATGACACATCTTAAAATTTATTAATATTTTGTAAGTTTGTGGGCCTTTCCCTGCATTGAAATTTTGATGATGCAATATTGCATCATGTAACCATATAGTATTATACTACAAACAAGTCACATATTGACATATTCCTGCCAATGCATGCTGGATATCCTGATAATGTGTGACATACTCACCTGTCAAAACTTGCTTGTTAAGACCTGTCAGCAAACTTGATCACTGATCCATTATAACTTGCATTTTGTGTGTTTATTTGGAAAATAATGTAACTACTTCTTCTATAACACTATTACACAACAGATGATACTTTTATGAATGATTTTTCAAAATTGTCATCTTTTTTCCTATGCTTCCACCACCCCCTTGTTTATTCAATGACCCCCAATTCCACCTGAGTCTACTACCACCAACCCGGATCATTCTACCACTACTCACAGAGGGAAGTATCATCCACTTTAGGAAATTCTTGAATGATTCTGGGAAGCTTACAAAGAAAATAAAATATACAGTATAACACTTGGATCATCTGTTAAGTCACTAAATACTTATTTCTTCTAAACTATTTGTCTATAATATGTCTCTGCGACCTACTTAGTAGACCTTAGTAGGATAAGATCTAACTAGTGGAGTGAATGGCACTACAAAATATTCAAAGTCGGTGATCAATCTGATATCAAATTAATGTTTACTCAGCACCAAAGAAGAGATTGGACAATTACCTAGCTTCAGGTGATAATGTAGATTATGTAAGTTGTACAACTGGGAGCTTCAGGAGAATTTTTAAATTTAAATTTTTGAAAATTTATTACCATGTTTAGCTTTCTTCATTAAGAAAACTTACATAATCACCAAGCGTACACTGTTTTCTAGAGCAAGAAGTAGTTTGGAAATCTTAAATTGTCTAGTAAATTGCCTCAGTTTTCAAAGATCTGAAATATCTCATTGATCTATTTCTTTGCTTATTTAACAGATTTGTCAAGATCATCATAAAGAATTTCAGAAATCTACAAAATTCAAACTCCATACAATTTAGAAATATATAATTTTATGTCATTGTCAAAGATATGTTAATCATCATATAACAGTATATACAGTATACACACACATACATACACATATATACATATATAGATATGCATATTCTATAGAATGCTCTATTTCATGAATGAAGATGAGTTATAATCATATCTCCTTGTAGCGAAAAATTGACTGTGTAGTGAGTTTTCCCTCAAATTCTTAATTCTTCATATTTTTAACAAGGATGATGGGGTTATGCATGCAACTAGGTGCCTTCAGGTAAGCTATATATCCCACCTTTTAGTAAAAGAACCAGGAGTTCCAGATTAGTACAATGTATCTCTGTGACTGTGCCTTGTTTTAGAGATGCCATACTTCTGAACAAAATATCTGTCTGATCAGAAGAAAACCAACCAAATCTCACATTGCAGTAAAACCTGAAATTCATACTGGACCAGTTGATGATTAAGAAATTCAATGAAAAACTATAGTAAGCTACTCAACCTACCACAGAACTGCACAAAAAGTCAGAAATTCAGGGGACATGGAAAAGGGGGCACCAACAAAATCAGTGTTGGAGTGACTAGATGAGTTGACAGCCTCTCAGCTCACTCACAGAATCAGAAGAGATAGGTGGAGTTCAGCATCCAGAGTGATCGAGAGTGGAATATCCCAGAATACCCCCCAGCCAAATAGAGTAGTTAGAAATCCCCAGAATCCCTAGAGGGGTTAGAAGCCCACAACAGCTATCTTAGAAGCCTTTAGGATCAGCAGTAATTAGTGTTGTGCAGCACCCATCAAAGTGAAATAACCCAGCTGCCGGGGACCATGACGTCCCCATAAATAGCTACTGAGGTGCCACAGAGGATCCTGAAAAGGTATTACTCTAAAACTCAAAGATGTAGGAATGGGGCTAATAAAAGTAAGTGGTGGTCAGCTTGGGAACCTATGAAAAAGACAAAAGTAACCAACAGGAGGTTGAGTCTGCTCTGGCACAAGGCACCAATTCTGAAACTAAAGTCGGAGATGAATAAATCAAAGAAGATATGTCAGTATAAAATTGCTGTAGTTCAAGAGATGTCCTGAAGTCTAGCCTAGAAGACAAAAATAATTTCCTATTCTTGAAGTAGAGCTTTGGACTACATGAATACCTACAAAAAAATAAAACAATTATTTTTAATTAATTAATAAGAGCACTAGAGGAAAGAGTTAGGAGAATAAACAGTTTAGGAGAAAGTGGTAAACTTTACTCAAGTAATGGATTCCCTGAATACAGAAATCAAAGTCTACACAAGACAGCAAAAATATTAGAATAAAATTAAATGGTTGAAAAAAATCAAAGAAAATAGAAAATAACTAATAACAACAATAGTTGATCTGGAAAACAAGGCAAGAGATGTTTAAAGAATCACTAGACTTTCTAAAACCCATAATCAAAAAAAGCAAGAATTTAAATAATAGTAGCTAGTATTCATATAATACTTTAAGGTTTGCTCTACAAATATTGCCTTATTTTCTCCTCACAACTAGATACCGTTTTAGAGATGAGGAAACTTGAGATAAACAAAGGTTAAGGGATTTGTCCAGGGTCATACATCTAATAAGGGTCTGAGGCAATTTTAAACTCAGGTCTTACTTTTCTTCCCCAAAATTGTATTGATGTGTTCTTCTTTTTACATTACAAATATTTATAGACTACTCCCACTTTGTGAAATCTTTTCTAACAAAGTAAGACAATTAAGTAAAATTAATAATGGAATGGTCTTACCTTAAAGCTCATTCAGTATTTCATATCTGTAGCATCTCTATCTCTTTACTTTTTTTAAATCAATAGATTTAAATAAAATAAATTTAAATCAATAGATTTCCCTTCTCATTAAAAGTAAAGAAAAAATTTCTTGTAGCAAATATCAGTTAAGTAAAAAAACTCCCCCAATTGTTGTACACACATACACACACACACACACACATATATATATATATATATATGTGTGTGTGTGTGTGTGCTTGTCTTACTCCACACTCTAAATTCATTACCTCATTTCTTATTTATTTTGTTAGATTTATCTGTGGATGCCCCCTATTATTATATACTTATTGTTTATTTTTTCTTGTAATTCAGTTAGTTTTTCTTTTTTAATATTTAAAAACCACATCATTGGTTTCATAAATATTAAACATTTAAATAAATTCCTTATTTATGCTTCCTTTCAGCAAAATGTAATTCCCTTTTTTTCCGCTTAATTAAATCTATATATTATTGCATTGTCTAAAATCATGCTTGCTACCTCGATTTTTTTATCTTCACTAGAGGCACAATGAATTTTACTCTAACACCTTATTTTAACTTTCGGTCTAAATCTCTAAAGGCAATTATATCCATGTTTCAGGGTAGTACATACTTATCAATGGTACGCAAGGAAATATGTGTAAACAACAAAGAAACAATGAAAAACTATGAACAAATCTATGATTATCTTTGTTTACAAAATAGCAAACTCATCTAAGCATTAGATGATGCTATTAGTAGAACAACACCTACCAAATGGGTGTTTTTATAACTGTAACAGTTTTAAGTTTGCAAAGCATCATCCTCACAATGATCCTGTGAGATGG
The DNA here is from genome assembly GCA_028658325.1 of Potorous gilbertii. Taxonomy (NCBI): domain Eukaryota; kingdom Metazoa; phylum Chordata; class Mammalia; order Diprotodontia; family Potoroidae; genus Potorous; species Potorous gilbertii. The sequence continues at coordinate 329,254,050 of CM053771.1, forward strand.
GTGATATTATCATGTCCATTTTACAGATGAGAAAATTGAGTCTGGGTCAGGTTAAGGGACTTGTCCAGGGTCACACTGCTAAGCAAATATCTGAGGCAGGATTTCAGCTCAGATCTCCATTATTCCAAATCCAGCAGTCTATCTACTACACTACCTAACTCTTTCATAAGCAAATCAAAATAAATAGTAAAATAATAATATAGAGACAGAACACCCATGTGTGTGTATATATGCATGTATATATGCCTATTAGTTATTCATCCTTAGTTTTCAAAGAGGAAAAATGACACTGTGGAGCAATGTCTTGACTTATTCATGAATCAAAAGGAGGCAGAGTTGCACAAAGTCATCACCCTCAGTCATCAAAGTTTAGTGACAAGACAAAAAGCAAGATGGCCAGTGATGGTTTGGGATGCGATGGATGACTTTGGTGTCTTTGAAGTCTATTCAAGCTCTAAATGCTCCACAGTCCCTACTTCAACTGCCTCCATGACCTTTGAAACAAATTGCTCTCATCTACCCATTCTGCCAAGGGAAGTCTTCCCATGTTTGGGATAGATACCACCCTAACTCACCAATGGGTGTGAGAACCAATTAATTACCCTCAACTTGGTTTAGTATGCTTGTTGAGAAAGTTTACTAGGGTGCGGTCACTGCACATGCTACAGTTTCATGGAAGCACAGGAGAGAGTGGAGTGCTAGGTAGAAACGAAATGTGGATGAGCAGCTTTGCAAAAGATTCGGGTATATGAGATGTTCAAGGAGGTCTAGCACATCTAGTGTGAAGTATATATGTATGTACATATGTGTGTGTGTGTATGAAACGACATGCAAGAAATGGGCAAATATTAGTATTATTGCCTCACTGCATGTGTAACCACTTTTCCAGTTTCATCAATAATACCATAGATTAGTCACATTGCAAGTCACCCAAATGTAGTTATTTTTAGGCCTGTTGTTCTTTGTTCCTTATGCATAAACAAATGGGTAATGTGAATGGATCATATCATCTAACCTATAGTTCTGCATTCCTAAATTTGAACAGGTAGAAAGTCCAAACCGGATATCAGCATTTATATATCCTGTGAGTGACTTTAATTGAAGAGAATTTTCTGGAGCTGAAATTCTAAGCATGAAGGTACTATTTTGGGATACAATCCTCTTTCTCCCATCCCCTTTTTGGCTAAACTGAGACAAGATTATTGGGATATAGGACAAAAAAATATTTTCTTCACTAGAAACATCATTTTCTGAGTCATAATCATGTTCATACAGTCTTACTCCAATTTGTAGGTGGTCTTTTTAATCATAGTCTGCTGAACTGTGTCCACTTTCCTTTCTACACATCAGATATCCAGTTAACTCTTTTTTGAGGGCAATAGACGGTTGCCATGAATTGTCTTTACAGGGTTCCCACTAATCTCTTGGCCTATTCTATAATAAGTCAAGTTACCTTATCTCTCCACAACATGATATAGCATCATTCCTCATTAACCACTAATTTTTGCATCCCTTAAACACGTCAGTTGATCTGCATACTTGACGATAGTCTTGAAAATGGACTAGGGCATCAACTCATCATGCATTTCTATTTCTATTTTGATCTTTTGGCATCTTTCTCAGCTGAGAGATATACTAGTTAATGAGCACTTGTATCCCTCCATTTGCTGAGACCCCAAATCACAAGTCACTTGGTTAATAAGAATATCTCAAAAACATAAACAAACATGGTGTATCTCTCCTGATGAAATTGTGTCATGTATCATTAATGCTACATCATGACTCCATTGAGAATAATGTTCTCCTTGCTCCTAACATTATCAGTAATGTGTGATTGAAAAGATCATCATAATGATGTCCTTATGGAGGGTAAGGAGTAATCCTTGACTTCTGGATATCTGTCATTGCTAGTACCTTGTTCTCCAAGTCTCTATTTTGGTCATAATGGATGCGAGTAGAAAATCTGCAATGCTCTCAGAAATTCTTCTCTCAAACACTTTAGCAGACATGAAGGCTATCTTTTTTTTTCCAGTTGGGAATTACGTGCATACCCAATGACATGAAGTCACTACTAAGATGTGACATGTTCTTAAGATCTCCTTCCAGGAATAAAGTCAATGCAGATAAATTCCAAAGGTTTATTAATGATTCTATTTTTCAAGTATGAAGCACAAACTGGTAGCCTTTACTTTGTACTCATATTGAGCAAAATTCTCATACTTTTTAAGTAACATCTGCTACCATTTGGAGCAAATAAAATAGATTTCTTACTAAACTCTAAGGCTGTCTCTTTACCTGTTTTCACCAAGGGTTGCCATGTCCATATGGAAAAAAAAAACATATTCTGCTACCATGTGAGGGATCAGTTGCCATCCAGTATAGCACTCGTTGCATAATTCTCACTTCTGTCATTATCTCTAAAGCAAGATCCTTTCTAGTGAATATAACTTAAGTCATTTAACATTGCTTGTTTCTTGACTTTTATCACTTTTCATGTCACTGGGCAACTGATCTTACCAACAGTCATCCACAGATAACTGAGGGAAAGAGAGTTGAGTTAATGAAAAAAGGGTCATGTATACTATGATCATGCTCTCCAGTGGAAACCTGAAGATCTTAGCTGTTCTTGCCTTGGTTATGATCCAGATCCCTAGCTGTCAAAATATAGCCTTCACTTTTTCCCTAAGGTATCACCATAGCTACAGTGTCATGTAGCCTTTGGCAAAGTATATAGGTATCTATATTTTTCTCCCCTGTTAGTAGGTGATTGTGCTGCTAACAGTTTCTATCAAGGAGCAGCTAACTTCTTGTTGTGCAGGCATTTCAATCATGTCCAACCCCCTTTTGGGGATTTTATTAGCAAAGATACTGGAGTATTTCTATTTTTTCTATTTCCTTCTCTAGCTCATTTTTTCCTTATGAGGAAACTGAGGCAGTGACTTGCTCAGGGTCACACAGCTAAAAAGTGTCTGAGGCCAGATTTAAACTCAAGAAGATGAGTCTTTTTTGAGTCCAAATTCAGCATTCTATCCGTTACACATGTAGCTTCCCTCAACAATGATCAAAATACAAATCAATAAAACGATTGGAACATTTTTGTGATATCCCAGTTAACACCAAGAATACCAGGTTGTTTTGGAAGTAATAAGTCTCAACATCACCAAGACCTTTGCCAGCAAATGAAATCCATTTCTAGCCATCATTAGTCTCTTAGTTTAAAAGTGCTTTCCAGCTCTCCCCAGGCTATCATAAATGTGTAAGACAAAAGGCTTATATTATCTGCATAGGACAACAAAGATGCATGTTTGAGACACTTTGATTTTTTTTCCAATTTGTCTATCAATTAATCTTCAAATAGGAATTTTAGCACAAATTGGCCTTCTTTGCCTTTCTGGTTTTGGTTCTTTTAATCATGTAAGTGAAATCATTCAGTAATTTAGCATTAGCAGTATGGTTCTTAATGGACCTACAATTATTCTCTCCAAATTCTAGGGGAAAAATTTTTTAATTTTGAAGATTCTATAGATATTACCTATCTTTGAGAGTTTCGTTTTCCTCTGAGTCTTGTTGAGATACTCCGTGACTCACACTTGAGGTTCTGTGAAACATGCCAGACAACCATTAAGTTCCAGCAAGCTTTCTCTAGCTAGCACAATACTTTCATCGGTCTTTCTTCATGTCATCTCCATGTCTTTCCAAAACCAATGAGGCCACCTAAGTACACCAACACAACCATGTAATTTATTTTTCTTGCTTTTTCTTCTTTTTCCTCCCCAAAACTGTTGGAAAGTGGCAAGTGCCCCAATATTCTTTGGAACACATGATCAAAGAAGTAAAGTCCAGATGGGTCAGTTAAAGCAGTCTTTGTCTTCATCTGCCATAGGAATTTGATTGACTACAACACTGTTGATGGCTGGCTAACTGACAGTTTAGGGGACCTTGAACCATTGGTGTATTACATTGACCCACGTTGATCCTTGCTCAAAATCCAGTGCCTACACACCTTATTATCCTCCCATTCCTCTTCCATACCACTACAGGTGGTGCTTGTGCTAGATCTGCAATGATGCTAAGCAGCATAAATGGTGGTTCTGAGGTCTTTCACTATGAATAGATAAGATCATTACCAGAGTTGTTAGATGCATAAAGTAGACTCTTTATGGATCTCTTCATGCACATCTCATATTCTGGTCATGTAAGGAGATCATGATTGTCCCCTTTTTTTAAATTTCCCATTTATCTTTTTACATTAATACATATTTATACAATAAAACAAGCATTTCCATAGCAGATACAATAAAAAAAATATAATTGTATATGAAACTGAAGATCTGCTAAGCACAACTTGCTATTCCTTTCAAATATACAACAAAATTACTTTGTAAATTTCTTTTTTTCTACCCTCCCCTCACCCAACCCTAGAAATGGCACAAATTATTATTATTAGACACAAATACACATGCATATGTATAGATAGATACAAAGAGAGAGAAGAAAGATATATGCATTTACATATACATGTACATACATATATGAGCAAAGTTATTCTATACATACTTCCATTTAACAATTCTTTCTCTGGATGAAGACAGTGTCTTTCTGCATACATCCTTTTTAGGTAATCTGTTATTAACAACCATCAAAATAACATATTCACTCAAAGGCATTCTTAAAACAACATTGCTGCTACTGTAAGCACTATTCTCTCAGTTCTTCTCAATTTGTTCCTTATCATTTCATGCAAGTCTTTCCATGTTTTTTCTAAGATCATTGAGCCCATTATTTTTATAGTACAGTAGTATTCCATCACTATCACATACTACAACTTGTTCAGCCATTCCCCAATTAATGGGCATCTCTTGCAATTTCTAGTTCTTCCCATCACAGTTTAGAGTATAGGGGCTCTTTTCCTTTTTTCCCTAATCATCTTTGGAAATAGATGTAGTAGTGGTATTGCTGGGTCAAGGAGTATAGGTATCTGTATCACCAAGGCAATATTCATAGCACCGGTGGTGACTATGAATATGCTGGTGTAGTTCTCAATCACAAAATATAACAGATTCTCCCTATAGATGGCAGAAAAAAAAACACATTTATTTCGACTTCAGAAAGCCAAATTCCAGAATCAGAAAGCAAAATCAGTCATGGTGACCAAGAAGTCAGTATAGGTTATCATAGGAGGGGGCAAAGTCATTCCCAAGCCTCTCCCCCCTGATGGGACCTTCCCACCAATAAACAAACATTCTGGAGCCTAGTTATGCCTGCCTGCCTGTGTCTTTCCCAGCTTTGACCAGCCTGACTAACTTCCTCTCAGCTCTGCTCCACCCTTTCTGTTTCACCATTCAACAAGCTCTTCCTGTCACATTACTTAACCTTTCAAGTGATTTAAGTTCGTCACATGGTCCTATCAATGAATGGGGAAGATTTTCCCATTTCCACTACCATTACAATATTTTAGTAATTCTCATCCTTGTCCTCTTGTTCTGGACTTTTGCCTTAATAATTCTTCTAATACTGGGGAGTGACCAAAGTTAAATTTTTCTGTATTCACTTATGAATCTGAAAAGCCAGGGCTCTGGTGATGTTCATTACAAACACTTGGCTGTCTCCTCATATATGCTTCTAAACATCCTGTGTGGGTGGTCAAAACATGCAAGTGCCTGATGTTTTTGCTTGAACTATCCTGGTTGTGTTTTGAATAGTTTACAATGGGTTCCTTTAAATCCTAACTCTTCAGTAAGTATTGATTGGTCTGAACATGGTCACCAACAAGCTGACTCCAAGAACTTCCTTAGAGAACCTCAAGTTTACTCCACTTTTTCCCGGAAATGAGTGCTCTCTATCACTCAGTCTAACAAGTCTCAGTACAGGCTGTTAAAAAAAGCAAATAAACTTGTTTTACAAATATTTGTATAGAATTATGGCAACATAATCACTTGAAAACGACTGTCCAGAAAAGCAGTGTGTTTCATATTGTTATCTGTATTTTTACCTCTGCTTGGAGTCCTATGAGTCTATGGGGAATACTGTAGATCTATAAGGTTTCAATAATGAGTTCATTTGTTTTTCAATCCCTACCTTCACCTCCTTTTTCTAAAGATGAATCCTTGGAAATTGGGATGTTACACACCTACTATAGACTCTTCTTCTGGGTACAACCATTATTTGTGAGTCCCAGGCCATGGTTGTAACAAAATACATGTCTGCTTCCCTATGTCCTGCTGGATGATATTCTTTTATCAGGCTGTCATGGTCACTGCTTCAGTGGCCCTTTATTTTTTTTCCAGTGCAACAGTTTTGTCAACAATTATGTAAACAAATTTTGTGCAAGAGTTAAAGTCATAATGTACAGATATTCAATTCAATTAATACTAACTAAAAAATCAATTATGCATACCTAGCTATGTTGCTATGGCAGGTCCTGAAAGACACATCGACTAAAACACTACCTCTGCCTTCAAGAGATACATGATCTAATAACATAAGCAATATTGAAAATCATAATTTTGTTTTAATGGTCTCTAAATTTTTTATAGTAGATGATTATTCCATTGGCATAGGTCACGATCCTGTCACACCTTGCCAAGGGTATCCATGCATTGTATTAGTCTAAATAGCTCATCACTTAGTGGCACAATAGCTAATGAAGAACCCCTTTCTGCCAAACTAGATTGGTTCACAAATAAGAAACACATAATTCATCGCTGGGCCAGTACTCATAGAACTAAAGCTAGAAGCATCCATATGACTAAAAGGTTGTACCAGATATGTTGGCACATTGTGTATCTACTTACTTCCTCTAATAGGAAGGAGAAGATTAATGGCAATGCTCAGAGAATACTGTACCTATGAAATGAACGGACCTTATGGAATCACGTAGTCTGGTTCTTACATTCTTTACTAGGTTGGCGCAGAGTATAGGGTGCCGAGACTCGAGTCAGGAAGACCTGAGTTCAAATCCAGCCTCAGAAACTTACTAGATGTGTGACCCTGACCTGAGTTTGTCTCTTAAAACTGTTTGCTTCAATTTCCTCATGTTTAAAATGAGTTGAAGAAGGAAACGTCAAACCACTCTAATATCTCTGCCAAGGAAACTCCAAATGGGATCATGAAGAGTCAGACTCAACTGAAATAATTGAAGGACCATAAAAGTTCAATCCCCTAATTTTACAAATGAAGATAATTGGACCAAAAATGTTAAGTGACAACTCTAAGTCCACAGAGAATATTTTGAATACAAGTCTTCTGATTGTGAATTCAGTATTCTTCTTACTTTATCACACAGGAAGTCAAAGCAATCCCAATTCTGTCAGACAAGTCAAAGATTGTACATCTCTCTAGTGTACGTTTTAGGAACTTCACACCACAGTAATGTCACAAGGAGTTTCATGGAGCAATATGGGAAAATAATTTATTCTTTTATTTTCATTTCACAGAGGATGACATTGAAGCCCAGGGATGTTTGTTAAATTGCCCAAGATTATACTGGTTGTGAGTGGGAGAGCAAAGATTTGAACTAAGGTTTTCTAAATCTAAATCCTGTATTCTTTCTGAAATACCAATAACTGAAATCCCCACTTATTATGTGCAATATTTATGTTTACTGTTCGGTCATTTTTCAGTCATATCTGACTCTTCTTGACCCCATTTGGGGTTTCCTTGGCAAAATACTGAAGCAGTTTTGCCATTTTCTTCTCCCACTCAGTTTTACACATAAGGAGCAACAAGTTAAGTAACTCAACCAGAGTCACACATCTAGGAAGTATCAGAGGCCAGATTTGAACTCAGGAAGATGAGTCTTCTTGACTTCAGGAATGCCACTCTATCCACTGTGCCACCTGATTGTCATATTTATGTTAGTCACTTTTATTTCTAAATGGCACAAATAGAAAGGAGAAAAAAAGATGAAGCTACCACATCTTTCTCTTCTGAGAAAAAATATGGAAGTTTAAAGGATGATCATGTAGGTACATGGGTTCTAAAAATACTTTCTCTACGTCCATTACCACATACTAAAGCTTTGCTTTTTTCAGTGATTGTACCATTGAGTTTCTGCAAAAGTTATCTTTCTTGAATCTTTTAATTGTAATATAAGGAAGGATAATGCAACCTTAAAATTTACGACTTGAACTGAAGCATCTCCTCCATTCAGAATTTCCTGGCATTGCTTCATTAGCCTCAGACACACTGTCTCCATATACATGCCCAACCTGCATTCAACTTCTAGTAGTAGCATAGTTCCCTAACTGGTTGAGGCCAATGGGGAGTGAAGCCAGGAGCGTGCTGAAGTGTAAAGATCATATAAAATTACATTCCTGGTTTAGGTGTTTCTCTATCTTACATCTTTCTTCTAGTTATATTGGGAAAGTTTACTGTGGTCTGTAGTTGGAAAATGCAACTACCTTTATGGTATCATGTCAGTGGTAGGCCTCTAGGTAGTGACTTCCCTTTTAGATTTTTCCTGTTTTTTGATCATTGCTTGAAATTCTAAGTAAAGAATAAAGTTTAAAAATCCCTTTAAATTAACTCCTGAGAGGGATAATATTTTCTGTCTTGATTACCTATTCATAGTTTAGAATGAAGGGCTCAAGAACAAGTTCTGTTTCTGTTTTTTGTTTGTTTTGTGTTTAAGTGAAGAAAAGGAGAAGAAATCATGGAGACTTTGGATGACCATGGGAAAGGGAAAAAGGGTTGCCAGTTTTATACCCATTCATTACCCAAAAGGTAACTAGGAGGCACAATAAATAGAGCATTGTTAGGAAGTCAGAAAGACTTGATTTCAAATATGATTTTAGCAACTTAATAGCTTTATGCCCTGAACAAGTAACTTATATGCCTCAGTTTCCTAAACTGTAAATTGGGGAGAATAAGAGTACCTACTTCCCATTATCATTGTGAACAACAAATGAAATAATATTCATAAAGCACTTAGCAGAGTGCCTGCCATAGAGTACACCCTTAAAAATGCCTATCTCCCTTCCCATCAATACATATATATTTCCCTACATGAGTAAGTGGAAAAGGAGAGTATAAAATACAGAAAGAGGGAGTTATACCACCATGGCATGGGATGGGAAAAAACACCCCATTATAATGAAACAACTGAGCTAAGTCTTCATCAGTTGACTTTTCCCATCCCATGACAACAATAGCCCTGATGCTGAATCGGTCACTCACTTGCTCACCTTTGCTCTGGCATGGCAGGTTGTTGATACACAAAATGTTGGGCTCTACAGTTTATCAGGAATCTTCCTCATCCACAACATCTAGTTGTGTGCTAGGTTATGTTTAACCTCTGCCCATTTGGTTCTGTGCCTAGGAAGCAATGTTTTGCCTGTGTGTTCCCAGGAAAATGGGGAGCCTTTGAAAGGGGAACCACTGATCTATGTTTCTTTTAGAAACTCTGCCTAACACAGTGAATAGAGCTTTGGACTTAATGTGAAGTCCTGGGTTCAGATCCCACTTCTGATTTTCACTAGCTGTGTAACCCTGAACAAAGCATTTAACTTTCCTGTACCTCGGGTTCCTTATTTGTGAAATGAGGGAGGTTGGATTAGGTAGTTCTAAAGTTCCTTTAAGCTCCACATCTATGATCCTATAATCATTAGGTAATAGCAGGGGCCGGGAAACTATTCTGAGCTAGGCAACTTATAATAATTTATGAAACCTGGCCAAAGCTACTATTGCCTGGGGGAATGGTGCTGAGGCACGGTCTCTACTATTTATACTATTTATAGAGGTACTGGACACTGGGATATTTTTTCGAGTTGAACTGCCAAGCATTTAAATTCTACTGCAGAGAGCATAACTCTGATGATCTGGACACGTTCGAATTCCAAACCTATTTTTGCTTAAAAGACATTTTATGGAGAACTTGCACAAGGCAAATGTTCACACAAAGGTAAGAAGAGATGCAAGGATGGTCTCAAGGTCTCTCTGGAGAATTTTGGAATCTATTTTGAGATATGAGAGACACTGCCACAGGACCACCCAGTATGATGTGCCCGCATCAAATGTGTATAAGTTCTCCCTTCTAGGTCTAACTTTCCCCCAACAATTTATCCCTCATGAAATTATCAGAATGATATTTTTTTCAGAAATCTGGCCACATCATATCTCTGCTCACAATTCTGTAGGAGCTTCCTATTGCCTAAAGAATATTCATCCAAACTTCTCTGCTTGCCATTCAAGTCCTTCTATACCTGATAACAATTTACTTCTGTGGGATTATTTTATATTTCTTTTCTTTCTGGATCTATATGATCTAGTCAAAATGGATTGCTCTCCAGACTTTGAACAAACAGTGTTCTTTGCTTCTATGCTATTGCCTATGCCTAGAATGCCCTTTGCCTCCTTGCTTGTTGAATTTCTGTCCATTCATTGATGCCCAAATCAAATGCTATTTCTTCTATGAAACCTGCCATGATAACTCTGATCAGCAATGATCTTGCACCTCATACGTGTCTTAACAATTTCCTTAGCAAATTCTATAAAGCAAATATATAATATTGTGTGTTATAATTGCTTGTGCTTGTATCTTATTCCTCTATTGGCCTGAAAACTTCATAATTTTAAGAACTTCATTTTATTTAAACCATGTATCTCCCCCAATACCAAGTACAGTGTCCTTTTCACAGCAATATTTAAGTAATGTATGCTTAGTGAATTCGTTTCTTTTTTTTAATTCACATTATCCCCTTCCTTTACGATTGAGGGTTCACACAGAAAGCTTTCTTGGGCATTCCAGCTATGCTTTACTATTCATTTATGAAGAATGAGGGGCAAGCCTAAGAAAGCTTTTTTATATAGGTCATAAGTAATCATGAGCATTTAAACCTCTTATGTATATGACTACAGTTGGGCCCATTAAAGAACATTTATGGAAGAAGCATGATAAGGGAAAATAGGGTAGCATATAGGTAATTATATAGCCAAGGCAATAGTCACAGCACTGGTGGTGACTATGAATATGGCATAGTTCTCAATCACAAGGTATAACAGACTCTCCATATAGAAGGCAAAAAAACCCATTTATTTTGACTCTAGAAAGCCAAATACTAGAATCAGAAAGCAAGATCAATCCTAGCAACCAAGAAGTAAATATAGGTTATCACAGCAGGGGGCAAAGCCATTCCCAAGCCTCCCCCGCTGCTGGGACCTTCCCACAAACAAACACTCAGGAGCCTAAGCTGTGCCTGCCTGCCTGTGTCCTTCCCAGCTCTGACTAGTCTAACCAACTTCCTCCCAGGTCTCTCCATCCATTCTGTTCCACCCTTTCACCAAGTCCCTCCCATCACATATGACTTAGACTTCCATGAGATTTAAGCGGGTCATATGGGCCTATTAATGAGTGGGAAAGATTTTCTCATTTAAATTACCATTACAGTAATACAGGCAGGGAAAATAGCATAAGCAAAGCTATGAGTGTACTAATATACATGCCACATTTAGGCCAGAAGGAATTGACCATTTCATAAGTACAAAGGGTTTATGTAGGCAATGAGTAGAAGGTAATTTGGAACGTTTGAGCATCAATTCTGGAGAAACTTAAATAGCAGGCTCTAATGTTTGGATATATTCCAATCCAATGGGGAGTCATTGAAATTATGCACACTATCCAGTTTGTCATAGATTTTAAATGGTTTCTTTTCAATTATAATGGTGATCAGATCTCATATACCATTTTGTTCTATTTGAGGGGATAAGAAAAAGTAAATATATTATTAAATCAATAAATCATTTCTTATATGGAAAACAGACAAACCAGGAATACATACACATACACACGTGTATGTGTATGCATATATATATGTGTGTATTTATATTTGTGTGTTGCATGTGTATGTGTGCATATGTATATATAGTATGTATATGTGGGGTGTTATACATACATACATATACATATACATGTATATATTTACCCACACATATCACCTCTATATATCACCTATAAACCACTAGTAGAATGCCACTGAATGTCTGAGGCAGTATCTGAGATCACTTAAGTTCAGCTGCTCTTTGGTTTTAGTTATCTAGGTGATTCAAGGAAAAGAGAGGAATTTTGTCTGAATCATCATGATAATTCCAGCTGTTTAGACCACTTTTAGTGTCATTTGACATTTTGATTTTTCATCCCTAACCCAAACTGTATAGTTCCTATGTAAACTATACTGGTTTAAGACCTATACACACATAAAATTAACTGCAGGGCCATTCATGTATGATGGAAAATTGCCTCCTGACTTAGCAGGCTCAAACAAGTGAAAGAACTTAACTTACTGCCTCCAAGTTAGCTGGTTTCCAGCCACCTCTTTGGACCTCCCACTGCTTCATTTTATTTGTCTTGAATTTATTTTGTATTTTATGGAAAGAGTCATTGGAATAGAATGCTTGGAGAGAATAAAAATCTCTTGGTTTTTTTCTGAGTAATAAGGCTTCAGTCTCATGCATGGAGAAGATTCTTCTAAGCAAAAAAAGAAACATAGCTAAATGCAATACTTAGCCTGGGATTTTTATTCACAAAAGATCCAGAACATTTAGAGTGAAAATTCCCAAAGCAGTCTTAACCTTGCCTTTTGGATGAAGACTGCACAATAGACTTTTTCATTACATCATTGAATAACATATACATGCAGTAATATTTAGAAAAATATGTGTGTGTGTGTGTATATCCTTGGTTAAAGAAAAAGGCACAGTACATGACTTAGTCATTTCTTATACAGTCTCACTAAACAAGCAAAATGCCACCTAACAAACCAAGTATATCTTTCCACCCAAATACCATGTCTTTGCAGCACATCCTCTAAAAAGAAAACCTTTTACAAAGTTCAAAAAGGGAATAAAATTCAAATACCATAAAGGTGTCCCTGGAAGTCCCCTGAATCTTAAAAAGTGAGCTCATAATTTCCCTTATCCTAACACAAAATTAGAAAACAGGTGGGCCTTCTGAACACCACATATCCTGAAACATCTATTTCTTCTAGAATATTCCTGGTTCCAGTAGCAACGTGGGATATCACTAGTTCATTTAAGCTTAGTACCGTCTTGTTAATTTTTACTCCTTTATGAAAGTGAAGAGAAGAAAAAAGGGAATGTACAGGTCAAAGTCAAAAAATAAGCACAAGACAGAGAGTCAAGTACCCTAAATGTGCTGTGGTTTGTCCTTTGTCCTTCACTCTCGAGGAGGGCTATGATATCAGGAAGGTGGTACTATCACTTTCAAAGGAATTGGTTTTAAGTAATGAAGAGTGTATAAAGTCACCAGTCTCACTTTTTCCTCTGGAGCCATCTGGGTCCAGTGGCAAGATATAGATAAGGACAACTGGAGATGGCTCAAGATGTAGTGAGGGTCCTTGGCCTGTTTAAGCTAAGGTCTTTCTGAGTTTTCACTTTGATTCAGGCCACACCCATTCAGTATTTAGGGCTGTCTAAGAAATGAGCCAAGAGGTGGTCCCTTTAATGAAAAGAAATTCACCTGAGAGGGAAAAGTCTTTAGGGTTTCTGGTCAAAGTAAAATGAACGTTCTGACCAATCAGGGCCCAAAAAATAACCTTTAAGCGGTGCTTGGGTAGGGATATATTGTTGGCTAAACAGTGAGAGCCTGAGTGAATTGGGTTTAAGGCTTCTTCTTTGAGAAAGAAATCTAGCCAATTAACTGGGTAGCTTTTGACCACCAAAATTTACCTTCCTTTGAGCAGAACACCCTAAGGGAAAGAAAGGAGAGGAGGGGAGGGGAAGGGAAGAGAGAGGAAGGGAAGGAAGGGGAGGGGAGGAGAGGAAAGTCTGTGGTTTGTTCTTCTCAAAGAAGACCAGGACATCAGAAATATGATGCCATGGCTTAAATTGGACTTAAGTGAAGGAGGGCTGTGCAAAGTCACTAACCTCACTTTCTCCTCCAGAGTCATCTGGTTCCAGTGACCAGATATCAATCAATATAACTGAGGTGGTCCCCTAAGTGTGTTGACTGCAGAGACCAAGGAGCAGAGATGTGGAATGAAAGATCCATGTTCATACCTCCATGATGTGACTATATCCAAGACTATGCCAGCTTTTCTACCCTCTTCAGTAATCTTCTGACGCAAGACCCTTGCTAACATTTGATAATCCTTTACCCAAGACATTCAATCCCCCCATACAAGATCTACCTGCCTGAAATAAATTCACTTAGAATCATATGTCATGGACACTCGAAATTCTGGACTAATTGTTTCTCTCTGGCTTTTGATTAACAAAAATAACAACAAAAGTCTACCATTGATCAAAATCCAATGACTGGTTAAGGTATCAGAAAGAATTTATCATAATCCTCAGTTCTCTAGACAGGTGACACTATATGAGTATGCTGGATACAGTAGAAAAGAAGAGAAATAGGTAGAGAGACCATGATAGACCAGCAAGATTTATGTAATGGCTTAATTTTATGCCAGGTCAAATACAGTAGAAGTCAATAATTCCTAAAGGAAATTGAGGAATGACACTCAGAAATGATTGCTGTGTTTGATGCTGAATTAGGTGGGACAATACTAATCTTCATTCCCTGAGGTGACTAGACTAAGATCATATCTCTGATCCCAGACTGTGGCAAAGGATTCATTGATTTAAGTCTAGTACTTTTCTAGGTAAGTATGATTTTCTTCATCAATTTATTAAGCATCTTGTCATGTGCAAAACAGTCTGGATTGCATTTTGGAAATGGCCTATATAACCTTTAAACAAAAACCCTCTTTTTAATATTCTTTCAGTGATGCTATATGACTATGAATCATGGAGTATCAAATTTCCCAGGAATTAAAAATGCAAGTCATCCAAAGGGCAAGGGAGAGAGGAACAATGAGTATGAGCAGGCTGTAATATATATCATCATCAATACACTACATCAATACACTACACAAGAGATGATTGAAAAGGAGATGCATTGGCCATGTGATGAAAGTAATAGTGTGCATGCTGCATTGATGCCTGTGTACTACCAAGAGATTTAGAGAAATACCTCCTTTGCCAGCATGCTGTGTGAACCAGTCCTCTGTGGAGAAAATATGGGAGGATTAGATTTGCAACATTTGAAGAAGTAAGACAGGAAGGATAAAAGAAAGGAAGTGAGGAAGGGAGAGAACAAACATTTATTAAGCTCCGGTGAGGCAGCTAAGTGATTTAGTAGATAGAGGGCCTGCAGTGAGGGAGACCTAAGTTCAAATCTGGTCTCAGACACTAGCTGTGTGACACTCGGTTTGCCTTAATCCACTGGAGAAAGAGGTGGCAAAAAAAACAAAAACCAAAACCAAAAAATAACTCCAGTATCTTTGTCAAGAAAATCCTGTGGACACTATGATCCTTGGGGTCATGAAAAGTCAGACACAAGTGAATAACTGAACAACAACGTGCCAGTCACTGGTTGAGAGCTTCACAAATATTATTTCAATTGATCCTCACAACCTTGGAAGACAGGTTTTAACTGTAATGGTTGAATGACTTGGAGAGCCATGTAACTACTAAGTATCTGAGTCTGTATTTGAACTCAGATCTTCCTGATTCTAGGTTCAGAACTCTATCCACTATGCCATCTAGTTATCATTAAAGTTAACATTACATAAAAAATTTCCTATATCTGTAGATTTATTAAAGCAGACTATACTCTAAGCACTGAATAGTGATACTCAAATGAGTTCCATTCTAGTTGAAGGGCAGAGAATAAAAACATAAAAAGGAGGTGAAAAAAGAGAAAGCATTAAATTGAAGATTGAAGGAAAAAAAGTAGAGATTTTGAAGAAAAAAGAAAATAGGGAAGATAGTTAGTACCATGTCTAACCTTATGCATACATAGATTAGATAGATAGCAATTTATGCCATAAGATTTCAGGACCTTCAGTTCTTCCAGTATATAATCATCTTTCCCATTGTCCTCAAGGTCATATATTGTGCACACCTTTGTATTTGGATAGTTAAGGCTAATATTGAAGAAGTGATGTGTTCCAGAAAAGAGGAAGGAAAAACTTAGGTTAGAATTAATTTATCATCTTATTCATCTAGTAAGATATATAAGAGATGAATCAATTAATTATGAAGAAGGGTCAGGAAAGGTCTATAGCAATGACCATAGTTCTTTTTTAAAAAATTATTTCCAGTTTTCAACATTCACTTCCACAAAATTTTGAATTTTAAATTTTCTCCCCATCTTCCCTCTACCCCCACCTCAGGACATTCTGATTACCCTTTCCTCCAATCTGTCCTTCCTTCTATCATCCCCCCATCCCCTTCACTTCTATTTTCCTATAGGACAAGGTAGATTTCTATATGCCATTGCCTATATATCTTATTTCCTAGCTGCATGTAAAAACAATTTTTAATATTCATTTTTAAAGCTTCAAGTTCCACATTCTCTCCCTTCCCTCCTCCTCACCCACTCTCATAGAAAAGGCAAGCAATTTGATGTAGGTTATGTAAGTGCAATCATGCAAAACATCTCCATAATAATCATGTTGAGAGACTAACCATATTTCCCTCTATGCTGTCCAGCCCTCCATTTCTTCTATTCTTTCCTTTGACCTGTCTCTCAACAAAGTATTTGTTTCTGATTACCCCTTTCACCAATCTGCCATCCCTTCGGTTATTCCCCCCACTCTTACTCCCTTCCCCCCTGCCTTCCTGTAGGGTAAGATAAACTTCCATACAAAACTGAGAATGTATGTTATTCCATCCTGAAGCCAAATCCAATGAAAGGAAGGTTTATTTATTCCCTCTCACCTTCCTCTTCTTTCCCTCCATTGTAAAAGTTCTTTCTTGCCTCTTTTATATAAGATTATTGACTACATTCTACCTCTCCCTTTCTCTTTCTTCTAGTACATTCCTCTCAACACTTCATTTTTTTTAAAGTATCATCCCTTCTTATTCAGCCCATCATGTGTCCTCTGTCTCTCTGTCTCTGTCTCTGTCTCTCTCTCTCGCTCTCTCTCTCTCTCTATATATATATATGCATACATATACTTATACATGAACATATACACAAGCATATGTGTGTGTATATATACATATACACTTGTATATGTGTGTGTGTATTCATATACATATATATTTCTTTCAACTATCCTAATCTGAGAAAGGTCTCTTGAGTTACAATTATAATCTTTTCATATAGGAATGTAAATAGTTCAAGTTTAACAAGCCCCTTATGGTTTGTTTTTCCTGTTTACCTTTTCATACTTCTCTTGATTCTTATATTTTAAAGCCAAATTTTCTATTCAGTGCTGGTCTTTTCAGTGATAATGCTTGAAAGTTCTCTATTTCACTGAAGTTCCATTTGTCCCCTTGAAACATTATACTTTGTTTTGTTGAGTAGATGATTGTTGATTTTAATCCTCTCTCCTTTGGCCTCTGGAATATCATATTCCAAGCTGCTAAATCTTGTGTTGTCCTGAGTATGTTTCCACAATACTTGAATTGTTTCTTTCTGGCTGTTTGTAATATTTTCTCCTTGACCTGGGGACTCTGGAATTTGGCTACAATATTCCTAGGAGTTTTCCTTTTGGGATATCTTTCAGGAGGTGATCAGGGGATTCTTATCATTTCCATTTTACCCTATGGTTCTGGAATATCAGGGCAATTTTCCTTGAAAATTTCTTGAAAGATTATTTCTAAGCTTCTTTTTAGACCATGGCTTTCAGGTAGTCCAATAATTTTTAAATTATCTCTCCTGGATCCATGTTCCAAATCAGTTGTTTTCCCAATGAGATACTTCACATTGTCTTCTATTTTTTCATTCTTTTGGTTTTCTTTTATAACCTAATGATTTCTCATAAAGTAATTAGCTTCCATTTCCTCCATTCTAATTTTTAAGAAATTATTTTCTTCAATGAGCTTTTGGAACTCTTTTCTATTTGACCAATTCTGATTTTTAAGGCATTCTTCTCCTCATGGTCTTTTTGGATCTCTTTCGCCATTTGGGTTAGTCTAATTTTAAAAGTATTATTTTCTTCAGCATTTTTGGGGGTTCCATTAGCAGGCTGTTGATTTGTTTTTCATGATTTTCTTGCATCACTCTCATTTCTCTTCCCAATTTTTCCTCTACTTCTCTTCCTTGATTTTCAAAATCCTTTTTGAGCACTTCTGTGGCCTGAGACCAATTCATAATTTTCTTGGAGGCTTTGGATGCAGGAGCTTTGACTTTGTTGTCTTCTTTTGTTTGTATTTTTTTATCTTCCACATGACCAATGATATAAGAAAATACCTCTTCACTGAGAAAGTAAGAATCTAGTGTTCCTTTTTCCTGTTTGCTCATTTCTCCAGCTGATTACCTGAATTTTGAGTTCTTTGTTAAATAAGGGGCTCCAGAGGCAGGCTCCATTTCAGCATTGGCTGCTGCTACCCTGAGACTCGGTCCAGGGGTGAGTCGATGATTGAGTCCAGGGTTGGGGCTGGGGCCAGGGCTGGGCCTGGGACCAGACCATGTTCCCCTCTCAGTCAGGTAAAACACTGTCCCCACTGATCTTCAAAGCTGTGTTTGGATTTTGTAGGTTGAAAAGTGTGGAAACCACAACAACCACCAGTGATTCAGTCCCTTAAGGGTTGTTCCAGCTCCATCCATGCTGGCTCTTCCCACACCAAACTGTCCTCCATGCCCATCCCAGTATTATAGACCCTTCCTATCTACCCTCCAGATGGTCTTGGGCTGGAAATCTACTTCAATCCATCATTCTGTGGCTTCTGCTGCTCCAGAACCTGTTCAGGGTTATTTTTACAGGGTTTCTTTTAGCAGTTTGGTGGGGAGCTCTAGAAGATCCCTGTTTCTATTCCATCATCTTGGCCCCATCTCTGTCAATCATCATAGCTCTTGAGGAACTAGAAGGGCCTAAGATGGAAATTATCAAAAGATAAGAACAGTAATCCAAAAGAGAAGTCAAAGACCTAGAAAATAAGCTTCCTTAATCCAGACTTGGATATTGTTCTATGATAAAAATCACCTACCTTTCCATGATAGAACATTTTTCATTCTTCACATTCAGAAGTGTTACATCTTCAAATACTGTCTTGAGTTCTGGGTTTTATTCTAATACTGATATTTTTGTTGCTCCATCATTTCAGGTGTGTCCAACTCTTTGTGACTCTATTTGGGTCTTTCTTGTCAAAGATACTGACATGGTTTGCCATTCCCTTCTCTATATCATTTTACAGATGAGGAAAATGAGGCAAAACAAGTTTAAGTGACTTGCTCAAGGTCACACAGCTAGTAAATGCATGAGGTTGAGTTTTAACTCAGATTTTTTTACTCCAGACTTCACACTCTATCCACCTGACCACCCAGTTGTTCTAATACTAATATTAGCTAAAGAACTTATTGTCTTTTCAAAACATGAAACCCAAATACCAACCTGAATTCATTCTTGCTTATACATGCTGTAAAGACTTCCAGTATTACTAATTTTATTCATATTAATCCCAGGTAATATTGCATGGTTGATCCTCTATCATCAATCAGACAAATCTGTAAATCATAATTTTCGAGGCAGTGTTCAGAATGGGCTTGAGAAAAAGTTTTCTGTGACTTCCACCTAATCCCTACCTTCTCAGTCTAGCACAAGTTCTAGAGCAGAGGCATCTCAGTTCTGTTCTTCAGGGAAAAGGGAAGAATTATTCTTTCCTAATTCTGAGAAAAAGAAGTTAAAAATCATATAAATTGGGGCATGTACCAAGCTGATTATATAAATGAAGAGGTTTGCTTGCGAAATATAATATTCTAGTTTACTCACTTGTTAAAGCTTTGATTATAGAAAAATTTTGTGGGCCAGAAAAATTTGTAGACCAAAATCTGATATTTCACTACATAAAAGTAATTCCATTAACCAATTGATTCCATGAAGCAAATACATCTATGGTAACAAGAACTTTTCATTGAAATATCATAAGCATTCTACTTCTATATATGGTACTGCTTCTATGATTTAATAGGTGATTTTCAGAAACTTCAGTGACCAAAATAATTCAGTGAAACATGTGGTCAGTCTGGTGATGAGCCTCAATTTATTGAGTCTTTATATGATCAACATAGAAATTACCATTGGTCACTTATTTGAAGTATTTCCATCTTGGTACATAGAAAGACTACACACATATACACATACGCAAAAACACATGTGCACACGTATATATTTCTGGCCATGACAAAGTATATCTATTCTAGTCTATTCTTGATTATGCAGAAAGAAAAACAAAGTGATTACTTTATAATTTAATTTCATATGACAATTTAGCAATTTTGTTTTCTGCATTTCAGTCTCAAGTATGTAACTGAAGTAGATAAACAAACTGTACAAATATTTGTGATCTTAGACTACAGAAAGCCTCGTGCCTAGCATATAGTAGGTTATTGTGGGTTAGAATTTAAAGTAACATTCAGAAGTTCAGTTACAATGAAAGTTACTAGCAATTAGGCTATTTCTGAAATAGAGGAAGCAGGGTACCTCATATGACATAATGAATAGAATGTTGAGCTTGGAAACAAGAAGTGAGCTCTGGTTTCAAATTCTGACTCTGTGGTCTTAAGGGGTTATGACCTTGGGCAAGTCACAACATCTCTCAGACTAAATTTCCTCATCTGTAAAAAAGAGCATAATAGTAATTTATCTCACAGGGTTGATGAGGATGAAACGAGATATATTAAGTACTTCACAAACCTTAAAGCACAATATAAATTGTATCATAATTATTATATATTGTTATTGATATGGTGGTAACAATCATTGTCTTTTATTGGGAATTATCAATCAGATATGATGTTGAGTTGGTACATTCTGAGGTCCTTTCTAATTCTAATATCCCATGATCCTATACTCTTGCAGAGCCAAAAATTTTTATGACAAACATTTTATGACAAAAAATTTTATGACAAAAAAAAATTTTATGACAAACAATTATGAAACATTTAACTTAAATGGCCAGGAAGATACTTATAAACAAGGTTCATAAACACACAAGATATCGTGGGGGTACAATCAGCTTTAAGGATGTGCTTTGAAATTCCAGTCCCACAGCTGGAATTTTCCATGTGCCCCCAATTACCCACGAGGTGCTGGAGGGAGACATGAAGTAAGCAGTCTGGGGGATAGAATTGTGGTAGACATTCCTGTTGAGTCATAAGCTATTACTTCTAAAAAAGTTGTGATAGTTAATAACTTGGGAGGTAGTACAGTGGAATTCTCATGTTCATATTAGCCCCAGTAGATCTCAGTTTGAATCTTAACTGCTATATTTATTGACAATGGGATTCCGGAAAAGTCTGTTAACCTCTCTCAACTAGTTGCCTTATATATAAAAAAGCAACAATTCTAGTACCAGGAAATTCTCAGCACTTTGCAAATCTACATATACCAGTCAGTCAATAAATGCTAATTAAGTGCCTACTATGTGCTGGGTGTTATGTTAAATTATGGGCAAAAGGCAGCTCCTGCTTCTAAGGAGACACAGTGTAAAGGAAGGGACAGATGAAAACATCTATGTACACATAAGCTGTTAGAGATATGTATGATATTAGACATCATCAGCAGAGCGAAGTCCAACATTAAGTGGGAAGGGGGTGGGATCAGGCTTCTCAGAGAAGGTAAGATTTTTACTGGAACTTGAAGGAATCCAGGAGACATAGAAGAGAATGGAGAATATTCCAGACTTGAGGAACAGCTAAATACCCTTTCCTCAAACAGTTAGTTTCCTAAAACAAAACAAAAAAACCCTTCAAAAACTTGGAGGTTCAATAATATCTCACTCTTCATCAGATCCGATTTGATATATTCTTGGCAGAGATACTGATGTGATCTGACATTTCCTTCTCCAGCTCATTTTACAAATGAGGAACTGAGGTGCACAGGGTTAAGTGCCTTTCACTGGGTCACACAGTTTTTAAGTGTCTGAAAACTGGATTTGAACTCAGGAAGATGAGTCTTGCTAACTCCACACTCAGCATTCTATCCATTGTACTACCTAGCTGCCCCCTAAAACAATATCATTTATTTTCGATACCTGGGAAGATACTTGGTGATAGTAAATATAACCTTGTCACATACCATTACTTTTTCTAGATCATTTTGTATCTGTCCTTTTCCCATCTTAAATTGTATAAATGCCTTGAGTCCCTTAGTCAACTATAAATTCTCTGAGGGCAGAAATAGAATGTCATATGTTATATCCCCATAACCTAGCACAGTGCTTTGCACAAAAGTAATTTAATTTTTTTACTTGAATCATATCAAAGATTTTAGGAGCACTTCCAACTCTGAGAAAACTATCCTCTGAACCAAATTTCTTCTCCCTGCCTTCAATCACCTTTAAAAGAGGCAAAATGTAGAAGTTCAGTGATGCAGCATTCTGTCTTCACTTCATAATTGCCAGAGCAGCATATATTTCATTCCTTTTCCATAGAAGATATCACAACCTGCCAGTGAAAAACATGATATTCATGTCCAAATCTTGGCAAAAAGTGAAATTCATGACCAGTGAGATTGGTCATTGATAGCTGGACAGAGCTACCTTGAGCTCTTGTACATGTAAGAGTGGTTCCTGGGTTGCACCAAAGAAGACTTTTGTACCAATAGCTGCAGAATGCTGTCTATGATTGTGTTGGTAGTTTATTGACTATCTTTGTATTGATCTTATTTTTAAGTGCTATTTGGAGACACAAGCAGCCAGTGCAAAAAAAACGCTTCTAAAGGGAGATTCCATGGCTTCTATTGGAAAGTGATGGATGGGATAGTTGGGTTTTACTCCTCTCCTCCTTTGTCACAATCAAAAAATTGCATGAATTCCTTTGGTATTGCCACATGGCATGAAGGAGAGTGTATCAACTTAAATGTCCCTTTCAAAGTGATATACACATTTTTTCTCCTCAAATTACTTCAAGATAATTTCTATACGTTTTGAAGAAACACTGGCTTTTTTTGCCTACCACACAAGTAATAAAAAGAAGGACTTAACTCTCATAGGATGCTCATTTTGTGACAGAGGAAGACAGATCATGGCATCTTTAATGTAGTCACTGCACTGTTTCTACAGTATCAGCCTCTATATCTCCCCATGATGGGGAGAAAAGGGTATAAGAACCTACTATGTGCCGGGTACTGTGATTTCACAGATGTTATTTCATTTGATCCTGACAACAACTTTGTGAGGAAGGTGCTATTATTACCTACATTTTACAGTTGAGGAAACTGAGGCAAACAGAGATTAGGTGATTTTGCCAATGTCACACTTAACTATATGAGCCCAGATTTGAACTCAAGAGATCTTCCCTACTTCAAATCCAATTCTCCCAAGGTCTCTGTCCTAGCTAACAATCCAGAGAATTGTGTATATGGAATTGTTCCAGTGAAGGTTATACTAGTGAGAGTTCTTTGCCTATTTGAGATTCTAGGAAGGCTTAGTGTCAACAATCCTATAAGACCTTCATTGGCTGGTCATTCATTTTAGATTTAGGAATGTTCATATTGAAGACAAAAAGGATTAAGTCCCTTGTCAACACCCCAACAACTTTTTTTTAAACTAGACTTTTTTAAATCCCTGATGTTCCCCTCACTTGCCCTGACTTGTCTAGACTAAAACGTTGTTTTCCAACCCATATCTTCAATGGATGGAATGAGCTCCATGGTAGCCTCTTGTCTATAAATGAAAGCAATATGTTCTTCCAGGCAAGAAAGATAAGAAGGGGAACAGATAGGGGACCTAGTGAGTAGAGCACTGGCCCAAGAGTCAGGAGGACCTGAGTTAAAATCTGGCTTCACACACTATCTGTGTGACCTTAGGAAAGTCACTTTTGACCAATTACTAACAAAAAAAATAGAAGGACTGGTTTCTATATTCTTAAGAAAATGGTGGTAGAATTCTAAATTGATCTAGACTACAAAGAATTACAAAGATCATCTAGTACAAGTTCCTCATTTTACAGAGGAAGAAAATGAGACCCACATGGATGAAGTGATACATAGGAAAAAGCAAAGAATTTAAAGCCAGATCTCCAAATCCAGACTGCTTTCCTTTCTACCATGAGCTGCATGATTGGTGAGGGAGAAAGGGGAAAAGATTCAAATGTGTGGTTTCAGAAACAAAACTTTATAGGCCTTTCTTCCAAGACTCATCAATCTCTTCTACCATATCTTTCCCTAAAATATTTCAGTCTTACTTCATCTCCCTTTCCTTTCTTTTAATATTTTACAAATCTACTTCAGAAGACCAAGGTGCCCACCAATGGATCCTTTTATTAAAACAGTCAAGGATGTAGTCCTCATTAGCCTAAAGTCAATAATTCCTGGGTGTTAAAGATACTCCTCCCTGATCATATAATCAAAAAGGCCATTGTTTTAGAGTTTAACAGGGTTTCTTCCAACTTTGTTGATGAGTTCTTGTAGCTGACTTTGAACATAATTTTATTCTTACCAAGCCTCATCAGTCAATTGGAAACTTGATCTGAAACCACTGACTGAGACTTGGACCATAACTCAAAGAAATTGTTACACCCTTGTGAAGAAAAGGTGTTATCTTCCCAAATATTGCCATGACAAGTTTCTAGGACCCAGTCTAGACCGATCAATGCCTAAACTCTCAGTACAAATAATCAAGAGTACGGCTTCATTGTTATCTTAAGTTACGAAGTTTCATTGCTAGTCTCAGAAATCTTCTCTGTGTTGAGCTGCTGTCAATATTTTTTGGAGAAGGGTACTGCTAGCTTTATGGACTTTCTTCTGTATCTTAAATTTTTGTAAGCCCTGCTTAGCCAAGTTGATCTGTGCATCACATTTAGTAGGAGTTTAATAAATACTTATTGATTGACTGCTGACTGCCTTTCAGTTAAAAAAAACACACATTTTCAACCTAGTCAATATAATTTGTGTTCTACTGTGACCCACTGACTCAACCATAGGCTCTGCTGGCTGTTTGCTTACCAACTACACAATCTGTTTTATATTACCTGCTATTAGAGACATTTCTTTTTATTTAGCAACCAAGAATTAGTCAATTAATCAATAAGCATCTATTAAGCACAAAAACAATAGCGAAGCAGCCCCTAATCCCAAGGAATTTACATTCTATCAAGGGACCTGAGACTTTCCAACCTGTAATCTATATAGTTTACTCAATATACCCCTGACAAATCCACATTTTAAGAGAGAGAGTAGAATCTGCCCCCATAAGGTCCTGTTAGTGATATCAGTTTCTGTTGATTCATTTCAGGTTTTCAACAAGCATAGACAGAATTGATGCTTAGAGAGTCTATCTACTCTCATTTTTTAAATTTAAAAACAAAAACAACAACCCTGACCTGTGGTTAAAATAAAAAAAAAACTATAAGAAAACATACTGCCTTCATGTTTTGTCATCACCTAAGATCTCAGTTTTGCTCTGATACAGCTCACGTTTCAAGACAGATCAGCACTGGTGAAAAATCTGTAGGCTGATCGTGAGTGACTGTCGGTCAGAGCTAACACTGCTTTATAATTAAGAAACAGGCAGGGAAAGAAAGTATTCTTCCAAAAGTCCTATGGCGAGGGAGAGACATTCCTATATATGCACAAACATATCAATTACATGAAATTTGGATTAAAATGCATATCTGTGTTGTTGCAATATCTTTGGCTCCCCATGGTTAGATCACTTCTATTTGACTGTTGCTACTGAGGCAACCCCCATTCCTGCCTCATAGTGTAAGAAGGGCCAAACCCAACCAGCCTGAACCACTTCACCCCAACTCAGCCGTTACCTCAAGTAGGAAAGTATCTGATAAATCACGAATGTTTTACTGGAAGTTCAAGTGTACACCTTTCTCAGAATTATTTACCATTTAAAAGTAATATACAAAGAAAGGAACAGAAGGAATAAATCTTTAAGGCTGGTGTTTCAGGCAGGATCCAGTGCAGGGGACCTACATTTGTCCCATAGCACCTACTCAGAAACTCCCCACAACAGCAGGCCTTGATAAGGTGTTCATTTGCTGAAGGGTTGGCTATGAAGCCTGAGAGGCAGTGTTGTATAACGGACATGGCATCCGCAAGACCTGAGCTGGAATCTTATCTCACATATTTGCTAGTTATAAGACCACAGACATGTCACAAAGAATAATTAATTTAGAGGTTGAAGCAATCTTAGGGATTTTCTGATTTGTTGGCATAAACCATTCACAGAAAATACAAAAAAGGATATATAAAGACTACACTGCCCAGTTCATTGCATCCACCACCCAGTTTCTTAGTTGTCTGTTCTGGCCTCTTCAGATACAGAGTCCTCTCATTGTATAGATGAAGAAATCATGGCTCAGAGATGTGGAGATGTGAAGTGATAAAGGAAACTATTTTTTTTAAACTTAATTCAGGAAAGCTAAGTATAATTTTGTCATTTCCTTTGGAAAAATAAGTCTATATGATACAAATGACTCAGTTTTCTCCTCTTTCGTAGATTGTCTTGCTACCATGTAGATACAATCTGCTGGCATAAACATAAACTATTAAGTTCAAAACAGAAAAAAACAAGGTAATAAGAAATGTACTCTCAAAATCTTTAGGGCTTCTAAATAACATAACACAGTGAACAAATTTCTCCTCATACTACATCCTGTTTCAGCCAGACTGCTGCTATCTGATTATTTCCAGCTGCTGTTTTCTGTCAGAATATTTTCATTGGTTGTTCTTTTGGAAAGCACCATACATTTCAGCCTTCCTATCTGAAGGCAATTAAATGTAATGCCATTCCAAAGAAGTACTCACAATGCATGCATACATAAGACCTCCACTGTCCATGGACTAAAGGAAAGTTTAGAAAAGAGAAAAAATTAAGTCAGCCTTATCAAAGAGAAAAATGTTTAAAAGAAGGTTAGTTATTTTTATCATGAACAGAGAACCTACTAAACAATTATTTCTCTCTGTGTTATATAGTTTCCCTTAATGTAAAGTGTCAAAACTGCATAAAGTACTTTTCAGTTATCCCTTCTATATTGTTGGGGTTAAAGGTGCAATACCCCCGAGATCTGGAAAATCCATGTAAAAAGTTTTGGCCCTTCCTTCATTCCAGAGAAGTCTTTATTTTTTTTCTATTATGGGGTCCTTACAGTACCTTTTTGTAAAATTTGAGTTAGGTATGTGGTCACAGGTTCTGTGTTTGTCTGCTGTCCTTCACATGTTGTCTGTGACTTCTGCAAAACTAAAAAATTCTAAAAAATTCCCATTTACTTTCTTATGCCAATCAGAGATAT
The DNA here is from genome assembly GCA_028658325.1 of Potorous gilbertii. Classification (NCBI taxonomy): domain Eukaryota; kingdom Metazoa; phylum Chordata; class Mammalia; order Diprotodontia; family Potoroidae; genus Potorous; species Potorous gilbertii. The sequence goes on from CM053771.1 coordinate 329,281,264, forward strand.
ATTGAAACCACGATGGGGAAGTCCTGATATGAAGGGACAACTGTATTTATTCTTATACTACTACCCTCCTCCCATCCTCCTCTATCCACATAGGGAATCCTATTTGCTTTTGGGTGCTCTGCCCAAAGGAATATAGAATTGAAATGAGGAAAAACAATAACACCTTTATTTTCACCAACCTCTAAATGAAATTTAGTATATCCCTCAATTATTTTAAACATTATTTTGAGGAAATGTGCACAGTATTCCTCAGATGACTAAAATGGTCAATGATATATACACACAAAACTTGAGAACCCTTGTTAAAAGGATGGTTTCTGGAAGGAGATAAGAAGGTTACAGGAAGCAATCTAGGCAATATAAAAAAAAATTTATCAATAAAATCTAGTTTGCAAAAAACCTGCACCCACAGGCCAACTGCCTTCTTTTTGTATCACTTCTTCTCCCTACATACCCCTCAATCTGCATTTTTTAGTCCAGATGAAAAGAATTCTTAGTTATGACTCCCACAGGGACATTTTCCATGTAGAAAACCTGGAGGGCCAAGTTTTAAACAATATCTTCATAAAACTTTTGTATCTATACAGATGTAGATGTATATCTATATGACATATATGTAGAAATAGATATATGTGGAGAGAGTTCATTTTTAGATACATATGCACATATGATATATGCATATGTGTGTATAAGTATATATATATATATGAATACATAAATTAGCGTGAATATATTTTTTAAATATCTCATTTAAAAGATATTTACTATGTGCCAGACACTATGCTAGGTACTAGAATATAAGTACAAAAACTGAAACAATACCTACTCAAAAGAATCTGACACAAAGTCAAGATTTGGATAATAGACCAATTGTTCTATAGATGATCATAGTCAGCCTTGGCCATCAGAAACTCACAGAATGGCAGTAGAAATACTGGAACTGCCTGACGATTGGTTAAACTTATTTACAATGCTCCTAGAAAGGCAAGAAAAGTGATTCCTTATAAAGGCAAAGATGCGTGTCTCTGAATCACATGAAATATATTCTTTATATGATATAAATATGTTGCTATGTGTTATGTGTGAACTAAATCATGCTCTGTGAAAGGCTTTTGTTTTTGTGCTAGTTTTTTTGTCACATGTGCTGGAATAGCATGTTAAACATGTTACTCTTACTATCTGTGGACATAGCATACATCTGCATGGGATCTATGCATCTGATTACTCTATGTAATTTAGTTAGGTAATGCTATATATTGTATATTGCACTAAAATTAGGGTTCTTAGCTAGGTGGAATGGAAAATAGAGTGCTGGACCAAGAGTCAAAAAGACTTGAATTCAAATCCAACCCCAGACACTTTCCAGCTTGTGATTTCGGGCAAGTCAGTTTGTCTCAAATACCTTGATTATAAAATGCAGATAAAAGCAGCACTCACCTACAAAAATCACAAGATTTTTGTGAAGATCAATGAAATAAAAATTGTAAGGCACTCAGCATGGTTCCTAACACCGGCCCTGACATATAAATACTGATTCCCTTCCCTATTTCTTATATTCTATATTGTGTTTTTCACTTGCACTAATGCTAGATAAATGTAATACTAATGTGAACACCATAAATTATGTAGATAAATGTGCACTATACTGTGTAGTTGCAATGATTTCCTGTGACTATGGTACATATCAGTTTTTGTTGGTCATGATTTCTGTTTATAGATGGTCAAATAAATTCCTAAGTTTTTCAATTAGGAGGAGAATTTAGAGAGACAATGAGGATTTTAGCTGGTCAATATACTACCAGTTTGCTACTTGGAATTTGCTACTGAGAGCCTGACAGAGAGGGTAGATCAGGAGAACGGAAGAAAATTGCCTTTCCTCATGGTCAGAGTATGACTAAACAAATGCGATCCTATCTTTATTAGGACAATCTAGTTACTGCTTTCTAACAGACCTAAGATAACCCTAGACCTCAACAGGTGACTCTACAGAGATGAAGCTCAGAAGCAGATAGAAAAGAGCATTGCTCTAACAACCATGATGTTCAGTAGAGTGACCTGCCCAATGCATAGCAACTGCGGAAAGCATAATGTCATCATCAGTGTTACTGAAATATGAGGGGTAGGAATTGTCAAGGTCATATTTGTGCCATGAGTGCATCACCTTTTAAAAGAATTCCCTATATACCTGAAGACCTGTCCACATATTCTCCCTATATTCATATAGGTTACATATGTTTCCTCCATGTCTATTATCTGATCATGCATATTCTGCAGTGCAGCTGACACCCCTTAGAGGTGTGGTAATATAAAACATGAATACATGATGCGAATTACCTCCCCACTTTATTTGCTGTGCTGTTTGAGTAAATGAACTTTATTTCCAGCTGTGTCCTCTAGCAGAATGAGTGAAATTATCAGTGAGTTTTATATGGATGGCAACCCAAAGATTGTTGAGAATTGAGGAGGTTGCACACTGCTTTTTTTTTTTTACACAATGCTTTGATATTTGGGACTACGTGATTTGAAGTTCTCTTTTATTCCCCTTCCCCAAAAGTATTTATTTGTTCACTATTTTTAATTAATTTATTTAAGTTTTCTCTAATCACTTCCATAAGTCTTAAATTTTCTCTCCCTCCCCCCTCTCTCCTGAGATGGCATGCAATCTTGTATGGGTTCTCCATGTACACTCTTATTAAACACATTTCCACATTAGTCATGTTGCATAGATGAATTAAAATGAATTGGAGAAATCATGAGAAAAACCAAATAAAACAAAACATAACACAAAAAAAACCAGTCTGCTTCGCTCTGCATTCTGATTCCATAGTTCTTTCTCTGGATGTGGATGGCATTTTTGCCTTGAGTCCTTTGGGAATATTTAACATGCTTGCATTTATCCATTCACTTTAAGGGCTATCAGTCCATTCCACCTCCAAATAATCAGACTTCTTAAATCCTGAAAATGAATAAATGACTAGCATTATAATCTAATATCAAGATGATTTTTAACTCTACTTGTGATCTCATCTGCATAGGGAGGTTCCAATAAGGAAAGCCCCCTATCGATATAGACTGGCACTTACTTGGCAATTTATAGTCATAGAGCTCTGCCTAGGACACTGAGATCAGATGAGTTGTTTAGTCACACAGCTAGTATGTATCAGAGAAAGGGCTTTTACCCAGATCTACCTAATTCTAAAGTCAATCTCTATTCCAATCCCTCCTTGTTATCAAGAATAATAAGTTAAAATGTGAAGCTATCAAATGATTGACTTCCCTTCCTCAAGGGTAAACTGCTCAGTAGCAGTCTCATGGTATCTTAGGGTCTGCCCAAGAGAAGCAGAGTGCCAAGGAGCCTGACTCCCCTCACTAGAGAGTTTTAATCAGCCCACACACAACTGCAGGCACCTATCACAGCACTTCCAGGTGCATTTTGTAATATTTGCTCCAGGTGCAAAAATTTCTCATAATTGTTTGGATCATGAGTAAGTTACATGACGATGTACACAGAGGTTGCCAGAGTTCCTTTGGGGTCATAGGGAGTCTTTGTTAATGGATATAGCAGTCATTCTAGCTGTTTCAGTTCTAGTATATTTTCCTCCCTATATTTGGGGCAGGGGGAGCGGAAGGGAAGCAATCTGAACAGGTTATTATATGAGATGGAGATAATAAGCACGATCTATCTATTTCACTGTCTTACAGGGAAAAACTTTGTAAATATTAAAATGCCTTAAAAATTGAGTTATTTTTTTCCTTTTCTCTGTGTATTTCTAAAGTGTTTTGTGGCTAGTATCCACAATGTTTAGAAAATAATCAGAAAAGTAAATATTTTTGTATTTCTTTGACCTTCTATTCCTAAGATTTCTCTCTTAAAGGGAGCTATTGACACATGTGAGGGTATTTATTGACCTTCACTTCCAGATTGCATATCTAAATGAGTTTTAATTTACTAAGGGCTATGAAAGAACTTATAAATAGAAGTATGCATAATATTGCTTGATATATATGTATATATACATATGCATATGTGCATATACATATCTGTGTTAAATGGTGGTCTTCTCTAGTGAAGGGTGGGGAGAGAGGAAGGAGATAAATTAGAACTTAAAATGTAAAAAATAAATTAAATTTTTAACAATTTACTAAAGGCTGCCTTAAGGAAGAAACTTTTATTTGTACAAATGAGAAAATAACCTTAGAAATAAAAGGTTAATCAAGAACCCAATTCATGAAGTTGCTCAGTGTTTTTGCTCCTTACTCCAGACATGGGAGCATTTTTTCAAAACATTTTTTGTATAACTGAATGTATCTTGCAATGTACATTATCTAAAGGCACAAATATCTTTATTTCTTATCAAACTTCAGATGGAAATACTTATTACTGACATACTTTCATTGATACCAATGCTGATACAGATTAAATTCCTTGAAGAAAAATATTAGAATCAAGACTGAGGTTAGCTACAATTCATTTTTCTCATCTAAGCATATTCCATGTTCAAAGATTACTGTTTTCTTGTTTTAACAATGAAACATTTCAGAATGTAGTCTGGATGTTTCTCCCTTTCTTTTTCATATCTAACAAGAATGGACAAGTTAACTCCATTTATTCAAGCTCAATAAGTATCTATTTGCATATTAAAGAGATAAATGGTTCTTTTACTGACAAAAGCTTTGTGTAGTAACATGGTAACATATACATTCTTCAGCCAATGTAAGCAAATCTTAGGCTGGGGGGAAGAACTAGGCTCTGCCAAATGTCTTTACCTTCCAACATATGTGTATATTGGCTCATTAGAAACATAGACATGCCAGAGTATTACAGGCTCATAAAATGTCATTTAAAATCAGACTATTTTCAGTTTTAAAAATTGCAGGCCATGTCAGCATAGATACAATGAAATAGAAAGTGTGATTATCAGCAGAAACTGAAGGACAAAGTTAATTTTTGTAATGCAAAAGAAAACAAAAACAAAAAACGAAAACCCAAAACTTACAGAGTTCTGTCCTTAATAGCAAAGAGTTTCCGGAGACCCTAAGTAGCCTGAACAGTTACCCTCATTCTTCACAACCTTTTGCCAGACAAACAACAGACTAATATAAAAAGCAGTGAACATTACTCCAAGACACAAAGGACTATTGTAGTATCTATCGAGTTGAGGCAGAATGGAAAAAGCATCACCATTAATTTCCAAGTCTGCTTCTTGCACTTAGCTAGGTCAAATGAGGGGAGGTGGTGGGTGAAATGGGTATTTCTAATTTAGTTCTTCATCTGAGAAGGGATGAAGTACCCTACGTTTGAGATTTTCTTGTTAATCTGGTCCTGATTCCACTTCCTCTGTCCCCCACAACGCCACTCTCAGAGTTGCTGTTATCAATTAGTAGAATACACAGCTGGCTATGTGATATGACTATAGAGACATTGGCAGAATCTTACATTACCTCTTCCCTTCTTATACCTTCCCAATCTGGGCTTAATGCCTGATACCTTTAACAGGGTTCAAAAGTTTTAATTTTACTATTAGTGAAATGACATTTGAAATGTAAATATATTCAGGGGAGTTAACACACTGTCTTAAATTCACACTGAGTACGTGAGTCCACCATGGAGTCTGGTTAATGGATATAGGATTAGAAAATGAAAACTCAGCTTTGGAATTATCTACCTTACCCACTTAGGCAGGCAGGCAAGAAACAAGCATTTATTTAACAGTTAACTTTGTGTGGGGAGGGGGAGGTTACAGTGTTAAATGTTGGTAATGGAAATACAAGGGAAAAAATTAAAGAATTCCCTGTTCTGAAAAAAAAGAGGGTGTTGGTTGTTGGGGGCAGCTGAGTAGGAGGGAAGAAAGTACTTGCTTGGGAAAATGGAAGCAAAGTCCATAGAGTTCGAAGCACATTCAGGTGAAGAATGAAGCATGATTAGCCTGGGCCTGTCCCCAAAATTGAAGTCCCAGAATTCTCAATGAGAGAAGAGGGCCAAAATGCAGGAGGAATATTCCAAGGTGAGAAACCAGATGAAACACAGTAGTAAAGTTTGGGGAGTCAGAAGCTCAGCTGGAAGGGGAATGAATTTACGAAAGTATGCTAAGTCATACAATTGTAAAGCAAAGTCATACACATCCTTACACCTCTGCTCCTCCCCAAAACAAAACCTAAAATCCAATGTTAAGTAATAGTTGAAGATCAATGTTTTAATAGAAGAGGTTGTTGAGTCAAATTCCAATCCTACTTCCTATGTTACCTTGGTTAGGTCAATTTACTTCTCTAAGCCTTAGTATCCTCACCATGGTCCTTTCCACCATTAAACTTGTGAAACTGATGGTTACTATAAAAATATTTCTTGATAATAATATGTAGTGATGGTGTCATGTTTTGATGAGAGACAGTGTGATATTGCAGATGGAGAGCTGACCTCAGAGTCAAGAAGATTCTGACACACAATAGCTAGGTGACCTGAGGCATAATCTCTCAGCTATCCAGGGTCCTCTCAAAGACTAGAAGTTATGGAGAAGTTTGGTAGTGGGAGTTTCCTCATCTTGGATTTTTCTGTATCAGTGCAATTACAGGTGTTGTCCCTATACCTACCTCTGGTGATAGGAGGGAAGAGAAAGAATATGAGAATGAAAGTGTCATGGAGGAAGGCAAGGTTGGGATGCCATAAAAAGCAAGAAATTGGGAATAATTTATGAAAGACTTCTATCATGATTGTCAATTAGAACTGCACCTTATAAGTCTTTTCTTAGGAAAAAAGGGGATGAATACAAAAACTGACCCTGACATTATAGGGGAGCCATTAAAAATAGAGATCTTCCCAAAGTATTTGTTTTGAGAATTTCTGGGGAGCAAGTAAATTAATGTCCCCCCCAAGTTAAAATGGTCATAAAACATTTGGGCATCAATGGTACCATAAAGCATATTAACTTAGTTCTTACACACTCACTTGCCAAAGATAACTTATCTACTGAAAGTTCATTATGAATGTTATCCAGTTTTATTTTGGTGCTATGTGATCATAGATAAATCACTTTACCTGTCAGTCTCAACTTTCTCATCCCAACAATCCAATAATTCTCATACAACCTATTTGACAATATTACTATGAGGGAGATAACATTATAAATCATAAAAGATTATATGAATTTGAGTTGTTGATACAATTGTTATATTCCAGCATGGATTTCAGAGGACATCAGTACCATCTAGATGGATATATATTCAGGATTTGGACAAGGCTCTGCAATATGCACCATCCCTAATGAATTGCAAAAATAAGAGTTATTTGACTAGAGGTGTACCTCAGACTCTTGTTTTCACTGAGGAAATGAATTACAAGTAGTCCCTAACTACACATTTGGATCTAGAACCGTATTTATTTTATCATCAATTAGGAACAAGAATTTCATTTCTAAAATTTCTGTCTTGGGGCCCAGTATTTCTCATAAGATCCTGACACTACTTTTTTTTTAATTGGTGAAACAAGGAAAAATAGAAAGGACTATTATGGAAGATTGCTTTAATTCTTCACATCACTTTGCCAGAATAACAGCTTTAAAATGTGAGAGAATTAAATTCTATTTAAGCACAAAAATAGGTGCATTATAGTGTTTGTTAAGTACTAGAAGGATGGAAAGAGCTGTATCAAGCCATTCTCCTCAAGTGTCCTTGTCAGGGCACACTGAACTCAACTAGCTGAAAAGGGAGGTGATGAAAAAACTAAAACATCTAAGTGTAGGTCCTTGTGCTGGCATACTTCTAAGAAAGGAACATAAATACAACAAGAAGGGGTTTTGGCTTACATTAGAGGAAAGTGGTAAATGAAAGAAAGGCTTAGACCACTGCTCAGTACAGAATATGGACAAGAGAGAGAAGGCAGAGAAGGCAGACTTGTGTCACCCTTATTTTTTCTACTTTTTTGTCTATTAACTTTGAACAAGCAGTTGAAGCTAAAGATAAGTAAGTAGGTGGAATGGAACTCTCTACCTGCCTTTAATGAGGCTGCTTTTAAGAGGCATGAATAAATTTCATTACAGGTTATTAGCAGATGTAATTGCCAAGCATTGTCAGTGAACTTTGAAAAAGTGTGGACAAGTGGAGTAAATGGAGATGAGAAAATGTCCCAATTTTAAAAAACAAAGAGAAAAGTGGATTTTTCAAACTCTGGGCCAAGAAGCTTGACTATGATTCCTAACAAAACTCTAGCGCAATTGCATTGCTGGTGGAGTTGTGAATTATTCCAACCACTTTGTGCTCAGTGTCTTTGAGTTTTTCTCCTCCTGATATCTTTGGTAATTTCTATCTCTTTTTCTTTCTCTTCTCCTATTGCTCACTTTCTGATTCCCTCTCTGACAGTATTTACACACACTGGGCAGTTCATGGTTCACTAACATAGATGTCTTCCCCAAGTGACTTTTGCGAGTTCAAGACTGGTCTAGCTGAATGACAGACTCCTTCCCTCTTTCCCACAGGCTTAGTGGATTCCCACACAGACCCACATATGGTAACTTGTCCCATTTTCTCTGTTGTTCAGTTCTCTGGCCCAGCAGTACAAAGTGCTTTGACACTGGTGTTATTGTAGCCCAGATTTCTGTTCTTTGGAGTTTGGATCTCTGAGAAGCTGAGAGGAAAGAGGAAGAGGTGGCTGGTGTGTGAAATTGAACTCTACTTCAAGCCTATACATATGCCCTTCCTCTTTCCCTTTGTTCCTCTATTATCCAGCAGAGATCTTTTGGAACACAGACTGCTCCTGTGGTGTTTGTTGGCTATTGATGCTTCAGCAAATTTCTGCAGTTTAGAACTTGGATCAGGACCAAGACATGGGGTTATATTTTGTTGCAATCCCATGGGTTGGGTGACTACTGCAGCCTTGCTATGGGAGAGAAGTGGGTTATGAAGAAAAGGGTATGAGTGAACTCAAGTCAGACATTAGCTCATGGAGACTTTAATCTTTTTTTGGGTTCCTGGTGTCTTAGACCATGAAGACAGCTGAAGTTACCTTATCTTTGGCACATATTTATGATTTGAGGATCAGACAAAGATTTAGTTCTCCACATTGTTGGTTATGTGACCCTGTGTCAGTCTAATTATTTTGTCCAGCAATTTAGAATTATAAAAGTCACTAAAGTACATTTTCTTTGACACAAGTGATACTACTATTAAGTCTAAGCACCAGAGATACAAAAGAAAAAGGAAAGGGAACCATGTGTATGGAAGTATTCATAGTAAGACTTTTTGTAATAGAAAAGGATAAGCATCTAAGGAGGTATCCATCAGTTGGGGGATGGCTAAACAAATTATGGTATATGAATATAATAGAATATTATGCCATAAGAAATGTTAAAAAGAATCATTTCAGAAAAACAGTGAAAGATTTATACAAATTTATGCAGAGTACCATATTCTACCGCACAATTGTTGCCACTACATCATCTTCACACCCTGTTTTTTTAGCCCAAAAACTAGTTTATAACTTTTTATTGCATAATTCTGTTTGTCACTCTGCTTAAAAGGTAAACAGAGAAGTGATGTATTGACTAGTGGTGTATGAATACACATTAATCTCTTGCATATAGCAAGTCAGAAGGCTCAAATTCTCAGTGCACCCGCATTGCCAATATATTTCCAAAAGCCAGCTTATGTGGTTTGTTTAGAGTGCTGCAGTACTATCGGGATTTTCACTCAGCCAAATGAAGAGCCAAGGGAACAAGGGGAGCAGGTTAACAGGTGAAGCTCCCATGAGTAAATTAAGTGATATGGTAAGATTTGCATCTTCCCACCCTAGCTAACCTGTCCAGTCTGTCTGCCAGCAATACAGTGTAGTAATAAATGATTTTTAAATAATACTGGACAATTTTTAAAGATTCACATAACGGTTGCATCCCACATTTTTTACAAAAAATTTGATATGAAATCTGCAACTATTATGTAGTAAAATACAGGAATGTGAACTCCAGGAGATATACAATAACTCTAACAATGCAAAGGAAAAATATATTTTTTGAAAGATGTAAGATCTTCAAAGCATTAACTAACCATGATTACAGAATTCTAATGATAAAGCGAGCTACCCACTTCTTGACAGAGAAGTGACGTTCTAGAGGTGCTGAATGAATGAGATACACTTTGGACATACTCATTGTGTAAGCTTGGTGGTTTGTTTTTTTCATGATGATGATTACTTGTTGCAAGTAAGGCTTTTAAACAGGGGTTACAAAGGTGGGGGAGGAGAATTAGAAGAGAACAGTATCATTAATGCAGAGAAAAGAAATTATCCAAGAGGAAAGGTGGATCAGTAGCTTCAAAAGATGCTGAAATGCCTACATAGATGTGGCCTGGGAAAAGTCTGTCCAATTTCGCAATTAAGAGAACAGAAACAATTTAGGAAAGAGAAGTTTTAATTGTGCAATCAAGTCAGAAGCCAAAACCCAGAAGGCTAAGAAGGAGAGAAGAGAAAATAAAAGCAATGAATACAGGCAGTTCCCCCACCATCTTCACCCAAGAACTTGACTGATAAAGAGAAGAGACATATACAACAGGGTATTTTAAAGCCTTGAGTTTTTTGCTTTGATTTTTTTGAGGATGAGGAAGACTTAGCAGCAAAACCTTTGTCTTGCTGCCCAGTGAAAATCTAGGTGATGGGTGGAGAACCTGTAGTCTCAAGGTCAGACGTGGAATTCCAGGTCCTTTTGACTGACTCCAGACTGCAGACTTTTGACTGACTCCAAATTTTATAGAACAAATGTTCTTATTAAAGGGATGTGTTCTGTGAAGTTTATATTCAAAGGGTCATACTTGAGGACCTATGAGACTATATGTGGCCTTCAGACCACAAGTTCCTCACCTCTGATCTAGGCCAATTAAGGCGGCACAAAGTTTAAAATATAAAATCCATTTGAAATCTTGAATGAGAGAATGGAAGAAGACAAGACATATTATTACCTATTAAGCCAGAGCAAAAATATTGAAAAGACAAACAAAAACATGTATGTATATGTACATATATTTACATACATTATATACACATACAAATGTATATAGGAAACTGAGTCAAATATACAAGAATACAAGTCATTCCCCAATTGATAAATGTCAAAGGATATGAACAGGCAGTTTTCAGAAGAAGAAATTAAAGTTATCTGTAGTCATATGAAAAAATGCTCTAAATCGCTATTGATTAGAGAGATGAAAATCAAAACAACTCTGAGGTACCACATCACACCTATCAGATTGGCAAACATGACAGAACAGGAAGATAATAAATGTTGGATAAGATGTGAGTGAGTTGGAACACTAATTCATTATCAGTGGAACTGTGAGCTGATCCAACCATTCTGGAGAACAATTTGGAACTATGCCCAAAGGGCCATAAAAATGGGCATACCCTTTGACTTAGTAATATCACTTCTAGGACTGTATTCCACAGATCATAAAAATGGGAAAAGGTCCCTTATGTACAAAAATACTTATAGCAACTCTCTTTGTGGTGGCCAAAAACTGGAAATCAAGGGGATGTCCATCAATTGGGGAATGGCTGAACAAGTTGTGGCATAAGAATGTAATAGAATGCTATTGTGCTATAAGAAATGATGAACAGGAAGACTTCAGAAAGGTCTGGAAGGATTTATATGAAGTGATGCTGAGTGAAAGGAGCAGAACCAGGAGAACTTTATACATAATAACAATCATGGTGTGAGAGGAATTTTTGTGGTAGACTTAGCCCTTCACAGCAGTGCAAGGTCCTAAAAAGTTCCCAATGGACTTTTGAGGCAAAATGCCTTCCACCTTCAGAGAAAGAACTATGGAATTCGATTGCAGAATGAAGCAGACCATTTTCTCTTGGATTATGTTTTGTTTTGTTTCATGGTTTCTCCCATTCATTTTAATTCTTCTATGCAACATGACTATAGTGAAAATGTATTTAGTAAGAATGTATGTGTAGAATCCATATAAGACTGCATGCTATCTCAGGGAGGGGGAAGGAGGGAGGAGGGAGGGGGACAAAATCTAAGATTTACAGACGTGATTATAGAAAACTGAAAACAAATAAATTAATTAATTTAAAGAAAAGAACAAAGAACTTTATTCAAGGATCTCCTCAAAGAAACTATCTTTCATGCTTAGGCAAAAATTATACAAGATTCATCAAAGGATATTACAACAGAGACAATAACAAAGCAAAAATTTCATTGACATCTCTCTGATTATTCATATCATGCAAGGCAGAAAATCAAGTGTGTGTTGCTGTGATGCAGGTCATCGGCTACAGAACCTAAATGGAGTAGGAATTCCCCATAAAAGAGTAAGTCCTGCAGGTACTCCTCTTTATGGAAGACATCTTGTTTTTTGCATCATATGCAATATCCATAGTCACTGAAAAGAGTTCAACTTAACTACTGACAAAGGAAAAAGGTGGATTAAGAATTTCTATTGTACTGAATATAACATATAGTTGAATGAACAGAGATAGATAGATAGATAAGAGACAGTATAGATAAGCTAGTTTTGTAAACTATATATTCAATGTTCATGAAGATCATATAGGTATATATGAATAAAATATATGCCATAGTCTGATTCATACATATGCATTTGTGTACATGTGCATTAAATGACACTGAGCAATAAATTTGTTAATGTTATAAGCTGGCAGCAACAGTTTGCTGCTTAGGGAGCACTGATGAAATCATAGGTCTACATGACATGATTTATTGGTATAGGGAGCTCATGGTAAGTAAATTCCCTCTCCTATTTCAAAATGCACACCTGTAGCTATAGAATATTACCAATTAAGAAATGCATAGAAAAAATATAAAAGTTATTATGAATGACATGAAAAGCTGAAAAAAGGGGCAGATTCCATACTGAGAGCCAAGGGTAGATAATCAAAAGGTCATTTACTCCAATTGTATCTATGTAATATGGAAAAATCTTAGAGGAATCCCCTAGTGCTACAGGTAAAATCCTCATGAAGTATTTATGGGAGTATAAAAGTTTCACAGAATGAGAAAATTTGAATGGGTTTCAATCTGTGTCACTGAAAGAAATGTCAATGAGTGATTGATGAGATCACATAAACATTGATGTAACCAAGTATTCGAGTGTTAAATGACTGTCTATACAATACAAAATGGAATCAACAATTATTTGACTAATTTCAGCAATATACAAACCATAGGTAAATGACCAGGGCCCAAAATGCATATTTATAGCTGAATTATCTAACCTGTCTACATGAATGACATAAGTGACATCATTGAAAAATCTTCACTTTGTTTTCTACCATGAGATCGACTCAGTGAAGAAATAATACTTTTGTAGAAAATATTCTATTAGCAAACAACCTAAGATTTAATGTAATACAGAGAAATTTGGGGGATAGACCTGACAGTTCAGTCATGACAAGATAAAACCAGCCGGGATCTCCACAGACATTGAATCTGAAAACAGTTGAGAACCCAAAGTCAATATAATTCATGCTGGCGATGTCTTCCTTTTCTTGAATTTATACCATTGTACTTTCTTTGCTCTGGGGCTTTTATTTCTAATTCAAATTTAGACAGTTTTAACAACCATCTTGGATCCCTTCCTTGAATTTTCTTTCTTAAGTCAATAAAGTAAAACTTAGAAATAATTATGTAAAAATATTTGTCTCAAATGTGTAACTGATTCAATTGTATGCCTCCCTTTGTTTGAGACTGAGTCATTCAAGAAGTGTTCCTTCAGGAGTTTCCAGGTACATGTGCTCTTTTGCTAGTGTCTGTTTAGGTCATAAGCAAACTTGGAAGTACTTCTTATTTTTACCAAGAGAAAGAAGAAAGAAATGAGGCTCAGGGCTCTGAGAAGAATGTTAGAGTAAGATTTTATGAGCCCAGTATTTCTTGGTAGTATGATTTCACTTTTATTGATATATTGATATATTTCATCTTTATATCACCTTAGTTTTCAAAGCTTTTCTTCTTTAGGACAAAGATTGGTCTTTCTAATTACAGGGCATTTGGTTTGGTTTTCTGTTTTATTCTTTTGTTATCAGTGTTGTAGTTGTTGTGTACATTGCTTCCTTGGTTCTATATCAGTTCATATATCTTCCCATGCTTTTTGCCATTTCCTATGTTGTAGCAATATTCAGTTCCACTCATTGCCCCATTTAAACCAACCTCAAATTTATAGATGTCAGTTTTATATACAGCTCTTTGCAATTATAAAAGGTTCTGTTATAAATATTTTGTTACATACGTGACCTTCTTTCTGTCTTTGACGACTCTGGTATCTGTCCCTAGCTGAGATGAGGGAATGAAAACTTTGGCCAGTATTGGAGTGTCAACATTTGAGTCATTTTCTTATCATGATTTCAGATTGACACCTATAATGTCAATTCACAGTTCTTTTCTGTGTGTATGTGTGTGTGTGTGTGTGTGTGTGTGTGTATTAATGAAATTCATTCACTCACCTGAAATAACAGCAGGATTTTTTCAAGGTCAGTTACTCCCCCAGAAACTCTGTTTATTATGGAGTGATTACAAGATAGGTTACCGTCTTCATATAAAATTCCCATGACTAGATCGCAGATGTTTTCCAGATTCCTATTGTCTCTATTTCCATTTTTATGAGGAAGTTCATTTTCATTCTGTAGCTTTGGAAATAAAATTATTTTTGTCCTAATGCTTGAACTCAAGGGCAGTACATAGCTTCTTAAATATATCTGTATATGTTCTGTTCTTTCTAAAGGCAAAGAACAACTGGATATAATGTCAGAAAACTCCCAAATACATGTCTTATAAAAAGATTGGGAGTTTCCTGTTTATGGCTAATAATCCAGCAGAATGGGGTGGGGGGAGTCAGAGAGAAAAAAGCAGAATTTGTCATTTGGAAAAGAATTCTTTTCCTAGAAAGGGCCCTTGAGCACTTACCAAATTTTGTTTAGTTGTATTTTGAATTTTTAAAAAATGAAATAGTAAAGTCAGATGCTGACCTTTTGTAGTTTCATGAGATCATAGATTATAGAGCTGGAAGAAGGATAATCCAATTAAATCCTTTAACTTTACAAATGAGAAAACTGTTTATAGATTAAAAAAAAACCACCTAAGACCTAGAGAAATGAAATACTTTGCTCAATGTCATATAGTTATTAAGTAGCAGATAGTTTAGAATCAAGAACTTTAGACTCTAAATTCACTTCTTCCTTAGAATCTTCTCAGTTCTCAGTGATTATTAGTAATTTTCCCTTACGGCTGATACCTTTCTTAAGTATGCTGTTTAAGAGTAGAGAGTATCCCTTTCTCCTTTTTTATTTAAATTTGCTTCATTATATTTTACTTTTATTTATTCTTTAATTCCTCCAATTACATCTCTACTCCTTCTCCTCTCCTAAAAAGGCATTCTTGGTAACAATGAAAGTGAAAGAGAAATGGGAAAAATAATTTAGCAAAACTAACCAACATATCAACCTAATCCGACTATAAATGTAATATTTCATACTCAGAGTCCCACATTACTGCCTAGAAAGGAGGGAGATGCATTTTTTCCCTCTCTCCTTTGAAGTCAAGCTTGAATATTATAATTACATGGTACTCAAAATTATTTTTATTTTTCTTCCTGGGTTTTTTAATTTATGTTCTTGTAGTCATTTTACAGAACAGTAACATTCCATTTCATTCATGTGTCATAAATTTTTTCATGACCATTCCCCAGTATTTGAGCATCTACTTTGTTTCCAGTTCCCAGTTACATTAAAAAGGGGTGACATTGACACTTGGCATCAAGGAATTGGAAACAAAGTCAATGCTCTTCTACTGAGGAATGACTAAACAAATTGTGATAGATGAATATAATGGAATTATTACTCTCCTATTATAAATTATAAATATATACTAGAGGCTGAGATATATAGGAAGACCTACAAAGTGAAGAAGAGCCTAGAAAACAATTTACACAATGGTTACAACAAAAGAAATAATAAAACAGTTAAAAAATGCTTTGAAATTTTAATGTCCGAGTTTAACCTCAAAAACAAATTATGAAGAAATATCTTACCCTGATTTTTTAAAGAAATGTGCCTAGAACACTGAAATTAATGTCAAGCTTTCTGATATGTTGGTTTTGCTGAAGAGTTTTTCTTTGTAAAAGATGCTTGATTATAAGTGTCATTTCACTGGAAGAGGAAGGGATAAATTGGAAAATGTAGATGATGTATTTTTTTTAAGTGCATAAAATTAATTAAAAAATAAAAACTTACTGTTACAAATACTTTAGTATATATGAGATCTTCTTTTTCTATCTATTTGTTTCTTGAGGAGGTAGTAGTGTGAGCCTTGTAGTATGATCTCTGGACCAAAGGATACGGGCATTTTATTTGCTTTCTTAGAATAGTTTCAAATTATTTTCTGCAATGATTAGATCAATTGTCAAATACACTAACAGTGTTTTCAACTAATCCAATATTGGCTATCCTTATCTTTCTGTTTTTGTTAATTTTCTAAGTATAACAAAAGAGTGATTTTAATTTGCATTTGTTTTAGTATTAGTAGTAATATCGAGTAGCCTTTAATATGGTTGACTATAATTTGTCGTTCTTCTTTGTTTATTTGACCTTGTATCCTTTGGGGAATAGTTTATATATTTGTACTAGTGCCTTAGGTATCTTAGATCAGTGTTGTCAAAACCAAACATTATAAATACAATCTATACTTATATGAAGTGACTTAGAAAATCACAAATTAATATTATGTATGTTGAATTGTATCTTTATCTATTTTCTTAAACATTTCCCAATTATATCTTAATCTAGTTTAGTAGCTTTAGCACTCTGGAGTTTTGCAGGCCCAACTGTTTGATACCTCTCTTAGAGTATCCCTGATTTTTAAATCTTAGGAGTATAAAGGATTTCTTGAGGAAGAACAATAGGTTCAAGACTGAGCTCAGCAAACCTTGACCAAATGGTTCAGACAATTTTGCCTGTACACTTTCCTACTCAGTTGCAATAAATGATAAGAACCCAAAAGTACTGGTCCCAATTTTTATGCCCCATAGAAATGGCCCTCAGTCAAGCAAATGGATTGGATATTTCTGGGATCAGAATTTCCCACACCTGACCTAACATGTAGTCCACAAAATCAGTTTGCAGTGGAAAGATTAACAATTAAATTGGTAATGCTGATAGCAACACACACAAACAGACACACATGCATGCAAATCCAACTTTGCTGGGTGAGGTGGGATTCTTTATAATTACCTAGATATTTTATTTTGTGTAATCAATACTCACAAATAATTGTAATTAATGAGCTCTCTATGGAATAGCATTTGTATTAACATAACATCCTTTTGAGGTCTTCATGTTATTGCAATAAATCAGGTAATGAAATTTGGTGAATTTTAGATTTAAGGACAAAGAAATAGCCTAGTGGCAAATCTAAAAATCATTCAAAGAAGAATAATCAAGATGTCAGAGTTTCTCCAGTTCTTGCCTTGTAAGGATGAGTTAAAGGAACTGGGAACATTTGCCTAGAGAACTGGTGACAGCAGTTTTCAAGTACTTGAAAGGTTATTACAGGAAGAGTGATAAGGTTTGTTCTTCTTGGTTTCGAAGAGAAGAACTGGGAGCAATGGCTAGGAGCTTTAATGGGACAACTTTAGACTTTATAAAGGAAACGTGTCCTATCAATAAGAACTATCTTCAAAAATGGGTTGGGCTGCCTCAAGAAGTAGTGCGTTCCCACCTCACTGAAAATCAAACTGAAGGCTGAATGAGAGCCACTTAATGATCCAGCAATGGCAGGGATCTTGAAGATGATCTGCTCAGACCCAATATTTCATGAGGAAACAAAACCAGAGAGAGAAGTTACTTACATAAGATCACAGTGATAGTAAGTGGCAGAGATAGGATTTGAATCAAACAATTTCTTATCTCTTAAGAAATGACTAGGTCTTTCATTTAATTAATTCAATATCATGTAGCAATAAAAATAATTATAACCAATATTTGCATAGCACTTATTAAGTATCAGGCACTATGTTAAGTACTTTACAATTATTTCATTTTGTCTTCACAACAATCTTGAGATGACTATTATCTCCATTTTATAGATGAGGAAACTGAGGCGAACCAAGGTTAAATGACTTGCCCTGAGTCAAACAACTAGCAAACGTCTGAGGTTGGATTTAAATTAACTCCAGGCTCCTACTCTGTCTTACTACACTACCTGGGGCATCTGGGTGATGCAGTGGCAAGTCACTTTTGCCTGATAGACAGCTTGGGGGCTCGGCCGACTCACTGGATAGAATACTGGACCTGGAGTCAGGAGCCAGTTAAAATCTGGCCTCAGGTCTGAGCTGTGTGATGCTGGGAGAGTCATGTAACCTCTACCTGCTTCCAATTCCTCACCTGGAAAATGGGGGTAATATTAACACCTCCCTCTCAGGGCTGTTCTGGGATCAAATGAGATCATTGTGAAGTGCTTAGCACAGTGTCTGGTAAAGAGTAGGAGTTATATAAAGGAGTGTGTCCCCTTCCTCTTCCCCTCCCTTTATTTAGACATACACACACACAAACACACACACACACACACACACACACACTCACACACAGAGCACTTCAGAGTTTGCAAAGCACTTATTTAGTCAGGAGGACCTGAGTTCCAATCTCACCTCAGACACATGATACTCACTCACTGTGTGACTTGGTCTAGTCACTTAACCCCAACTGCCTTATCCTGCGTCATCTCCAGTCATCCTAAGGAATATCAGGTCACTGGATTCATATGTCTCTGGGGGAGAAGTGAGGCTGGTGACCTACACAGCCCTCCCTCACCCAAAACAAAATCAAGCGCAAGTCATGTCATCATTTCTCTAATGGCATGGTATTCTTCGTCAACGAAGGACGAACATGCTTCACCGCCTAGCTGCCTATACTCTTTCTACAAAGATTGTTGTCATATCACTAAGGATCAGTTTCATAGACTCGTAGGCTAAAAGAATTTAATGATGGAAAGATGACTGGAGATTTTTTTTTAGTAGATGAAGAAATTGAAGTCTAGTTGTCCAGGTAACATGAGGACATGTTTTATCTCAACTTTGTGACTGCTCTTAATGACTTGGCCCCAGGATATGGAGTAAGGCCCAAGAGTTAGACAAAGCAATCTGAGGAAACTTTAAATTTATTAAAATAATTTCTAGTGTTCCTTAAAATTTATTCCAATAACTAATGATAATAACTAGAAATTAAATAGAGCTTTGAGTTTTGTAAAGTGCTTTACATATGTTATCTCATTTGATACTTATGATAACCCTGTAGAGCAGGGGCAATTAGTATCTTTATTTTAGAAATGGGGAAACGAAGGCTGAGAAAAAATAAATGACTTGCCTGGGTTCATATACAAGACTTTGAGGCAGGATTTGAACTCAGGACTTACTGACTCCAAATACTACACTCTACCACCTAGTTGCCTATGTTCAATTACAGAGGAGCTCAGTGACTGGTTATTTATCCAAAAAAGATTTAAATAATTTATTATTGTGTGTCCACTATGCCTATGGTACTATATGGATCTTTAGTCATGTAGATCTGATTGTTTCTCCTATGAGTTTTCTACTTTCTCCAATACTCTGGGAGTAACCCAAAATAAAATATTAGTACAAGGATAGATAGTTAAATTCTAATAAGTCCAAGAAAAGAAAAACTGACCAGATCAATTTTGCTTTCAGTCAATTACAATATGAAACTATTTTTAACTGCTCTGTAATACAGAAGCAACTTAGGGAATAGTTCTCAAAGATGGAAGAAAATACATGTAATTGACAGTCAACTCTCTTTGTTCCTTGGCACTTGCTTGATATCCTTAGGGAGAAGCTGAATAAATGATCTCCAACAAAAAAAGTTCAACAGTTTAAAGAGCTCTTGGAAAATTGAATTTGTATGACTACTGACTATGCTCAGCAAATTAAAACTTAAAACTTTATTAGAAATTATCCATGACCTCTAAGGTGGCAGAAACCCCACAGTTATATCTCAAAAGTCCAGAATTTGAACTGTCCATAGCACACCACACATAGACCTATGCACACATACTCACAGTCATCCTTTTTTTTATAGTAATAATATCTAACAATCCTTACTTTCTATATGCAGCCCAAAAGAGTTCAGCCTATTTTAATTTTTGCCCCTATCTACTGCCAAGTTGTATAAGTCTGCTCTAAATGTTCCACAGCACCCATGTCAGCCACCTTCATGACCATTGGAGCAATTGTTCTCTTCCACTCATTCCACCAGCAGAAGCCTTCACATGTTTGGGTTTGAGACCTGTCAGTTATCCTCAACCTGGTTTAGTCTGTCTGCTGAGATGGGTTTACCAGGATGTGACCATGACACATGCTATATCTTCTTGGTTGGAGTCACAGGTGAAAGCTGGATGAAAGTGGACATCAAAGGTGGAAAGAAGCCCTAAAAAAGTATTGGTAAGCCCTCATACCAGAGGTGCTAGTACTCCCTGAAAATATCACATATTCCACACACTGAATTTCAAGGAACATTTCAGATGTATCCATTTTTCTCAAAACTCTTATATCTAAGGGATAGGCCATGTAGAAATATCTTGATTTTCCTTGATGATTGTTTGAACTTGAAAATACTTGCTGAGTCTTGCCATTGCTTGACTCATTAGGTCATCCTAATTCTTGGGAAAACATACTTTCTCTAATGGAGGTCTTTATTTCATGTCTAATTTATCAAAGAAAAATAACAGAAAGAGCTTGCTTTCTCTGCAAATTCTACTTTTGGTTGTGGAAGTTCAGAAAGAGGCTAAAACTAGGAGCAAGAAGCAAATCAAAATGTTAAACGTTGAATGTTCTGGCTTTTTTTAAGGAAAATATTGCATGGAGTATGTGAGTTTCTTTGATGCTCAAACCCACATTTAAAACCATTCCTTTTCATGGAATGTATCCCTGTGCAATTCAACTGCCAAACAATCCACTTTTATTCGACTGAGTGGAAAATCATAAAAGACAAAACTACTAAACTACTTTTCAAGAAACAGAGATATGATTTGATTCTTTAAATTAATAAATAAGTTAAGTTTGTTCTTTGAGAAATTCATATAAAATACAGCTGTAAAGTTATAAGGAAAAATAGAGCCACTTTTTTTGTAAATTACCAACATTTTTAAGTTATTATCAATAATTGCAATTCAGAAATATATGGAAAATGACATGGCTGAAATAATTGTTATTTTGACACTTCCCCTTGGGCATAAATGCTTTGTTACAGGGTGTATGGTGTCCTCTAGTGGTGAGTATTCAAGCAGAACAAAAAGCATTCCAATTTCCCAACATCATATATTTTTTCCCTTTCTTATTTTAGTATCATATTCTAGTTTGTTAACAGTAGAAAATAGGATGCCAAAAAGATGATCTAATATGGTTTTCTTTTTATTTATTACTATTTATAGCTATTGATAAGCTTGTACAAACCCAAGCTTTTGGTGTGCTCAGCATGATCAATAATTACACTCCACAAATGCCTATGGCAGACAATCAATGCAATTTACTGTAAAACAAGTGTTTATCTATTGCAAAGATAAATTAAAAATAAAACAGAAACCTAGCAATCACTTGTGCCTAACTTTATAATACTGAGAAAAACTCTTTCATCATTTCATACATCTTCTTATTTGTACTATAGCCACTACCAGGATGCTACCAGATAGTGCAATGCAGTGGAAAGAACTTTTATTTTGACATCAGAAATTCCAGTCAATGCTTCACTTCCTTAGACCTCAATTTTCGCATCTTTGAAGTGAGGGGATTAGATTAGATGGCCACTAATATCCCTTTTATTTCTAAATCTATGATCTGTCACTTTATATTTTACACTTTTTAATAATTTTCTAGATCACTTACAAATCAGCCATTTGAACATGAATTTCCACACAGCCTGTAGAATCAAAATATCACATTTGTCCAGTCACCACAAGACTCTAGGCTTGTGGAGGTTATGTAAGTAAAACTCTTGGATGATAACAGAAAGCAAGTTTAAAAAATAGGATTTACTCTTGCAAGCTTTGATTGACTTATTTATGATGTTTCCCAGCATTTTTTCCCTGAAGAATTATGTTGCAATCCTTCATGTTGTACTATTCTATTACCAGGAAATTCTGAGATTCCAGTTATTGGAGCCAGGGGCTTTCCAGTGCTCTGGGAAGGAGCCATTGAATGAAAAAAAAAATGGAGGGAAAATCTCACACTCATCTACTCATAGACTGTTAGAATTGGAAGAGATGCGAGAGATTACTAGCTCCTTCTACTTTACCTCATCAATCTGTTTCTGGTGGATGCTGTGTGTGGAAGATGCTTAAACAAATCCAGGTTATTCTCAGCTGTATACATTTAAATGTTTTATGTGGTAAAAAAGGGAATTTTCAAGAAATGGCTTTCACCCAGGTGGCATTGAGATAGAGAACTTTAGAAGATGGTTGACAAGTGTAGAGACATCTTTCAGTTTATATCATGTGGCAACATACAGCTGGTAGCAAATGCTAGTTGACCTTTGGGTTTTAGAGGTTTTTTTTCCTTTTTCTAAGTTAAAGAACATTAAAATCCATCAATTTTCCTATATATTTAAGTTAGCTGGGGACAGTTCAGTGTTCTGAAATTTTTTTTACAATATAACCACCCATCCTATCCTGTTGTGATTCTTTACCAATGTGACCATCTTAGATTGAACCAAAGTGAAATCACTGGCAAATAGAAGCAATACTCCAAATTCATGCCCATTCTGCCTCAGGCCAGCATGTCCTCTCATGCCCAGATCCTTTGGCTCCAAATAGGAGGGCCAGAATCCATCTCAAACCTTTTAATGTTCTCCTTGCTTAAAATAGATAGGAAGTTAACATTCTACCTCTTGTCACCAGCACAGTGCCTGGCACATAGTAAGAGCTTAATAAATGCCTGTTGCCTGACTCTGAGGATAATTTCCACATAATATCCTTTACTTCCCATTTCTTTTTGAGGAAGGCTAATGGGAGCAGACAACATTACCCCTTTCCTTGTTTTGTTCAGAATATGTCAAGTAATTCAGAGAAAGATGTGGCTTACTTTTCCAGGTGGAAGAGGAGACGGCAGGACCTATTCTACCCAAACGCATTCTCCCAAGCCACACATGTACTCACTCCACCTCCACAGAGTACCTAACTTTTGCAATCTGAAAATTCAACAAAATAACCAGAAATGTCACAAAGTAATAAACCCTAATAATGAACATTGGAGTGGAATAAAGAAGACTGGGTTCTAATCCTTACTCTGACATTGTGACCGTGGAGAAATCACTTAACCTTTCTTGCATTCTGTTTCTTTATGTATTAAGACAAAGGAATTAGACATTTCTAAAGTCCCTTACACCTCTAACATTTGACAGTGCTTTTAAAAGGCACTGCCTCCTCATTATGTGATCATTTCATTTTCTGAAAGAGGCAGAGAAAAGATATTTTTGTTATCAACACACAGTTTTGAGAGAAACTGAGAAAAATGAAGCAATTCTTCTTAAAGAACTTGAGGAAAGGCACAGATTCTGAGAGGACTGGAGTGAAAACATGCTCTTTAGGAGAAAAAGTACTGATTGATGTTAGAAATGGCTATAGTTCTTTGTTTCCAAATTAATTTAAAATATTACTGTTTTCAAGGCTGTAAAATTTGTTGCTGGAAACCTATGAATCAAAGAATTGCTTGAGAACTGTATATTATCTTGCAATAACTATGTAATATTTGGCAAAAATGTAGATTTATTTTTTCTAAACCTAATAAAGAGTTGGGTCACTATATACAAGGAGTTTCTGTTTTCAAGCTGGAGAGCCGTTGAGAAACCACTTGAAAAACTAAATGAGAGGACTCAAAGAAGCCAGTGAGGGGACTGGTTACGGAAAATAAAATGCAGAAACAAGTGGAGATAAGGCTTGAAAAAAAAGCAAAGAGACGGCAACAGAACCTGAAAAGATAAAAGGATATGAACACAACTAATAGCAGCTGAATAGAGGCAAGCAGAATCAGCAATTGTTTGGAGCTGATCTGATTGAAGGAAAATTTTGATGCTGACTATTGACTGGTAAAAGCACCATCTTGTGCTGTGTGAAGATCTGGCTGGTACAGTTGGTCTTGTCCTCTATGTTGTTCTCTACAATTTGAAAGAGGGATCCCCTTCCTCCATCCCCTCATGAAATCCACCAGCATTCATGGATACATATTCAAACTCAAAGCATTAACCTAAGCTAAGGTTCTGGGGCTTCTTTGGAAAGGAATTTGGCACTTGAAGTTAGCTCAAATGCATCCTCTTTTTTATAGGACCTAAATGATCAAACTAAGTCCAATGATTCCTTCCCTTCCCTGTGGTTTAGGCATAACCCTGAACTCAACCTTAAGAACCAAAATCTATCCCCAAGTGTCTTTGTTCTATACTCAGTTCCTTTCTCTCTCTCTCTCTCTCTCTCTCTCTCTCTCTCTCTCTCTCTCTCTCTCTCTCTCTCTCTCTCTCTCCTTCCCTCCCTCCAGACTCCTAAAATACTTTCATCAATTCATATTTTTTATTTGAAGGATGAGAGACTATGAATGTATCATGCTTTTGTATCAACCATCGTGGCCCTATAAATTTGCTTAACTAATCTATTATTTTGTTACAAGGGAAGGCTCACTCACAGTAATATTTGAAATTAGTTAAGAAACAAAGAACTATTGATGGGGAACTATAGGTTTGGAAAAACTATAATTAAAAACATCAATAAAAGTTTTTTTAAGAAAGAAAAATAGCTCCTTCAAGGAGCTAATATATACGTATATATATATATATATATATATATATATATATATATATATATACATATACATATATGTGTGTACTATGTATCTAAAATGGCAAACTATGAAACGAAACAAGTATATTTTGAATCTATCATCGATTTTTAGAGGTTTGTGCATATTCTTAAGATAGTTTTTAAATGTGGCTCAGAATTTTACCATGCTTCCTTGTTTCTGCCTATAGTTATAGGAATTTAGGCAGCTGATAGCATGTTTTTAGGATCACTGGATTTAAATCTAGAAAAAGACCTTAGAGATGACCCTAACTTTCCCAGTGATGACCTACTTATCCAAGTACATGTCCATTTTACATAGCTGAGTCTGGATTTGAACACAACTGTCTAGATTCTTTTGATACATTACAGTCTATAAGCTCAAAAGAATTACATTCTAGGTAACCCAAGACATGATTGATGATTTACTGTTGAGAACTGAATAGTCATGAATAATGGGAAAGGAGTCACATGACTGAAAAAGGACAAATATCCCAGTTTCAAAAAGAAAACGGAAGAGAGTAGAACCTGCAAATTGTAGGCCAATTAACCTTTAAGAGGCAGTGGAAGTAAAATCAGAGCTATCATCAGTTATCATAGTATCATTCACACTAAGCAGCAACCTACCTTTGTTTTTTCCTCCTCTTTTACCCAATATAACTTTTAAAATATGTCTTTTGTTGGCCTTAGTCTTGCTTGTCAGCTTTTACCTAGGCTGAGCTTTAGCGCTCCTGACATTATTTGTACAGATCCATGCCATGTTTTTGCCAAACTGCCTCTTCAACATCTGGAAGAATGTGTTTAGTTCTTGGCACCACATTTTTAAAGGGAAAGGGAAAAAACTGATCAACACTTTTTAACTATGGGAAGAGAAACGTAAGGAGATACATAATCATTCTCTTAAACTGTTTGAATAGTATTTAAGAGAAAGAGTGAAAATATTCATTTTATATTGTTTTGGAATAAGATTTCCTATCTTGTAGACCCAACCAAAGATGGTTGTATATTGGATGATCTTCTGATTATTAAGTGAGAGCTCAAGAGATGTGCCACTGTCTTGGAGAATATTCAGTACAAAGTCTAAATGGAAGAAATAATGAGAGCCTCCAGATGTTCTACTTTGGGAAGGATGTGCAGATGGCATCAAGCCCTGGAATATTTCAGAGGATCTTGAATGGCATCTATAATTAAAAGAAATATCATGTGGTGGATAGAGTTTTAGCTCCGAAGTCAGTAAAACTTGGGTTTAAAATCTGCTGAAAGGGAATCTCTAAGGTTATATGCGAAAGAATAGTTGCTTCATTCAGAGTTCCTTACACACGGGAAATCACACTGCATCTCAAAATAACAACAAAATCGCTAGAAAGAGCTCAACCTATATTTTCAGCAAAACAGAGAAGAATTGTATTCTTAGTGTTTTAATTCTTTCTTTTGGTGATAAGATGGCTAAAGTGTGTTGTGGAAATGGGATATACGTGATAGATATTTGAAATGTAATGCCCTTTGAGTGTTACATTTCAAATATATACCGGGTATATCCCCTTCCCACAATATACTTAAGCCATTCCAGTTCACTCTGAAGGTAGCAGATTGGACAAGAGCAGGTCCCTGACCAAACTCCACTTAATGACTGGCTTAAAGTGATTGTCAATACAAACAATTTCTCTTTCCCTCCCAGAGTGATTTAGCTAATTTTTTCTTTTGCTTATTAAAAGGGCCATTCCCTGACTACTTCTAAAAGAGATCTGTTCACTCAATGGGCATTACCTCCCTCTAAGTGAGTTCCTGGAAAGGCCAGCCTAAAAAGGCCAAGGTGTCCCATCGCATTCTGGGCCATCTGCAGTTATCCTTATGAATATCTGATCACTAGATCCAGATGACTCAGGAGGAGAAAGTGAGACTGGTGACCTTGCACAGCCCTCCTTCACTCAAAACAAAGTCAAGTGCAAGTCATGTCATCATTTCTCCGATGTCATGGTCTTCCTCGAAAATGAAGAATGAACACATTTGAAATGTAAAAATAAGGTCTTCTAAATTCATATCGTCTTGGTCTATGGGGGAAGTGGGGAACCAAACTTTTCATGTGTGGTTTCCTCCCAACTGTTTTCTACACACACACACACACACACACACACACACACACACACACACATACATGCTTGGGAATTTTCTTTTGAATATATGCTAAAAGTAAAGTGATGCAAGCATCTTAGTCAAGTCATTTAGGATTGTACATGTTTTGATTATTTTGTGTCATAGGGTTCTAAAGCATTTCTATGATTTTGTAACAATAAAGGTGTTATAATTTGTCATACAGTTTAATGTAATACGCAGGCACACACACACACATATTGGAGAACATAGACAATACAACTCAACAATATTTAACACATGAACTAAGGGGAGATCTAAGTGGAAAGTAAAACCAAGTGCATGAACAATGCTGTTACTCAGTCAATGTACATACATACATATATATATATATATGAACAGGTGGCTACACATGCATATACACATGTATACATAGACATATCTGAAAAGTAAGGGGGATTTTATATGTACTCTGCAAAATTATAATTTTAGCTCTAAAATTCAAATACTATAAAATTTCTAGGCATTTCAAAAGCCTTTACCATAAACATTGAGGAAAATTGTTTATGTTTTATATGACATATATTTATTAATATGTGGGAGCATAGGTATATATGTACATATGTACATTTAATGTGTGTGTTATACACACACACGCATATACATATATATATAATATATATATATATACCAAATAAAATAATACTTATATTGATTATGTGTAAGAAACAGTAAGGTGGCTCAGTGGATAAAGTGCTAGGCCTGCAGTCAGGAAGATTCATATTTCTGAATTCACTTTTGGCCTCAGATATTTACTAACATGACCCTGGAAAAGTCACTTAACCTTATTTGCCTCAGTTCCCTCATCTATAAAATGATCTGGAGAAAGAAATGGTAAAGTGCTCCAGTATCTCTGCCAAGAAAACTCCAAATGGGGTCACAAAGGGTTGAACGTGACATAAAATAAGTGAATAACAACACAGATTATGTGTATCTGTGTATATGTGTATTTAAGAGATTCTATGCCAGGAAGAAGTAGGTCCAAGTCATGCTTCTGGTACAAATTGTTTTATGATCCTGGACAAAACACTTAACCTCTGAGAGTTACAGGCAATTCTTTTAAGACTGCAAGGTGCCAGAAAGATGATAACTTGCATTTCCTCATTGGAAGTTTCCTATGCCAATGAAATCTCAAGCCTAGTCCCTATCCTAAACACATTGAAAGTATATATAGTCACTTAACAAGAGCAAAAGATAGCAAATGGACACTCCACACTGAGTTCCATATATCGTCAAGGTTGTGAGTCTTAAAGGAAGCTCACCCAGAAAACTAAATGAACTAGTCCCCTCTTGAAGGACTTATGGAAGAATATGGACAAAAGTTGTGCAAGATGACTTCCACTGGAAGAAATACCCACATTAATGACCTCACAGATCACAGAAATATCAAAATAAGAAGTCAAATGACAAAGGTCTCATTACAGTAGTTTAAAGAAACGTGATTACAAACCAATTTTTTTCCCTCAATAAAGAATTGTTGGATTTTTTTCCGTGCGATTATCTTGTCACCATTTTCTCTTGCTTATGTGGGTACACAGTCTTAGTTACCTGTTCTGGATATTTTCTACACACATTGAAGCCTATAGTAGTAATTTACAACAGAAGATATAGGAGATTAACCAGGCTATTGATGAGCCCTTAAAAATGCTACACCTCTCTATACCCCCTTCTGAGACATATATAACACAGGAAAGTACTAAAAGACCTGACCAATAGTATTTTATGGTTGTCTCCATAGTATGCAATTATCTCTTAATATCCCATTCCAGCTACTTTTAAGAGGAGAAAATAACTGGAAATGTCTTTTAACATGAGTATGTTTTAAGAAAGGACACTTACCAGATGTTCTTCATTGGCATAGAGAACTTCCAATCTATTCCTGACTAGGAAATATCCTTTAGGAAATATCCAGGAAAGAGGAATTGAACTTTGTTCTGCATCAAGAAACAAAGTTCTCCTAGACATAAGGAATAAGACCTTGACTACTGAGCGTAATTAGACGTGAGAATGGCCTACCCAGAGTCCCTGAACATTCCAGTGATTATGATTGAAAGTTATCTGTCTTTGATAGTTTATTGCAAACCTGTTACAGAAAAGGATATTGAACACATGCCATCTTGACATCTCTTCCAGATCTACAATTTTATGGTCTTAGGAAAGAATGACTTTGAGTGACTGACACCTGGGCCACCCACCCTGTAGAAAAGTTATTGGCAACCATAATGTGCACTGAGGCTATTTTCCCTTGCAAGAAGTGCAGGAGGCATGGAAAACTAACAGCCAGAAATAGCATAATATAGCACAAATAGCAACTGTTGACATCTAATTGCAATACTGGTGGTCAGACTGACTGATTTCCATTACAAATTGTCAATTCAATATCTGATGGTAACAAAGAATGGGAAGGGGTTTAACCAATATAGTGAGTAGTGCATAAAACTATTTAAAAATCTTCAATTACTGGATGACATTGGCAGAACTTAAGTCCTGCCAAAAGTATTATTCACTTTGCACGGTGATGTAACAGAAAGAGTACTTTCTGTACTTGAAGATGTGAGGGTTTGGTGTTTTTTTTTTTAATCATTTTTGCCTTTGACTAGTTATGTGCTTTTTAGAAGATTTTCTTTATTTCTCTAGATCTCAGTTTTTGTACCTACAAAATAAGGGGTATGTGATGAAGTAATCTAGAAAATAAATTCAATGGGTGTTATATTTCTGGTCATTTATGACTTCACCAAGTACTTATAGAATAAATGTATATTTGGTTAGTTTTCCCTAATTCTACACAAATATTGCACATTTGACAAGAACTGATGGGTTTAGTTACAAGGAGAAAAAAAGAAAGTGTATGGATAGATGTATATGAATTCATCACTATTACTGGAGAAGTACCCCAAAATGCAAGTATTACTGATGCTCATTTTCTTAAATCTTAAAAATTGTTTTTGGGAGTCATTTCCTGAACATTCATATCCTTTATCCAAGACCAACATAAATGGGACAGATATCCTTACTTCCCATCATCCTGACTCAAGAGGCAGCCTGGCCTAGTAGATAAAGAACCAACCTTGATACCAGAAAAACCTGGTTCTGATCTTGCTTCTAATATGCATTATCATTGTGTAGTCATTTGCCCAGAATGATGGATTTGGAGCCAAAACCTAAGTTTCAAATCCTGCCTCGGACACTTACTACTTTGTAACAGGGTTGTTACTTTACTTTTTGAGTTTCAGTTTCTTCATCAGTAAAACTGAGAGTAGTTGGACTCAGTTGGCTTCTATTAACTCCTTTCTAGCTCTCAATCTTATAATTCTTAGCAAACTCTCTAAAATCATAACATATGGGTAAACTGATGATTAGTATTGATGAAGGGATTTTCTAGATCTATGAAACCATGAGCTCAAACAAAAAAAAATTACTGTTCTCAGATAATATTCTACCAAATGAGAATGAACAAGCTCACCAGATGGAAGCAGTAAGTGGTATAAACCAGGGAGAGGATGGTGATGATGACGATGGTGATGATGATGATGACAACTAGTATTTACATAGTGCTTTAAAGTTTTCAAAGCATTTCATGAATATTATCTCATTTCATTTTCAAAATCACCTTAGGAAGTAAATGCCATTATTCCCTGCATTTTGTGCATAAAGAAACTGCTACAAATACATGTTAAGTGACTCAGCAAGGGTCACACCACTAATATCCTGAATAAAATCCAAACTCAGGTCTTCCTGACTTCAGATCTAGCACTCTAGTCACTGAATAACATAGCAACCATGTACACAAAAAAATATGTACTAGAGTGTCCTAATTCATAATTTCACCAAAGTTTGGCTCTATTATAATCAATTCAGCTAGTGGAGAAAGTGCAAGAGATGCAGAATTGATTTTGGGGTGTGTGTGTGTGTGTATGTGTGGATCATAGGTAAAGAAAGAGTGAAATTTTATATTTCTCAATCATTTTTTTAAGATTTCTATTGCTATAGTGATTTTTCCCACTTTAAATAGCTACAACTATTTTTTTTTTCAAAAGGGCTAGGAAGAAGTTGAATGAGGAGAAATCCTTTCTAAATCGAAAAATATGATTTAAAACTTCTCTGCAGTGTTTTTGGAAACATGGCAAGAGTTTCTGGCATCCTTTCATGGAAATTCTATTTGATTTTAGTGAGTCTTCTCAGAAAAAAAGAATCATTTGCTCAGAGGAGTATGGCAGAGATTTCTGCACATGGCTTGTGCTTTGTTTCTGTCTAGATTTCTTCATGTGGATCATTGTCATTCAAGTATTAGAGGTCAGAATTCATTGCACAATCAAAAAATGCAAGGAGGGTACTCAAGCTTTGGTTTCTTAAAAATTCAACTTGATTCTGCCTTTTCAGATAAAAATACAGACTGTGTGTATGAGGAAAATCAAGTAGGGTAAGAGATTACAATAATGCAGCTTGTATAATTATCTCCCTTCAGAGGATGCCTAGTTATATGTAACCTGGAAAATTGAGGTGGGACTGTCTATAGAGCTACCTGATCTACTCAATGTACCATAACCTAGACCATACTCCTAGAAATCTCAGGATATATTCTTGGCTGACCCCAAAAGTTGGGCTGAATCTAGGCACTTTCTGAATATGCTCCATTCATCCACAGAATCAGTTAAGCTCTATCTCTCATGCTTTGGGCCCACTGTGCCTTAACTTTGAAAAATAAGCAATCTGGGAGGCAATGATGCCATCTGGTAGGTAGCAGGTGGCACTATCTGACCCAAGGTATCTTCCCCAGTGCTTCCTTTCTTCACCTTCAGGACAACGATATACATATCAAACTGTGATTTTATCTATGTTTTTCTTCTCACTGTTCAGATAATTTCACTTTGTTAATGTTATTTTGTTGTTCAGACACAATCTTATGGACCACACTGTTTTCTTGATAAAGATCCTGGAGCAGTTTGTCATTTCCTTTTCCAGCTCATTTTACAGATGAGGAAATTGGGGTAAACAGGTTAAGTGAATTTTCCAGGGTCACATAGCTAGTAAGTGTATGAGGCCAGATTCAAATTCAGGTCTTCCTGTTTCTAGGTCCTATATGCTATCCAATGAGCCACCTTGCTGTTTCCAATTTTACCTTAGGTAGATGCTAATTGATCTGAAGGCAGATAAAGTCACAGTTATACAGAATGAATTGAGAGATGGTGTTTACTACTGCATAGCGTCGAACAAATCTCAGACTCTCTAGGCTTCAGTTTCTCCATCTGTAAAGTGAGTGGGGTTGGACTAGAGGTCACTTCTGACCTCAAATCTATGATATGTGATCCTATGGGAACATAGAAGAGCTCTTGGCCTGAATAGAAGAATACTGATCCCATAGATAAGATGCTGAGTAGTAGCCATCATCCTGTTGATAGCTATGCTCCTTTGGCACCCATTTGTCTTGAGCATTGCCTCTTGTAAAATACCCCACTCTTATTTGCTTAGACTGAAAAATTTTCTATTTCCCTCTATTCTATTTGCCTCTTTTATTTCCTTAATCCCTCTTTCTCTCTTATTTTCTGATGAACTCTAGCACTCCCTTACTTATTTCTCCTTGAGCTGTTGTCTTTTGTTTTGGTTTAGGGACATTGATTGACCAGGGTAAACCATTTGTCTATTTAAAAGCTATAAACTTTTTAATGCACTTCTAAATTTTGCTGCTATGTTGGGAAATTCTTTCTTCCCATCTTTGTTCTATTTATGAGACAAAAGAAAAAAAAAGAAAATTAAGACCTCATACTCACAATGGTTAGGAAGTATAATTGTTATATTGGTAATATCCTTTCCTTTGTCAAGGAAAAGTGGAGACTTTTAGAAGTCAATGATAGTGATAACAATTTAGTATCACTTTTTTGTATAGTATTTTATTATATACAAAGTGTTTGGCATTTTTAATGTTAATGAGATTTAAGATCTTCCCCTCCCATCAATAGGCCTCTTGTAAAGCCCATTAAGGAAAGCTTGCTTAGGGAAGGCTTGCTTATAGGAAGACTTTCACACCTTTTGCTAATTTCTAATTAGGCACTGAGTCATGAGGGTTGTGATGTCTTCTGGATCTGATAAGTGTATATATATTCTGTGAAGTTTTGTTTTGCAGGGTTGGCTTATAAGGACTCTTTGATTCCCTGATTGAGACTCTGAGTAGTCGTATGTTCAAACCAATACCAGCCCCTCCTGGAGCTGTAAAGGCTGTGTTGATCCAGGGATGTATGTAAAGTATATAATAATATTGCTTTGACTCAGGCACTAGAGCCCTGTCTGTTGGTCTTTATTTCTCTATTTATATTTTCTCTGTATTTCTTCTGAAGTTCAGGATGCTGACTTTTTCCATGAATTGCTGAATGTAACTAAAAAAGATTGTTGACCTCTTAAATAGCTATCTTTCTTAGTAAAGCAGATCTAAGAACCTGTGATAGCAGCCATCCTGGGTATTTGGGTATGCCAGTGTGGTTGACATTACAGCATTATATGCAATGTTCAAAATATATTTCATTTGACCATCATGATAAAAAAAATCCTAATACAATGTAAGTGCCATCAATTTTTTAAAGACATTGAGTAGTTCTTTTCCAGAATTTTCCAAAAAAAAAATTCTCTATGTACTACATCCTTCTCTGATTAAATCTGATTTTCTTCAGTATCAAGGTTTTTCAAATTTTTAATCAATTTTATTTTATATTTTGTACAATTCCTAGTATTATAATAGATTGTTTTCTGCAAATAAATTGTTTTAGATGTATATATTTTTTCTACTACTTAACCGCTTAATGTAACTATCTAAGTTCTGATCTTTAGTTGCCTCAACTGGAAAATGGAGAGGTTAAATTAATTATCTTCAGGATTTTTTCTAGCTCTGAAATTTTATGATTTATGAAATAGGCTTTTGTGAACTATCATGGGAATCTTACCTTCATTTTTTCCATTGTTACTTAAGAAACTGTGCACAGACCTCTAAACAACTGCTTTCCAAAGTTTTAGAATACAACGTGCTTGTAAATTGAATAGTTCCTATACTCTGCTACATCTGCAGCAAACTTGATTTGGGAGAAGGTGAAGGAGAATCAAAGTTAAGAAATTCATTCTATCACATGCTTTTATATCAGACATTGGAGGATCTATCCAATCTGTTTTTACTGAAGCAAAATTCAAACACAACACTTGATATTTCAGAGAGAACACCTTTTACTCCGAATAAAATTATTTTTCAATGTAATTAGGTTTAGAAAGATAATATATTTTTATTTTTTAAAGAAAATTGTATTTTCTATACTATAATCCTTCCACCATATATTATCCATTCCCAAAACTACTCCAATCACAAATTTCATGACCTAGTCAAAAGTATATCCATCTTCAAATCACTTAAAATATTTTCTCTGAAGTTATGGAATCTGAATGAAGATTGAAGTATACTCTTTTTTTTAACTTTTCATCTGTTTTCTTTCACAACATGACCAATATGGTTTTCATGACTGCACATGTATAACCTTTATCATGTTGCTTGCCTTCTTAATTATGGGGGAGGTGAAAGATGGTGGGAGAGAATTTGGAACTCAAAATCGTAAAAAAAATGAAAGTTAAGAATTGTTGTTACATGTAATTGGGAAAAATAAAACACTTATTTAAAAAATACACGATCTTAGAGGATGAAAATATACATCT
Source organism: Potorous gilbertii (assembly GCA_028658325.1). Lineage (NCBI taxonomy): Eukaryota > Metazoa > Chordata > Mammalia > Diprotodontia > Potoroidae > Potorous > Potorous gilbertii. The sequence continues at coordinate 329,315,925 of CM053771.1, forward strand.
GCATAGCATATATCTAATTCAATTGGTTTCTCCAGGTTTTTTTTAATGATAGACACAGTGAAAGTAATTTGAAAAGTTTATACTTTACTTTTAAATTTAGTATTTATCCACATGAAGAAAAGCTGTATTCTCCTCTAAATAATAGTAGCTATATTCATTTAAATACATTTTCATAACTCTAGATTTCTTTGGGAACTTACATCCACAAAATTTTTTTTAATATGCCATTCATTTAAGATTGAATAGGATTTAGGAGTACCTAATTTTTTCAATAGTGTTTAGGGGGGGAAATGATTTTTAAAAATATGGAAGAAAAGGTCTGGCACTATATTTCATTCAGATCAGAGTTTTTCATATACTTGGGAGCATATCAAAATATACATGGGTCACATTACAGCAGGTGGAGTGAATTCCTATCATGATTAGAATGTGGTGCTTACTGTTTATTTCAGATTCATACAAGCTTCCCTCTCATCCTTTCTTAAAGAGAGGTGTCAGTCCCTCCAAGAGACTGTATTTTAGTGACATAGTGGATGATGCTATATTGTATTACCTGGTTACCATGAGGTTATCTTTCAAAACACTATTCCAAAAGTGCTATCCAAATGCTAAATCTTCCATAATGTAATGAATAATCTTGCTTTTGAAATTCAGTGAGAATCTTTTTAATAGCTCTTTTAAGTTACAGTCAAAAAATCTGATAAAGTTTCCAGGAAACTTAAAGAATTTCAGTTCAACATCTTTTTTTTAAGATGAGAAACAAAAGTCCAAAGAGACCAACTTCATCGGAAAAGGGGGTTTGCTGTAGGTGGTCCAAAATGCCCCCTTCTAGGTCTAAAATTCTATTCTAAAAATTCTAAAGTGCAATGAATCATTGGAGAAATATGAATATATAGTAGTGGATACAGTGCTAAAAATTCAGGTCTCTTGAGTCCCAATTAAGAACTCACCAATCACTGAATAACAAAATCTAAGGGGACATTAAAATCCAAACTAATAGATCCAGGATCTCCTCTATCACATTGTCAAAAAAAAAAAGTGATAATGAAGCTCTTGAATGAAGACTTCTAAGAGGGGGGAAAAAAACTCTATTATGGAATCAAATTCCACTTTTGGACAATTGTAATCCACTTTTGGACAGATTTCCCCACCTGCCCCCCAAAAAAAACCCAATGTCTGCCTTGTTATATCCTCTAGCCATTGCTCCTAGTTTTGCTCTTTGGTGTCAAGAAGAACAATCTAAAATTCTTCTTCCATGTGCAAGTTTTCAAATACTTGCAGTGAAATGTAATATTTGCCCAAATCTTTGCTCATTCAGTTTAATGATTCTAAATTTCTTTAACTACTCGTATATTGTGGCATTTGGTCCTACAACTATCCCGATTGCCTTCTTCTGGGTTACTTTCATGTTGATAATGACTTTTCTAAAATGTAGCACCTAGATCCTAATAGATCAGCACAGATGTTGTTTAATCATGAGACAGCATTCCAGCAACTTCCTCTTCCCAGATATTATGCCTATCTTTCTGAAGACTAACATGGTATTTGTATTCATGGAAGCCATATCAATCTTAAAATTAATACTGAGTTTTCAGTCTACTAAAACCACTAGATTGTTTTTACATGAGTGCTTACTTAGCCATATTTCCTTTGTGACATACCTATAAAGTTTATTTTTTTTTAAAAATCCAAATGTAAAATATTTGTCTACATTAAATTTCATTTTACTTGATTTGATCCATTGTACTAGTCAACTGAAATAATTTTATATCCTAAATTTTTCATTAAGTGCTATACATTTTAAATTTGTTATCTATAAATTAGATCTTCCTGTATCTTCATATGAGTGAGTGTAACTATTACAGGGTCAAGAACAGATCTTTCAGGATATTCCACTAGACACATGCTCTAGATTGATATAGAAACATTGATCTCTACTCTGGGTTTGGTCATTCAACCAGTCTCCAAACCCCCTAATTTATAATGTAATCCAGATATTTTTATCATATCAACAGAATTTATGCATACAGCAATTCCCTGAGTTCCTAGGCTATTTTTCCAAAAGTAAAATTGGGTTAGTCTTTATATGATCTATTCCCAATGAAAACTTTTTATTTCTATTTTTCTCCCCAAACTGTGATTTCATCAGTTTATTGAACTCATAACCATGAAAGAAAAAAAAACATACAACTTACATTATTACTCAATTTACTTTAAGTAATATGCTCAGTATTACACAGCCAGTATATATCAGAGTTGGGACTCGAATCCAAGTTTTCCTGACTCCAAAGTTGGCTTTTTGTTCCCTATGATATAAAGCCATGATGATTCATTAATGTCAATTGCTTACTTTCCTCTGTGTTCACTAACCATCTGTTTTATCATTTGTTCTAGAATTTTTCAAGCAATAGAAGTCAATATGACTGGCTTATAACTCTTTCTCTTTCCCCTTGTAAAACATCTGGACTTTCCCCTTTTTGCAGCCTCACAATCTTTCCTGTTCACCATAGTCTTCAAAAGGGCATTAATAGAGGCTCAGCAATATGTTTTCTAATTCTTTAATTACCATGTTGCACTTAAACTCTTTTTTTATCATTTTTATTTTACCCTTCCCAATCCAAATATCATTCTCCTTGGCAAAGAAAAAAGAAGCAAAACAATAAGAATATAGTAGTTCAACATATTGTTTGGGTTATCATTATCTTACCTAGACTTTATTGCCCTTTTATCTACTCAGTTTCTTCCAAATAAGGTATACAGTCTTGAGATCTCTATCCCAGACATGAATTGCATCCCACCAAGTCTCAAGGATACCACTGAGGTTAAATTTTATTTTTGCATTGGAGTCTTTTTTTAAATATCCATGAATAGGGGCAGAACCAAGATGACAGAGTAGAAGGAAGGGCCTGTTGTAGCTCTACACCCCAAAGGCCATAAAATACCTATAAAAAATGACTCTAAACAAAATCTACATCAGTAGAAGCCAAAAAACAACAGAGTGAACAAGATTTACAGCCCATAGCAGCCTGGAAAGCTGACAGAAAAGGTCAATCGTGGAGAAGTTCAGCATAGCTTTGGTCTTAAAGCACAGAGAGGACTGGAGCAGGTTTCAGAGTGAAGTATCATGGGCAGCAGCTGCCATTCCCAGATTTCAAAACCCACAAAGACCAAAGACAGCTTCAAAGGTCAATGAGAAAGCTGTTTCACCTGGTGAGAAGGGAGCAGGGTCTGGCCTTAACCCAGCCACAGGAGGGTGGAAGTCATTGCAGCAGCATCCCCTTTTGGAGCCCTTGGCTTAAAGACCCTGGGGGAATTAAGCTGCTGATCTGAATCTCAGCCCTGAGTGGCAGCTCTGTGGTAAGGAGGAGTACTGGTGTGGTGGAGCTGGAGGCAGTAATAGAGAGGGAATGCACCTTTCAGATCCTGGGCAGATGAAAATGGTTGTGTTTGTTCATAAACCAGAGTGTAGCCCAGGAGAGGAATAAATTCCTCTGCCTTGACTGTGCCAACCTGGAGGAACTGAGAACTTACAGGTCCCTAGAGTATACCCTCCACTTAAAGAACTCAAAAGTCAAATAACTGGATGGGAAAATGCCCCCCAAAAAGGGAAAAAATAA
>CM053771.1:329320041-329339988 GCA_028658325.1 Potorous gilbertii
GACAAAGAGGAAGCTGTAGCATGTGCAGTAGCCACATCTTGGTTCTAAGTAGGCCACAGCATGCTACTAAAGCTGATGTGTTAAAGAAGCTCCATAAAAGACATTATCAAGTTCATGCATGACTAGAAGTAGAAATGAGAATGATGATGATGATGGTGATGTAGCAGCAAAGCTTTTTCAATGTATTGTCTTATATGACTTGCAGTGAGACAAGAGTAGACATCTCTAGAATCTTCTCCCCTCATCTTCTTATCCAAAGGAGACTAATTGCTGCCAGGAGGGGAAGCAGGAAGTTAAGGCCTCTCTGCTTGTCAGAGAAAGAAAAGATACTGGAGTAGAATTACATTTATTTTCTTTTTAAAATATTGTTGGTCTTAGGAATGTGTTTTTAAGGTTCAAGCTTAATTCCTGATTGCTATTTCTTAGTAGGGAAGGAGAGCTCCAAGTTTTATATCTAATATTTGACTCTCTATATATTTATATATATGTATATACATATAAATGTATATACATACATATATATATATATATATATGCTGGACATTATGAACTCTCCCTCTGGGAGTAAGATGTCTTAGACTGATAGACACAGACAGAGAGATTAAGAGAGAAAGAGACACAGAAAGAGACACAGACAGAGAGATAGAGACAGAGTGAGAAAGACATAAAGATAGAAATGAGAGAGACAGAGAGAAAGGCAGAAAAAAGACACAGAGAGATGGAGACACACACACATACCCAGAGTCCCAGATCTCATCCAAAGGAATTTTCTGAAGACTCTAGTGTAGCAAGCTAAGAAATAGGGATATGATAGAAACTGCCAGCTCTTCTACATGTTCATATCTGTTTCTTTCCAAAGTCTATCTCCCATCTTCGCCCTGAAGAGAGATTGAAATCCCCAGTGTCTTATCTCTGGATATTGAAGGCTAGAAAAAGCTGAAAGACTCAAGAGACATCATACAGGTGTTAGGCATTGATCTCCACCAGTGAGGAGAGTCCCAAACCGATATACTTTGGGACTCTGGTGACAGTAACATAGTAAGAATAAAGACGTAGGTAGAATTTATATAATGCTTTAAGGTTTGCAAAATACTTTGAATTTTTTCCATTTGATTAATAAAACAGCTCTGGGAAGTAGGTGCTATTATCACCCCAATTTTATAGATGAGGAAGCTGAAACATGAAGAAGTTAAGTGATTGGCCCAGAGTCACACAGCTAGTAAGGATGTGAGGCTGGATTTGAACTATTGCTTTTCCTGTCTCTAGGTCCATCACTCTATTTGCTGTACCATTTAGATGCTTCATGAATCAGGCATTTAGCGACAATGAAAGACAACAAATATCCAACCTGAATCTTATACTGATATTGCAAGTTGCTAAAAGGAACAAGAAAAATAATATGAGGGGGCTACATAGTTCCCATACGGAGTTTTATGGCAAATATAAAGCATTTTGTTGTTAAGAGAACTATCCACCAGTGTAGATTACAACCCTTCTGGTTTAATACCAAGATAGAAGAAATCCTAAAGAGTGGTCCCAGAATGAGTCCTTGGGGTGCCCTCCCTCCATTACAAGCTAACTATTACAGGAAGCTTACCTAAATCATGACCATGTAAAAAAATCGCCTGCTGTCAGAATTTGCAGGCTTCTCTTAGTTCATTTGAAATACCCTCCTCCAGGTCCTCCAGTCCTACCTATCTACATGAAGAGAAGCACCCAATAACTTGTGGTTTATTGCACCCAGAGTAGAGCCAGTTGGCTCCTTCAAGAGCTACCGTGCAGGTTTTCCAGAAAATTCACCCTCCTTCACTTTCCTGGTGACTATGATAGGTAACTCACCACAATGACTTTGGCTTTTACTCATATTGCTCCCCCAGCTTCCTCATTGAGTTAAACTCAATAAAAATCTGTAATCATAAAAAAGAAAAAAAAAATTAACAGTTGTATATGTCATGCCTCTTGTGGCTGGAAATAAGTTCTAAATTGAAGACATCTTTTATGTACATAATTCCTAGGGAGCTGTTTGAGAAACATGAACGTTCAATGACTTGCCCAGGATCACTTTAGCATTATGTATTTGAGAGACTTCGTATTTTCCTCCCAAGAAACTATAATATTATTGAGAAAAACAATGCCAATCTCAAATCAGGTTGCATTTAATTTCCTATGAAACACCAAAAAAGAAATATCCTTGTTTATAATTTATAATCTTATGTTGGTACTTGGACAGCCTTTGCCTTCCATATACTTATACTTTGGAATATGATGAATTCTATGTCCTTAACTTCCATACCTGTTTTACTAACCCCTTCCTCTTTGATTTCCTCTTGTACATTTGAAGTTTGTGTATTCTTCTGAATGTCTGAGGTTGCTCCATCTTGAACTTTGAACCCTTAGCAGCAGCTTGTTTTGCCTACTAAGAGAAGTCTGAAACACTGGCTTCCCCAAAGATTCTACAAAAGTCTGAGGCCAAGTTGTTGTAGACATCTGTCTTGGTGATGATGAAGATTTTCTTAGATTTACAGATGGTGACTCTGGTAATCCCTTTTACCTATTCATGTCCTAGTTTGTCCTTAGTCTTTTTCCCTTTCTTTTCACTCCAACTTGGTTTTGCTTTGCTGACTGTTTCTTCATTGATCTCAGCTGCTACTACCATTGCCAGCTGGGACTTGGATGCAGTTGCCTAGGTAGAATCTTGTTTCTGAAGTTCTGGTACTGATTTATCATTGGCAGATTCTGTTCCAGACTTCATCTCAACCTCGGCCTTGGAAAGATTTAATCTGTAGTTGGAGAGTTTCACCAAATATTTTGTGAAAGGAATTCATATGGAAGATGGTTACAGAAATACATGAATAGGAGCTTGACTTAGTCCTCTGGAGAGAAAATCCTGTCTTCTTTACACTATGAATTTTTAGTTATTGTGTTATATAAAATAGAATATCAAATTAGATAACATTTTAAAGTGTCTAGCACAGTACTGGAACATAGTAGTTGGTGAATCAATGTTCCCTTTCCCTCATTGCACATATAGTGATAGTATGAATTATTTTTTGTTAATATATTAATAGTAATTTTAGTTTACTGACAAAGGCATGCTAATAATTTTAAATCCATAAGAATTTAGGTACCAAAATATTATTTCACCATCAAAATGTACGTTGATTAAATAAGGAATGAATGACATAGTGTCCATGGATTCTGGTCTTAGAAACATAAGGAATTGAGCTCCAGTTCTGCCTTGGTCATGTATTAGATTTGTTACCATGGTCAAATCACTTAACTATCCTTTTATTTATTTATATTTTAGTTTTAGTTTTCAACATTCACTTCCACAAGATTTAGAGTTCCATATTTTCTCCCCATCCCTTCCCTTCCCACCACCCCAAGGTGACATGCATTCTGATAACCCCTTTTCCCAGTCTGCCCTCCCTTCTACCATCCCCCCTTCTCCCCTTCCTCCTTACTTTCTTGTGGGGAAAGATAAATTTCTATACCCCACTGCTTGTATATCTTATTTCCCAGTTGCATATTAGAACAATTTTTAACATTTGTTTTTGAAACCTTGAATTCCAAATTCTCTCACTTATTCCCTCCCCACCAACCCTTGCCTTATTGAGAAGACAAGCAATTCAATATAAGTTATACATTTGTTGCTAGGCAAAACACCTCCATAATAATTATGATGTGAAAGACTAACTATATTTCCCTCCATCCTATCCTGCCCCCCACTTATTCTATTTTCTCCTTTGATTCTGTCCCTTTTCTAAAGTGTTTACTTCTGACTACCCTCTCCCCCAATCTGCCTTCCCTTCTATCACATCCCCCATCTCCTTCTCCCTTACTTCCCTGTAGGGTAAGATACCGAACTGTGTATGTTATTCCCTCCTTAAGCCAAATCTGAGAGTAAAGCTCATTCATTCCCTCTCACTTCCCCCTCTTCCTCTCCATTGTGAAGCCTTTTCCTTGCTTCTTTTATGTGAGATAATTTACTCCATTCTATCTCTCCCTTTCTCCTCCCAATATATTCCTCTCTCACCCCTTAATTTTATTTTTAGATATATTCTACTCACCCTGTGCCCTCTCTCTATCTATCTATCTATCTTTCTATCTATCTTTCCTCTAACTACTCTAATACTGAGAAAGGTCTCATAGGTTACAAATACCATCTTTCCATGTAGGAATATAAACAGTTCCACTTCAATAAGTACCTTATGGTTTTTCTTTCCTGTTTACCTTTTCATGATTCTCTTGATTCTTGTATTTGAAAGTCAAATTTTCTATTCAGCTCTGGTCTTTTCAGCAAGAATGTTTGGAGGTATTCTATTTTATTGAAATCTCCATTTTCCCCCCTGTAGTATTATACTTAGTTTTGCTGGATAGGTGATTCTTGGTTTCATTCCTAATGCCTCTTACCTTCAGAATATCATATACCAAGTCCCTTGAACCCTTAATGTAGAAACTGCTAGATATTGTGTTATCCTTATTATATTTCCCCAATATTTGGTCTGTTTCTTTCTGATTGCTTGAAATAGTTTCTTCTTGACCTGGACACTGTAGAATTTGGCTATGATATTCCTAGGTGTTTTCCCTTTGGGATCTTTATCAAGAGGCAATAGGTGGATTCATTCCATTTCTGTTTTACTCTCTAGTTCTAGAACACCAGGGCAATTTTCCTTGGTAAATTCTTGAAAGAAGATGTCTAAGCTCTTTTTTGATCATGGCTTTTTGGTAGTCCAATAATTTTTACATTATCTCTCCTGGATCTGTTTTCCAGGTCAGTGATTTTTTCAGTGAGTTATTTCACATTGTGTTCTATTTTTTTCATTGCTTTGGTTCAGTTTTGTATTTTATTGATTTCTCATAAAGTCATTATCTTTCATTTTCTCTATTCTAATTTTGAAGGAATTATTTTCTTCAGTGACTTTTTTAGACCTCCTTTTTCATTTGGCCAGTTCTGATTTTTGCTTTGGCTTTTGGGATTTCTTTTCCCATTCGGGTTAATTTATTTTTAAGGCATTATTTTTGTCAGTATTTTTTTGTGTCTCCTGTGGTAAGTTCTTGACTCGTTTTTCATAATTTTCTTGCATCACTCTCAGTTCTCTTCCCAATTTTTCCTCTACTTCTCTTACTTGATTGTCAACTTGAACTCTTCCATGGCCTGCAAACAATTCAAATTTTTCTTGGAGGCTTTTTCATTTGACTTTGTTTTCTTCTGGTTGTATTTTTTGTTCTTTGTGTGTAGATTCTGTAGTCTGAAGTTTTTTACACTGTTTGTTTATGTTCCAAGTCAAATACTTGACTTTTTAATCTTTGTCAAGGTAGGATTCTACTTCCAGTGGGGATGGGTGTACTTAACCAGGTTTCAAGGGTTTTGTATCAGCCACTCAATCCCCCACAGTCTGTGTGCCAACATCTCTGGAAGCAGCTTGTTCTCCTGCCACTGCCACCACCACCACCACCTCTGCTTCCCCTGGCTGGGGCTGGACCTCAAATGTACCTCACTCTGCCCCACTCAGTCTTACAGAATTTTCCCACTGAAATTCTATGATGTCTTTGGAATTTGTGGGTTGAAAAGTTTCAAAGCTGCCACAGCTACTAGTGATTCATTCCCCTGAGGCTTGCTCCACCACCATCTGTGCCAATTGCGTTCCATTCCCAGACCAGAACGATATAGCATTCCTGTCGCCCTTCCAGATTGTCTTTGGCTGGAGATTTGTTTTACTCTGTCATTTTGTGGGTTGTATAGTTCTAGAATTTGTTTACAGTCATTTTTACAGGTATTTGGAGGAATTTGGGGGAGTGCTCAAGCAAGTCCCTGCTTTTACTCCACCATCTGGGCTCCACTCCATCCCTTTTTATTTCTTAAAAATAAATTTGAACTAAAAAAATCCAAACAATTCTTAACAATGCATCTTAAGTAAACAAAATAGAACATAAAAGAGAATTATTTGTAAATATGAATCTCATTGTTTGCTAAAAAAATGTAATAAATCCAAAGCTGTTCTGCTTGTCTATGTTTTCCTCTAAAATTCCTTCTTTCTCCTCTTCACCTCTAAGTATGTTTCAATGGCTCTCCTGTTTTTTCTTTCTTTAAAAATTCCCATTACTATGGTTTTCTCCCCTCCCAATTCAACCCATCAATTACAAAAAGAATTTTTTTTAAAAAACTGATAATAAATAACCTTCATCCATAAAAAGAAATCCATGCAATGGATAAAATGTCTTTTTTATTGAGTCTCTTACATATTGGTATGGAAATAGGCAATATACTTTGTAAGTCCTCTGGAAAAAAATACTGATTTTTACTTTGATCAAACTTTGTAAAGTCCTTTGAAATTGTTTTTATTGTGGCTCTGCTCATTTCACTGTATGTAAGTTCATATTTCACAGAATCCTCTGGAATGATTTTTTTGTCATGTCTTATGGTACAATAATATTCATGACACTTATAAACTACATTTTGTTCAGATATTCCCTGATTGATTAGGTCTTTAGTTTCTGCGTGTTTTTTCTATTATTTTTAATCCTCAACCCCTCTTTATGATTTTATACACACACACACGCACACACACACACACACACACACACACACACACACATATATATATATATATATATATATATTTTTTTTTTTTTTCTTTTGCTTGTGACTATATGCCCTATATGCTATCTACAGCATGAGTGTCATGGATTACTGACCAAGAGTTAACTAGAGTTTTTCTTTTTTGTAAAACTCACTAGCAATGCAAGTGATTTGAAGGAAAATTGGCCATAAGAATGTTACAGATTCTAGCCTACCCCAATAGGTCATAGGCTGCTATACTCTAATGACTATCTACAGACTCTGGGAATGTTCTTTAACTTTATTTGAATCTTCCCATTTGATCTGGCATTTCCTGAGGCTATAAACCTTTCACTATTGCTATACCCAATTCTCTATTACCCTTAACCTAGCCTAGCTGTCTATGGTCTGTTATCTCCAGATAGCCTTAGGCTACTTCCCACCCTTAATTCCATTCTCTTGGTTCTTGATATCCAAACTCTAGTCACCCCAATCTACTGACCACTCCCATCAAGATCCTCCCTAGGACTTCTCCTGTAGTCACCTCAGACTACTTGGCCCAACCTAGATTCCTCGCTCAGTCTTTCTGTATATAAGATCCATCTTATTTCTGTGAAAGTGCTCAGATTCAATCTGACCCACTTACATTAACATTACATATGTTCAGATTCCTTAGGATTTTGTCCAATATGGTGGATTTTTAATAAACTTTGTTTTTCTCTGACTGAAAGAAGGCGAGTTAAATTCATTCAGGCAGGGCCTGTATGTCACTCTTTCAGGGTCACAACACCCCTAAATCTCAACACTCCCACTATTCAGGTTATGATTACTTAGGTTACATTATGTTACCAGTGAAAAGTAGAGCATCTGAAGTTACTGCCAAGAAATTTGGAAATTTATTTCAGAATTTCAAGAAGCCAAAAGTTTCTGGGTAATATATGAATCATAGGGAATAAAACCTATAATTTTTAGGACTTCCATTTGGCTCCTTTTGATGGTGTAATAAGGTAAACATGTAGTCTTCAAGACCTTACCCTAAAGTAACCCCTTTTGATGGTGGAACAAAATCTCTATCATACCAACAACTGTTTAGGAAGGAGTAAGTCTGTGCTTCGTGTTAAAACTTTTAAAATCTATGACTTTTTTTCTTCTTTTTTTCAGTCTGATCCTGAAAAATATCTGACCATGCTTTCAGGGCACCTGCTCAAGTACTGTTCTTTACACACATGGCACAAGAAGATTTCTACCAACTTGCTTATAAAGTTGTCTTCATATCAAAATATCATGACCAGCTGGTACTTTCCAAGTGCTTCCTATGGATAGTAAACACACCTTCTCCTCTTTCCTCATGCTTCTGATTCAACTCATCCACCTGTTGAACTGAAGTGGACATTATTCCTCCTTGGGGCCCCTAGGTTGAGAAATATCTGTTAGGTTGCTGGGCAGAGTTGGATAACCTTGCCTAGCAACAGGCTTCTTTTGGGCCCCTGTCAAAACATTATTCCCCCTGGGTTGCAAAATATCTGTTGAGTTGCTAACAGATATTTTCTGTTGAGTCCCCTTGCCTGGCAACAACTTGTGCCCCCCTGCCAGAACTGTTCCTGTTAGACCCCTTTGCCAGGCAACTACATTCTGTTGAGTACCCGCTTCGTGACAACCATTCTGTGATTGGGTCCCTTTCCTGACAAATACTTTCTGGTGGGCCCCCTTGCCTAGCAGCAAGCTCCCTGCCCTGTCAGAACTATTCTGTGAGAAATGTTTGTTGTAGAAACCACAAGGCTGTACCGAGAAGTGCCAAAATGCTTAAAATGCACACACCTACCTTAGTTCAGGGCTGTCTCCTCTGGGTTTCTCCATGAGGCAGCTGCTAGCCTGGCTAATAAAGAAGCTTTCGAAATTCCCAATTGACTCTTGCCTGTGAATTACTTACTCCGTCCATTTCAGAGGCACAAATCCCCTTTCCTCCTACTACTCATTATAATCCTATTCCTCCTCAGTTGCTATTTTCCTCTGTTCTGACCTTTCACTGTAACTCCTGGAAACTCACTCTCTTTTATCTTTAACACACTTTGCTTGGTTCTAGTTGGCTTTCTTTCCTATTCTTTACACCTTCTTGCATTTATATAAACCTGGCTGTATCTGGAAGAGATTTTCCAATACTGATTGTTCCTTCCATCCTGTTGCCTTTTACAATGGACAAAGGATCAACACAGTTTGGGCTCTGATCTACTCAGAATGAATGTAGATAGAAATTGTTTCTCTTTCAGACAGAAACCCTGAGGGTATTCACCTTCCAGTCTGAATTTTTTTTTTTCTGGACTAGGTTAAAGAGTCCATTCTTTGATTCACTTTTTAAACCCTGGCCTTAATCACTGTATGAGCATTGCCTTACTCAAACTGTGACCTATGAAATACCTTAGCTTTAAAAGGCCAAGGTCTTCCATCCCATTTGAGGCCATTTCCAGTCATCCTGATGTATGTGCAGCCACTGGAACAAGATGGCTCTGGAGGAAAAAGTGAAGCTGATGACTTTGCAGGATCTTCCCTCACTTCAATCCAATTCACTTGTACCTTCATGATGTCATAGTCCTCTTCCAGAACAAAAGACAAACAATAGCAACTCGTTTCATGATCCAACTTACACAACTTTTGTCTGATGAAGTCATTATGCTAACTCTCCTCCTTTGATATTTACTTCATCTATGACCAGTGAAGAATTTTGTTGTCATTTAGTTGATGTTTCCTCATGTCTCAAGCAATTCAATACTTTACTTAGTCATCCCTTCTCTTCTATACGTAATCTCACCCTTGAGGATTTTAATGCTAATATTGCTTTCAATTATTGATTGTTAAACTCTCCATTTCCTAAGGTTTGGTTCCACCTGAGTCACAGGGGAGGTCAGAACTCAAAAATCTTACTATCACATAAAATTTTTCCACCCCAGTATGAAATTCCAATCTCTAATCACAATAATAACAGGTAACATGTATGTAGCCTCACTTTTCTTATCTGGAAAATGAGAATAATGACACCTATCTCCTAGAGTTGTTGGGAGGATCTAATAAGAAAATAATTGCAAATTGCTTGGCACTGTGTCTGGTTCATAGTAAGTACTATATACATGTTAGCTGGTTTTGGGCTCTGATGCCTCCTGTGACTAAAGTGGAATCGAACCTTAGGAACTGGGAAGGTTAACAATTTGGGAATGCCAAGAATTGAAAGTAATATTAGCATTAAAATTCCCCAAGGGTGAAAGTAGGCATAAAAGAGTTATTTGCCTAAGGTCATATAACTGGTAACTGCCTGAGACTGAATCTTAGGTCTTACTGATCTAAGGCCCAGTGCTCTATCCATTGTGCACCATCTACCTGCCTCTAATTTCCCATCCTTCTAGTTTTCCCACATTATTTTTTTTAAAGAACTATTTTCTTTAGTGAGTTTTTTAACCTCCTTTTCCATTTGACTAATGCTGCTTTTTAAAGCATTCTTCTCATTGACTTTTTAGACCTCTTTTGCCATTTGGATTAGTCTATTTTTAAAGGTGCTATTTTCTTCAGCATTTTTTTGTGTCTCCTTTAGCAAGCTGTTGACTTGCTTTTCATGATTTTCTTGCATCATTGTTATTTCTCTTCCCAATTTTTCCTCCATCTCTCTTATTTGATTCTCAATATCTTTTTTCAACTTTTCTGTGGCCTGAGACTATTGCATATATTTTTGGAGGTTTTGGGTGCAGAAGCCTTGATTTTTTTTTTTTATGTCTTCTTCTGATGGTATGCTTTGTTCTTCCTCATTCCTCATTCAAAAGGATGGAAGAAAATACCTTCTATAGTTCTCAGTTCCTCTAAGTTGGCATAATCAAGTGCAAGGAGTTTACTCCTATCCTGGCCTGCATTCTGATCTGCAAGCAACCACATGCACTCATTTCTGTCCAGTATCTGCAAGCAGGATTCCCTCTCCACTACCACAACCAGTTCCACCATGCCAGCACTCGTCCTCACCCCAGAACCACCAGTCAGGCCAGATACTCAGATCAGTTGCTTGATTCCACCAGGATCTTTAGGTTGAAGACTCCAAAAGTGGATGCTGCTGCTGTCCCAGGACCAGAACTGGAGCCAGATTTCACACCCTTCTCACCCAGGTGAAAAGAGTTTTTCACTGACCTATGAAGCTGTCTTTGGAGTTTGTGGTTGAAAAATTTGGGAACCACAGCTACTACCTGTGATTTCATGCCCTGAATTCTGCTCCAGTCCTATCCATGCTGCGCCAAGGAGCCATGGCTGGACTGTATTCTACTCTGAGTCCAGTGGGATAGACCTTTCCTGTCAGTCTTCCAGGCTTTCTAGGACTGCAAGTCTCTTTCATTCTGTCGTTTTGTGGCTTCTGCTGCTCTAGAATTTGTTTAGAGGCATTTTTGCAGGTATTTCATGGGCTATGGGGGAGAACTAGATAGAGGAGGTCTGTTTTTCTACTCCGTCATCTGGATTCCAACTCCTCACTTCCTCACTTTTTATAACTTCTAAACCTATTCTTATTCCTCCTTTTAACTTAAATTCCTTCATACTTTCATTGATTCACATTTGGAAGGGAACATAGATGTTTTCTGTTTTGAGTTCTTAATTTTATAGATGAAAAAATTGAGACCATAAAAATTTAATGATTTGCCTAAGGTCACCAAGGGGCTTATGAGCCATGGGAATCATGAGATTTGGGACAAAATTCTCTATTCCAGTATAGGGTTCTTTGAACTGCCCTCACTCTCTCAATCCAATCCTTTTCTCCTAGTCTTTAAGTTTTATTTTGGCCTCACCTTTTCTCTTAACAGTCTTGCTGAACTTAATTTGTTCAATTATCTACTCTCCTCCATTCAAAACTCACTTGTCTCTTAATCTCTCTGTCAGTTATACCCAGACATTCCTCAAATCCAGAAAACCCCAAGCATCTGCCTTCTCTGCCTGTGACATTTAAAAGTTTGAGACATAGTGTCTGGATAGTTAATCATTTTATTAATAATGCTAGTATTGTATTGACAAAAGAGATCAGTGACACTCTTGAATGCCAAAGAGTCCCTCATGGCCCTGAGCTTATGATTTATATGGCCTTGGAAGAAGGGGTATTCCTAAGAAGGGCAATCAATTCTGATTGTTTAGCAATTAATGAGAGGTGAACTTTACAAAAGAGAAGTAGACTCACTCTAATGAGGCTTGGAAAATAACATCATGTAGCTCTTGGACAAAGAGATTATCTTTACACCCAGAGGACTCCCACCCACTCCTAGTCTTGAGCAATCCAGACAAAGGATCTGCATCCATCCAAACATGCTTGAGTGGAACTCAGTGGACAGGAATTCACCCCAGATTAGATTCCTTGTAAGACTGCCTGGGAGTCTGACCATGACTGAAGAGAAATTTAGTTAAACCTTCAGAGACTGAGCTTTGAAAAGAGGACTTTAGAAAAAGGAGAAACCCTGGATCTCCCCAAATCACTGCTTATTAATAATCATTTCCTTCACTGCCTCTACTCTTATGTTGCTGAACATCACTGGAGAAAATTTCATGACTGTACAGACTAGATTCAAATTCATGTTAATTGATTTCAATTGGACCCTCACTGCTTCCTAGCAATGCATTTATTCTTCCTTGGTTGGTCCTTTATCTCATTCTCCCTAGTGGATATTCAAAACTTTTTCCTTCAGCCTACATCACCAAAATCCATTAATTAGCATTTATTATGCTCCTATGATGTTTCAGTGCTAATCACTGAGGATACAAATAAAATAAATTTAAGAATACACACTCACAAAGAATTTCTCTTCTAATAACTACATACTTTCAGCAAATGACATTTTCAACCATACAAATGAACTGATTTATTCATTGTTCATGAATTCAATATTCTACCTTGTATGTCTTTGCATTCTGCCAGGCCATTACACATCCTGGAGAATGGACAGTGTCCTCATGTCCTCATCTCCATCTATCTGATTTTTCTTCAAAGCTCAGTTCAGACTCTATCTTATCCAAGAAACTATTCTGATATTCCTTTCATTTGTTAGAACTCATCAAATTTCCTAATACTCACTTATCTGTGCACATTATAAAGCCCTGCACTCCAATAAAATGAAAGCCCCTGATGACAATGAATATCTTATTTTCTTTTCTTTATGTTTCTAGCACTTAGTAAAGTACATAACACAAAAATGTTTGAAGAGTAGTTGTTGAATAGACACAAGAAAGGTGTTTCTTTAATATCCAATAGTGTCTTCTTATAATTTTATTCAAGATTTCCAGTGCCAAGATGGGTGAGTGAGGAAGGAACCTTCTGAAGCCGTCTCAAATTCTCCTCCAAATAACTATATAACTGCCTCAGAATTGATCTAGGAACAGGGAAACAGTTTACTAGCATTGTAGGAAAGGTTTTTCTCATTGGGGTTTGAGGGGAACAAGGTCCAGGAACAAGTAGTAGTAGCCAGCTTCACAGCAGAGGGCCTGCAGCAGGATTCCAAGTCTCCACCTGTGAGACTCTGCCCTTTTGCAAGGTAAGTAGCCTGTGTAGCATAGTAAGACTCCACTCCAAGACCCCGCCCTCAGCACAAGCTATCAGTGAAGCCTTGACCCCATTGCTGACCTGTAGTAAAGCAATGTCCCAGGGTGGTCAACAACCAACTCAATCTCCTTGGGCCTATCAGCAGAGAGTCCCTATTTCCATAGTTACCCAACAGTAAGCCTCTTCCCTCTTAAGCAGGTCAGCAAAAAAATTACTCCTTCAGGGACAAGTTTTTCAATACAATCAGGGTTGAAACAAGGATGCCCATTATCAAATTTACTATTTAATATTGTACTAGAAATGTTAGTAAGAAGAAAAGAAAAAGAAATTGATGTAATTAGAATCGGCAATGAGGAAATAAGCATATCACTCTTTGCAGATGATATGATCTTACATTTAGAAAATCTTAGAGAATCAACTAAAAACTACTTGAAATTATTATCAACTTTAATAAAGTTGGAAGATACAAAGTAAACTCACATAAATTATCAGTATTTCTATATGTCACTAACAAAGTCCAGCAGCAAGAGATAGAAAGAGAAATTCTATTTAAATAACTGTAAACAATATAAAACACTTGGGAGTCTACCTGCCAAGACATTCCCAGGAACTCTATGAAAACAGCAATAAAGCACTTTTCACACAGATAAAGTCAGATTTAAATAATTGGAAAAATATTAATTGCTCATGGGTAGGTTGAACCAATATAATAAAAATAACAAATCTACCTAAATTAATCTATTTATTCAGGGCCCAATCAAACTATCAAAAATTATTTTATAGAGCTAGAAAAAATAAGAAAATTCACATGGGAGAACAAATACTCAAGGATATCAATGGAATCAATGAAAAAAATCTGAAAAATGGTGATCCACTCATACCGGATTTCAAATAGTATTGTAAAGTGGTAATCATCACAGCAATCTGCTACTAGCTAAGAAATAGAGTGCTGGACCAGTGGAATAGATTAGACACAAATTACATTATAGTAAATGAACATAATTATCTAGTATGTGATAAACTCAACGATCAAGCTTTTGGAACAAAAGCTCATTGTTTGAGAAGAGCTGCCAGAAAAACTGGGAAACAGTAGGACAAAACCGAGGTATAGACCAACATATCACACTGTGTACCAATATCAAAATGGTACATGGTTTACACATAAACAGTGTTACCATAAACAAATTAAGAGATCAGGGGATAGTTTATTTTTCAAATTTATGTATAAGAACCAAAGAAGATATAGAAAGCATTACAAAATATACAATAAATAATTTTGATTATCTAAAATCAAAAAGTTCTTGCACAAAGAAAATCAATGCAACCAATATTATAAGAAAAGTAGATTAGGGATATTTTTATCTCTGATAAAGACTCCATTTTTTAAATATATAGAGGACTTAAATTAAACTTATAAAATTTATAAAAAATACAAGTCATTCCTCAGCTCATAAATGGTCAAAGGATATTAACAGACAGTTTTTAGACAAAGAAATCAAAGTTATCTGTAGTCATTTGAAAAAATACTCTAAATCCAGTTCCAAAAGACTCATGATGGAAAATATCACCCACCCAGAGAAATAACTATGGAGTCTGAATGCAGATTGAAGCACACTATTTTCTTTTTCGTTCTTTCTTGTGGTGTTTCCCTTTTGTTTTGATTCTTCTTTCACAGCATGACTAATGTGGAAATATGATTAATGTGATTGTACATGTGTAGCCTATATCAGATTGTATGCTGTCTTGGGAATGAGGGTTAGGAAGTAAGGGAAAGATTTAAAACACAAAATCTTATAAAATTGAACATTGAAAACTAAAACTAAATAAATAAATTTTGAAAAGTAAGAATGCTCTAAATCAATACTGCTCAGAAAAATGCAAATTAAAACAAAACTGAAGTACCACTTCACACGTATCAGAAAGGTTAATATGACAAAAATGGAAAATGTTGGATATTGGAGGAGATGTGGGAAAAGTGGGACACTAATACTTTGTTGGTAGAGTTGTGACCTGATCTAACCATTTTGAATAGTAATTTGGAACTATGTCCAAAGGGCTATAAAACTGTGCATACCCTTTGTCCAGCAATACCATTGCTAGGTCTGTATCCCAAAAACATTCAAAACAAAATGGGGGAGTTCAATTTGCACAAAAATTTCATAGCAGCTCATTGTGTGGTGGCTAAGACTTGGAAGTCAAAGTGATGCCCATCAACTGGGGAAGGGAAAAGTAAGTTGTGGTATGATTGTGATGGACTATTATTGTGCTATTACAAGCACGATGACTTCAGAAAACTTGGAAAGACTTACATGAACCAGTGCACAGTAAAGTTAACAGAACTTGGAGAACATTATGCACAATAACAGAAATATTTTTCAGTGCAGAACTGTGAACGACTTAGCTATTCTCAGCGATACAATGATCCAAGATAATCCCAAAGGACTAATTAAGCATATTATCAGCAAAGAACTGATATTGATTGAATACAGATTGAACTATGCTATTTTTCACTTTCTCTTTTTTCCTTTAATTCTGGCCTTCTTATACAAAATGACTAATATGGAAATGTTTTTCATAATTGCACATATCTGATTGCATGCCATCTCAGGGATGGGGGAGGGGAAGAAGGCAAAGAGAGAGAATTTGGAACTCAAAACTTTAAGTAAAAGTTTTAAATAAAAATATTTTTTAAAATTGGAAAATAATTTCATTCAACATTCTACTAACATTGATTCTGGATTACATTTAACCGGCTTTGTGCTATTTAGTGTGTGATAGTCTCTCTCCACTACCAGTATTATATCCTCTCTGTAGACATATTTATATTTTGAAAAACTAGCTTTCAGATCTATCAATCTCAAATTCTTAGTGGCCACTTTTGTAATTCTACCTAATTCTACCTAAATTCTAAATTCTAAACTCTTCTCCTAATTTAATTGAAGGTCTCAACTCTGAAAGTAAGAGGAGAATGTGGGAAGGGGATGTATGTGCTGGCAGAGCACACAGAAATATGGCAAGAACCTGCTTGAAATAGTGAGTCACATGAGGCACTCATCAGTAAGGATAATACAATCTTGATAGGAGTTCCAAAAGTTAAAGGATCCAGTTCTTTGCAACTAAAAAATTCAGTGGAAATCTCTAATCAAATTTCAAATACACAGTCCCAGCCACTCACCACCTTAAACACTAGCTTTCTGGATATATATATATATATATATATATATATATATATATATATATATATTAACTTCCATATCACTTTTGTTATTTTTACTATTTTTTTATGGTGCCAATTTTAAGTAGTTTTTATTATCCAGGAAAAGAATTGCATTTCCACTTGTTTACAGTGCTGATAAAGTGCAATGTTGTTCATTTTTCTCCCTCTGCACACATTCAAGTATTCAGAATGCCCAGATTTACACAGTGGCTTAAATGTTACTTTTAAACTGCTACTGCCCCAGCTACAAAATTTGAGTCCTTCAGTTTTTGGAAAGCTGTGTGGTATGCTCTTTCTTCTGTTGTTTAGTTGTTTAGCACATCATGTTGGTTGTCTGAATAAGTGGTAAATGTCTGTGTCTGCTTGGTGGGAATGGTGGTATTACATTTGATGAGAACAGTCATAAATCCACCAGTAGTTTCAATTCCAAGGGAAAGAGGAGTGATATCCAAGAGCAACAAGTCCTGCACATTCTCAGATTTGTCTCCAGACAAAATGGCAGCCTGAACAGCTGCACCATAAGCAATAACCTCATTAGCATTGACACTCTTGTTGAGTTCCTTGCCATTGAAGAAGTCTTGCAGAAGCTTCTGGATTTGGGGAATTCAAGGGGAACCACCTTGAATTGTCACGAATCTGTGATTTACCTAGCTTGGCATCTCTTAAGGCCTTTTCCACAGGGTCCAGTGTGCTACAGAAGAGATGAGCATTCAACTCTTCAAAATGGGCTTGAGTGATTGATGTATAGAAGTCAATATCTTCATAGAGGGAATCACTCTCAATACTGGCCTGGGTACGAGAAAATAGGGTACATTTTGTACATTCACAAGTGGTATGAAGACAGCAAACAGTCTCTTGGTCTCACTGATGTCTTTCTTGTGCTTTTGCTTGAACTCAGCAATGAAATGGTTGACCATTCGGTTGTCAAAGTCCTCCCCATCCAAGTGGGTCCCCAGCCATGGACTTGACCTCAAAGATGCTATCTTCAATGGTAAGAATGGAGACATCAAAAGTACCACCTCCAAGGTCAAGGATCAACACATTTCTTTCGGCACCAACCTTTTTGTCCAAGCCATAAGCAATAGTAGGAGCAGTTGGCTCATTGATGATTCATAGCACATTAAGGGCAGTGATGGTTCCAGCATCTTTAGTGACCTGACCTTGGGAATCATTGAAATAGGCTGGTACTTTGATGATGGCATTTGTGACAGTCTTCCCAAGGAAACTTTCAGCAATTACTTTCATCTTGGTCAAGACCATAGAAGATACTTCTTCTGGATAGAAACTTTTGGTCTCCCTTTTGTACTCCACTTGGACCTTAGGCCTGCCTGTTTCATTCACCACCATAAAAGGCCAGTGCTTCATTTCTGACTATACAACTGCATCATCAAATCTGCGAACAATCAGACGATTGGCATCAAAAACTATGTTGGTGGGTTTCATTTCAACTTGATTCTTTGAAGAAGCACTGGTTAAACATTCTGTGTTGGTGAAGGTAACGTAACTGGAGGTGGTCCCGTTTCCTTGGTCATTAGCAATGATCTCCACTTTCCCATGTTGGAAGACTCCTACACAGAAGTAAGTGGTACCAAGATCAATGCCAACTCTGGGTCCCTTTGACATGGTTGCTGGGGAGTCAGGATAATAGCTGACCACTTTGGGGTAAGAAGGGCTGCTGCTGCACTGAGTAGCTATTTTTGCTATTTTTAATTGCCAACATTGCTAATCTTAGTTATTACTATTCATTCTAAAAATATCATTTTAACCTATATCCTGGGCTAAACAAACTTTTCTGACTAATGTCATAACTTATTTATAATGTGTCTAGGGAAAAACAAAAGTTTTGTAAGCTTAGGACAAGCTTATGAATGAACTATGAGAGAACACAATATGCTCATCATGTAGAATTATGATTATTTATAAAATTTTAGCTTTATAATATAAAAATGTTACTCAGAATAACATTTATTTTGCCATTAAAATAATCATTTACTTATAGCCATCTATCACCGTCACTCTCTGTCATCATCTGCCACTCTGAATAGATTTCTATTATGAAAATCCCATTTGACCATTTATTCCTTGTCCAGACTGTTAGTCATCCAGACTAGTATAAATCTGAAAATAGAATGATGCCACCTGCCTGAGTATGATAATTATAAATTTTATTTGATGATAAACATGTCTACGGAAAAGTTCAGGTCACTTCATAGTAATGGAAAAAAAACAGCTATTGAACAAAGTAGGATCAATAAGCAAGGGAATTGTACTCTCTGGAAGTTGTTTCAATGAATTTATTTATTCAGCCATGATATCACAGGTGGAAGTAATTCTATCATGACTGAAGGGTAAATGTTCTTCAATGTCATCTATGCTACACAATTCTTACCATGTCTTTCCATAGTTTCTCCCTAAGGGAGACATTTCCAGTACTCTAGTGATCTTCCTTTGACTCTTGATATTTCAGGAATACCAGTATAGTCCTTAGACTGTCCATCTTTTGTATATGTTTTGGAATATTACCTCCTTTTTAAACATATATTTCTCAGATGATATCTTTTAAGTTATAATTTCCTTCACTTGTTGAAATTCCTCTTCCTTCAGAGTCTGACTCAAATGACAGCTCTTAACCAAGGGTCTCCTCCTACAAAAAGGCACCTTTCTCTTGAAAACATCACAAAATTTTGGATTTTTTTTACTCTTAAAATAGTTTTATAGCATATATACATTCGTATGTCTATATATGTATATGTTTCTTCTCCCACTAATAGAATGCAAGAACCTTGAAAACAGGGTCTATATCTAATTTCACTTGATTTCATCAAAGAAAGATCAAATTCTCCTATTTAATTGAATCAATTGCATGTAGAATCCTGGGCTGCAAAATTGAATTAACTCAAGGTCTTAAAGATCAGTTTCCTATGACAATGAAAGAATTTATGTCATAAACTACATCCTGAATAAGATCTTATTCAGTTATTCAGATTAGCTAATCAGAAACTAGCCTGGAGAGATTCCAATGAGAGGTATTTTTCAATACATTAACATATTTATACAACTATCTTGGTTAAAGGCAATTTCCAAAGATTTAAACTATATCTCCATTGTTATGGTTTAAAATTATTATTCACTTTGCTTTCTTTGATAGCCTCAACAACAGTCTTCTGCTCCCTAAAGTAGTTACAGTCCTTATATCTTGCTTAGTTACATTTTACAATATAAAATGCTTTATATTCTATCTCTTCCTAGACCAATGAAGGCTAATTTTTCAACATAATCATAAGGTCATATTTCTTGGAATATTATTTTTGTAGGAATTCTCTATTCTACAAAATACCTGTGCGTGTTCATCCTTTGTTGCCAAAGAAGATCATGCCATCAGAGAAATAATGACATGACTTGCACTTGACTTTGTTTTGAGTGAGGGAGGGCTGTGCTAGTCACCAGCCTCACTTTTCTTCCAAAGCCATCTGAATCCAGTTACCAGATATTCCTCACAATGATTGGAGTTGGCCCAGAATGAGGCAATTGGGGTTAAATAACTTGCCCAAGGTCACACAGCTGGTGAGTGTCAAGTGTCTGAGGTGAGATTTGAACTCAGGTCCTCCTGACTCCTGCACTGGT
>CM053771.1:329340488-329362790 GCA_028658325.1 Potorous gilbertii
GGAGGGATGATAGAAGAGAGGGCAGATTGGTGATATGGGTAATTAGAATGTCCAGTGTATTCGGGAAGGGGGGAGGGGACAAATGGGGAGAAAATTTTGGAACCCAAAATCTTGTGAAAATGAATGTAAAAAAGTTAAATGAATTTATTTTAAAAAAAATTAGAATTTGGTGAGTTGAAGCTAATGACCATATGGGACATCAAGAATCAGTCAAACAAAAAGTAAAGAATAAAAAATTAGAAGAAAATGTAAGCTACATCATTGGAATAGCAACTGATCTGGAAAATAGAACCAGGAGAGATAATTTTATAATTGCTAAATTTCCTGAAAACCATAATAAAGATAAAAGAACATGAGATCTATCTTTTAGAAATTATCAAGGAAAACTACCCTGATGTCCTAGAACCAGAGGGTAAAATAATCATTGAAAGAATCTACCAGTCACCCACGGAGATTCCAAAATGCAAACTCTTAGTAATGTTGTAAACAAACTCCAGAATTATCAAGTCAAAGAGAAAATACAACAAATATTCATAAAGAAACAATTGAAATGATGTGGAGTCACAGTCAGGATTATATAAGATTTGGCAACTTGTACATTAAAGGATCTGAGGATTTAGAATATGATATTCCAGGAGGAAAAGAGCTTGAATTGTAACCAAGAGTCAACTACCCCACAAAATTGAGCTTAATCATTTTGTGGGGAAAGGTTCATTCAATGATATAGGGGAATTTCAATGATTACTGATGAGAAGACCAGAGGTAAACAGGAAATTTGATTTCAAATACAAAACTCAAGAGGAGCATAAAAATGTAAACAGGAGAAAGAACAAAAAAAACAACATGTCATACAATAAGATTAAAGGTTTATAGCCTTATACTGGAAGAGAATACTTGTAACTCTTGAGTACTGTATCTTTATTAGGGCAGTTACAAGTGATATACATAAACAGAAGGTATAAGTATGAGTTGACTTTGATGAGATAATATAAAAATTAATTAGGGAATGAAAAAAAGAATTGTATTGTGAAAAGAGGAAAGGAGTGGCAGAATAGGATAAATTGCATCACATGAAGAGGTGCAAAAGACCTATTGCAGGGGAAGAAAGGAGGGAATGAGTACTCTTTGAACCTTATTCTCATTGGATTTAGTTGAAAGTGGAAACAACGTATACTCTCAGTTGGGTATAGAAATCTATCTAACACTATAGGGAAATAGGAGGAGAAACAGAAAGGGGAAGGAGACTGATAGAAGGGAGGGAAGATTGAGGGAGGCAGTAGTCAGAAGCAAAACACCGGTGAGGAATGAAAAGGGAAAGAGGAGAGAAAAGTACAATATAATATAATATAGTAGTGGGGAAAATAGGATGGAGGGAAGGGCAGTAATGATAACTGTGAATGCGAATGGGATGAACTCTCCCATGAAATGAAAGCAAATTGCAGAGTGGATTCAAAATCATAATCTTACAATACGTTGTTTACAAAAAACACATTTGAAGCAGAGGAATACACACAGAATAAAGGTAAAAGGTTGCAGCAGAATATATTATGCTTCAAGCTGAAGTAAAAAAAAAAACCAATCTTGATCTCAGACAAAACAAATACAAAAATAGATCTAATTAAAAGAATTAAGGTAGAAAATTACATCCTGCTAAAAAGTACTATAGAATGAAGTAATATCAATACTAAATATATATGCATCAAATATATATAGTGTCCAAATTCTTAGAGTAGAAGTTAAGCAAGGTACAGGAAGAAACAGACAGCAAAACTGTACTAGTGGGGGACTTTAATCTCCTCCTCTTAAAACTAGATAAATAAACATGAAATAAGTTAAAGAAGTGAATAGAATTTCCAAAAAGTTACATGTGATAGACATCTGGAGAAAACTGAATGGGAATAGAAAGGAATATACCATTTCTTAGCAGGATGTGGCACCTACACAAAAACTGACCACATATTAGGGCATAAAAACCTTACAATCCAATGCAGAAAGAAAGAAGTATTAAATGCATACTCTTCAGATTATGATGCAATAAAAATAGCATATAATAAAGGGCTGTGGAAAGATAGACTAAAAATTCATTGGAAACTAAATAATGGAATTCTGAAGAATGAGTAAGTCAAACAACAAATCATAAATCCAATTAATAACTTCATCCAAGAGAATGATAGTAACAAGACAACATACCAGAACTTATAGGATGCAGCAAAAATGGTTCTTAGGGGAAGTTTTACATCTCTAAATACTTACTTGAATAAAATAAAGAAAGAAGAGATTGAAGAATTGAGCCCACCACTAAAAAAAAAAAGTCAGAATGAGAATTTTTAAATCCCCAGTTAAATACCAAATTAGAAATTCTAAAAACCAAAGAAGAGAGTAATAAAATTGAAATTAAGAAAATGAAGTAATAAATAAAACTAAGAGCTGGTTTTATGAAAAAAAACAATAAAATAGATAAGCCTTTGGTTAATTTGATTTAAAAAATAAAGAATAAAACTAAAATTACCATTATCATAAACAAAAAGGGTAAATTTATCACCATGAAGAGAAAATTAAAAGAATAATTAGAAGCTATTTTGCCAAGTGTATGCCAATAAATCTCACAATCCAAGTGAAATGAATGAATATTTAAAAAAATATAAATTGCCTGGATTAATAGAAGAGGAAATAAAATATTTAATCCCATTTAAGAAAAAGAAATTAAACTAGTCATCATGAACTCCTTAAGAAAAAATCTATAAGGCCAGATGAATTTATAAGTGAATTCCACTAAATTTAAAAAAAAATTAATTCTAATACTCTATAAAACAAAAATAGGTAGTCCTATCAAATCAAATCTTTTTTATTATAAAAATATGGTTCTGATATTTAAACCAGAGAGAGCCAAAACAGAGAAGAAAAATTGTAGACCAATTTCCATAATGAATATTGACACAAAAATTTAAATAAAATATTAGCAAAAAGATTACAGCAATTTATCATGAAGATAATAGACTATGATCAGGTTAGATTTATACCAGAAATGCAGGTGTGGTTCAATATTAGGAAAATTATTAACATAATTGCCAGTATCAAAATGAAATTTATAAAAATCATATAATCATCTCAATAAATGCAGAAAGAAACTTTTGATAAAGTACAGTACACATTCTTACTTTTAAAAAAAAACAGAGAGCACAGAAACAAATGGAATTTCCCTTAAAAAGATAAGTAACATCTATCTAAAACCATCAACAAGCATTACATATAATGAAGATAAACTAGAAACTTTTCTAATAAGATGAGGGCTGAAACAAGGATTTCCTTTATGACCACTGTTCAGTATTGTACCAGAAATGCTAGCTTTAGCAACAAGAAAAGAAACTGAAGGAATTACAACAGGCAATGAATGACGAAACAAAACTATCTCTTTTTGCAGATGATATAATGTTATTCTTAGAGAATTCTACAGATCAACTAAAACAATTACTTGAAATAATTAACATCTTCAGCACAGCTGCAGAATATCAAAGAAACCCACATAAATCATCAGAATTTGTATATATTACCAAGAAAGCCCAGCAACAAAATGTAAAAAGAGAAATTCCGTTTAAAATTACTCTAGACAATATAAAATATTTGAGATTCTACCTTACCAAGACAAACCCAGCAACTATATGAACACAATTACAAAACACTTTTTATACAAACAAAGTCAGATCTAAATAATTCGAAAAATATGAGTTGATCATGGGTAGCCTGGACTAACATAACAAAAATGAGAATTCTACCTCAATTACATTGCCATACCAATCACACAACAAAATAAATATTTATAGAGCTGGAAAAAATAATAAAAAAATTCATCTGGAAGAACAAAAAGTCAAGAATATCAAGGGAATTAATGAAAAAATTTCAAAGGAAAGTGACCTAGCCATACCAGATATAAAACTGTATTATAAAACAACAATCATCAAAACTATTTAGTATTGTCTAAGAAACAGAATGGTAGATTATTAGAATAGGTTAGGTATACAAGACACAAGAGTAAATGACTATAGTAATCTACTGTTTGATAAACCCAAAGACTTCAGCTTTGGTGATAAAAATTCAGTATTTGACAAAAATTTCTTATAAAACTAGAAAATACTATGGCAGAAAAATAGGCATAGACCAACATATTGCACTATCTACCATGAAAAGGTCAAAATGGGCACATGATTTAGGCATAAAGGGTGATACCAGAAGTACATTAGGAGAGCAAGGTAGAGTTTACCTGTCAAATCTATGGAGAAGGGAAGAATTTATGGCTCCACAAGAGATAGATAACATTATGAAATGCAAAATGGAAAATTCTGATTACATTAAATTAAAAAACATTTTGCACAATGTCAATGCAACCAAGATTAGAAGGAAAACAGAAAGCTGGAAAACAATTTTTGTACAGTAAGTATCTCTGATAAAGGCCTTATTTCTCAAATACATAAAGAATAATCTCAAATACATAAAGAATTTATAAGAATACACTTAAGTCATCCCCAATTGATAAATGGTCAAAGAATATGAACAGGTAGTTTTTAGAAAAAAAGTCAGTTATCTATAGTCATATGTAAAATATGCTCAAAATCACTGATTAGAGAAATGCAAATTAAAGCAACTCTGGTAAAGTGTACCACTTTACATGTATGTGATTGGCTAATATGACAAAAAAAAGAAAAATGATTAATGTTGGAGATGTGGGAAAATTGGAACACTAATGCATTGCTGATGGATTTGTGAACTGATTCAACCATTCTGGAGAGCAATTTGGAACTATGCCTAAAAGGCTATAAAACTGGGTAAACTCTTTGATCCAGTAATACCACTATTAGGTCAGTGTCCCGAAGAGATCATAAAAAAAAGGAAAAGGATCCACATGTACAAAAATATTTAGAGCAGCTCTTTTTGTGATGGCAAAGAATTAGGAACTGAGGGAATGTCCATCAATTGGGGAATGGCTGAACAAGTTGTGGTACATTACTGTAATGGAATGCTCTTGTATTATAAGAAATGATAAGCAGGAAGCTTTTAGAAAAACTTGGAAAGAATGACATGAACTGATACTGAATGAAGTGAGCAGAACCAGGAAAACATTGTACACAGTAGTGGCAACATTGCATGACAATCAACTTTGATAGACTTAGCTCTTTGCAGCAATACAATGATCTAGGAGAGTTCCAAAAGACTCAAGATGGAAAATATTATACACATCCAGAGAAAGAACTATGGAGTCTGAATGCAGATCAAAGCATACTATTTTCTCTTTTGTTTTTTTTTTCTTCCTCATGTTATTTTGCTTTTGTTCTGGTTCTTTTTTCACAACATTACTAATATGGAAGCATAATATGATGTGTATATATATATATCCTATGTCAGATTTCTTGCAGTCTTGGGAAGGGTGGAGAGGAAGGAGGGAGAAAAATTATGAAACTCAAAAATCTTATAAAAGTGAATGTTGAAAACTATCTTTACATGTACTTGAGGAAAAAATACGATACTATTAAGTGGGAGGAAAAGAACTGACTTCAAATCTCAGCTCTGTCATTTACTATTTCTGTGATTTTGGGCCTCACTTTCCACATCTCTGAATGAGGTAGTGAGATTAGATGGCATCTAAGGTCCCTTTCAAATCCAGCTCTGCAATTTAGTGGTCATTTGATCTTTGCTTTAAAAGACAGCCATACCAGAATCTATGAAACATCTTATGAGTGCTTGAGGTTATGACAGTAGAGACAAATATTTTCTAGAGTTTGAATACATCTTAGAATTCCATGTGTGGTCATTTTATTCTTGATGATGGTCAGAAAGAAAGTTGCTTCTTTTCCATATTACTTTTAAGAAGCAAAATAAACCCCATTTAGAGCTTAAAAGATCTGAGTCCGTGAGGTCTAACTCACTCATTTCACAGGTGAGGCCTCTCAGACCCAGAGACTTCAATGAGTTGACTAAAGTGACACAGATGGCAAGAGGTAAAGTACAGATTAAAACCTGGTACTTAACCTTGCCTTGGTACTTAACCATTGTTCTTTCCACTATGCAGCTAAAGAATTATCATAAGGATATTTGTTTTTAGTGTTTTAGTTATAATAGGTTGTGATAGACAATTTTATCTGGTCACATTCATTCTACATGTATCTCCTGAATGGCTAAAATGTGCATAATATCAAGAGGATTCAAAGAAGCATAAATGTGCCCTCAAAGTGCTTACAGTCTTGTAGAGATTCAAGACATATATATGCGTGTGTATGTGTGTGTATATATATGTATATATATATATGTGTGTACATTTGTGTATCTGTATATATGCATGTATGCATGAGTGTACACATATATATATATAACATATACACATGCACAATATTATAAAGGCAAAGAGTTTCTTTGTATCCCTAGAGCTTAGGGAACATAGGAGGCACTTAATAAATGCTAGGTCACTGACTGGCTAAAAATGTTAACAAGACAAGGAATATAATAAGGGGATTGTTGTTTGCTCTCCATTCTTGAAAACAACCATGACATCAAGTATTTGATGCCATGCCATGCAAGTGAAGTGGATTTAAGTGAGGGAGGGTTGTGCAAAGTCACCAGCCTCACTTTCTTCTCTAGACTCCTAAAGGGGAATATACAATTATAGTTAGTTAAATGACTTAATAAAATAGTAAATGCACCACAGTTATAAGAGGGAGATGTTCATTGCAAATTCATGCCGTCTAACCTCTGTTGGACGTTCCTTTGCCAGGGGAGATGGAAAGGGACAGTTAGTTGGTGCAGTGGATTGAGGGCCAAATCCAGAGGCAGGAAGACTTATCTTTGTGAGTTTAAATCTGGATTCAGACACTTACAAGCTGTGTGACCCTAGCTGAATCACTTAACCCTATTTGCCTTAGTTGCCTCTTCTGTAAAATGAGCTAGAGAAGGGTATGGCCAACCACTCTAATATCTTTGCCAAGAAAGCTCCAAATGGGGGTCATAAAAAGTCAGACACGATTAAAACGGCTGAACAACAGACATTCCTTTTGATTAGTAATATTCTTATTCATCTCTTATCTATTCTCAATTGCATTTTCTAAAATAAAAAAAAACAACCCAAAATTCCTTTCTTCATCCTCACCCCCCACATCAGTTGACTTTATGTCTTATTTTAGAGAGATCAAGGCCATTTGGTATGAGAGCTCTCAAGCAGTCACTTCCCTGTTTAACAACTCCTCTAATATCTGTAGATGTGCTATGTTTTTCCTTCTGCCTTCCTTTTATAGAAGAAAAAAATGATGTCTATTGTAAAACTAAGCATATTCAAATTTGTACTTGATCCTGTCTACTCTTGCTTCCTTTGGGAACTTGCTTTCTCTCTTGTGCCTTCAAATTCTCAGGATCATTGTCTTCTTTCACTCTGCCATGAACTACTCATATGTCCCCCCAACCTAAACATATCCACCCACCACCATCTCATACACATAAGGACATGCATGCACACATACAAACACATACACAGTTCAGAGTTTACTATGTTCTTGAACTTACATTTTGCAAATAGGAAAAAGTAAAAAAAAAATGCTGGGAACCAGCATAGAATATTCAGGAAATTGTCAATAGATTAATTGTACTTGATGAATTGTTCATTAGGCAAAGACCATAGAGATTTTTGAGTGGGAAATGATGTAATCATAATAATACTTCATATCACAATAATATTTCATATTAGTTGGGCCATGATAGAATGAAGAGAATGAGGACAAATAGATAACTATGCCTGTAACTAATTCAGGAATCCCTTGAGGAGGGCTTCCATAAACTTGTAAAGTGGGTTTAGGAGAAGAAGCAAAGAGAAAATTGACAGGACTTTGTGACTTTTACAAATCTCAGCAATGAAAGGAAAGAGTCAAATATAATATTGAAGTTTTGATTCTTAAGGACTAGGACAGAAATAGGGTAGCCAACAGTAGAAAATCAGCTTCCAAGGAGATAGTTAAATTCATTCATTCATATATGATAATATAACAATTATATTTCCTTTACGATATCAATGTCTTTTCCAAGATTCCTTCTGGGTAACATCATCAGTTGCATTTTTAGTACAAGAAGAAGAAAGAGGAAATTTGAGAGAATTATATAACCTTTCAATTCAGTTCAATAGTGTCAAGATTTTCTATTCTGTGAAAGGTACATTGATGGATAATAGGGAAGCAGAAACACTGTGAAAAATACTTCAATACTCCAATTTCTCCATCCTAAAGTAAGAGACAAAGCATACTATGGGGAAACAGTAAAACAGTGAAGTTAGAAAGTCCCTGAAATATAAAGAAAGAATATGAAAGAAAAATTAAAATAAAGATTTGAATCATATAATATCTTTCCTCTTTTTATATAAGACACAAAATACAGTGTTGCATAACATAAACTAGTATATATTAGACTCAATGTGTGGTATGTCTCTGTATACATACTTATGTATTGTATGTATTATATATATATATATAATTTACATGGATCCTTTTCAGCATTTACGACAAACTCAGGTTCATTTATCTCATGAGTATCTATCTGTATCTCCAAATGGGAGTCATAAAAAGTCAGACATGATTAAAATGGCTGAACAACAGACATTCCTTTTGATTAGTAATATTCTTATTCATCTCTTATCTATTCTCAATTGCATTTTCTAAAATAAAAAAACAACCCAAAATTCCTTCCTTCATCCTCACCCCCCACATCAGTTGACTTTAGAAAAGATAGATACCTGTATCTATCTTTTCCATTATCTATTAACATTATTTGTCTATCTAATTATCCATCTGTTGAGGTGATATGGGAAGAAGATGATAA
This sequence comes from Potorous gilbertii, assembly GCA_028658325.1. Taxonomy (NCBI): domain Eukaryota; kingdom Metazoa; phylum Chordata; class Mammalia; order Diprotodontia; family Potoroidae; genus Potorous; species Potorous gilbertii. Next base: position 329,349,333 of record CM053771.1, read on the forward strand.
ATGGGAGGGAGAGAGAGAGAGAGAGAGAGAGAGAGAGAGAAATGTATAAAGCATTAACTAAATGCTTATCATATGCTAAGCACAGCGTATACCAACAGAATTACTGAGTGAATGGTATTTTAACTATTTCAAATACCCAAATTAATTAAAAGAGAAAGAATTGGTAAATAGAAGTATGTATACAATAATTTTACATATTTATGTGTGTGTATATATATATATATATACACAAAGTATTCATACATGTACACACATTCATGCATACATATATGTGTATATATGTATGTGCATGTATGTGTGTATATATACACTTAAACATATACATGTTGTATATATGTACATGGGTGCCTAGCAATAGACATCTCTAGTGCAGGATGAGGGAGGATAGAAAAAAAGAAGAAAAGAAATTTACATAAAAATTTTGTTTTATATTTGAAAGAAATAGCAAATCGTGCTTAGACGATTTGTAGTTTCACATACAATCATCTTTTTTATTATACTGTTATGGAAATGCTTGTTTTATTTCATAAATATCTAAATATTTGTGTAATATATGTAAAATATTGATGTAATAAATATGTAAAATAAAGGAAAATATTTTTAAAGAACACTTTCCATTAGTAGAATTACAAGGCTAAACAGTTCTCTGAGGTCACTGACAACTCTTTAAATCAATGACTTTCTCTTCTGAACTCAAATAATACTGCTTTCTATTATAGTTATTTCAGTTTATACACAAATTAAGATTACTAAATTCTGAATTCACATAATTTCATTTTGCATCCTGAAATATAATGGTCATTCACAAATAGTTACAACATGAATGGACAAGAGTTACAATAAAATGTAAACAGAAGGGGTAGGTTGCAATCTTTATAATTAAGGATAGTAACTACATTGAGTTTCATTCATACCTGCTTGATGAATAAGTAAAAAAAAATGAATGAATTTATTCCATTAAGCAAACATTGAGAAGTTCCTACTTTGTTTAGAGGCACTGGGTCACCTAACAAGGGAGATGTAAGGTTTAGGTAACATAACCTCCCTGCCTTCACAGAATGGTAAATAAATTGGGAAATATGGCAAACACAAAAAATACAGTACTTATTACATGCATACAAAATGTGCATGGAAAGTACTATTTGGGGTCTACAGGGAAGAAAGGATCTTACAAACTGGAGCAATCAGCAATCAGCAATCAGGGAAAAGTCCCTGCAAAGGATAGCATTTGAGTTGGAACTTAAAGAACAGCTAAGAGGTAAAGAATGTTACATGCATTCTCAGAAATGATGATGACATTGGTATTTTTGTTTGTTTCAAGATAAGAAGAAAGGCTAGATCAAGATATGATTGTAATACAAAGCCAAAAAGCATAGATATTTTAAATGTGCATACTGTTGAATTTCACCAGAAAAGTGATAATACTTTAAGTAATTTCAATAAAAACCCAGGGACAAAAAATAGGTATGACATGTTTTAAGGATAGCATGTCTTCATCGCTTCTTGTTTACAAAAGTAGCAGAATACTGAAGAGCTTCTTAAATAAAATTTATAAGCATCCCCAAAGACTTCATACAAAACCAAGTGGATGAAGAGTGCCTGTTTTCTAGACTATAACATATAGTTGGTTGGAACCTTTTTTAGCTTTACTTGGACAGACAGTGTATCTGAATGATGAACTAGGCCTAGAATTACAACAGGATAAGGACAATAGGCTGGATGGTATTTGAGAAATGATACAGTTTTAAGGAATGTAAGTTCCTCCATTAATCAAATGCCTGCCTTTGAAATATAGTCTTATAGTAAAAAGAAGCAGTATGGAATAGATTATTATTCTAATAAGGAGTCAGAAAGACCTGAGTTCAAGTCCTTCTACTGATAGGCATTGACTATCAGAATCTAGATAAGTCGCTTAAGCTTTTATTGCCCTAGAGTCTAGGCTAGACTCTTGATCATAGGGCTATAAATTATATGGTGAGGTGTTGATCTGTGTTGGTAGAGGGAGTTGCTAATACCAATGAAAACAGGGATATGATCCTTTTTCCACTGATGTTTTGTTTTTTTTCAGGCATTTTCAGTCATATCCAACTCTTTGTCACCCCATTTTGGGGATTTCTTGGAAAAGATACTGCAGAGGTGTGCCATTTCCTTCTTTAGCTCATTTTACAGATGAGGAAACAGAGTCAAACAGGTTTAAGTGACTCACCTGGGATCACACTGATAATAAATGCCGGAGGCCAGATCTGAACTCAAGGAATTTTGCGGTCTCCAGGCAAGACATTCTATGCACTGTGCCACCTAGTTGCTTTGTAGCTACAAGTCATGAGATTCAAGGCCTCAGAAGAATTAAAGTCATAAATCCTCAATAGTAAATGAGGAAACATATGGTGATTATGTATTCACTGTACTACTTTTAACAGTGAAGGATTCCATGAGAAAAGTACAGCTTTAAGCAACTCCCTAAACACGACCTTAGATCTACTTAAATTTGTAGATCTGATCAAGGTCTTTGACACTGTTAGTCATGAGAGTTTATGGAAAAGTATGTCAAAGTTTGGTTGCCTGGAGAAGTTCATCAATATTGTACATTGATTTCATGATGGCATGTTTGCCTGGGTTCTGGATAATGGTCAAAGCTCTTGTGACTTCCCAGTTACCCATGGAGTAAAACAGGGCTTCATGCTTGCTCTCATGTTTTTAGCGTGATGTTTTCAGCCATGTTGACAAATGCTTTCAATGAGGATGAATACGGCATCAAGGTCAACTACCATACTGATGGCAAATTCTTCAATTTGAAAAGGTTACAAACCAAGACCAAAGTGGAGGGAGTGTTGGTGCATGATTTTCTGTTTGCAGATGATTGTGCACTCAATGAAGCCTCTGAAGCTGAGATGCAACAAAGGATGGATCAATTCTCTGCTGCCTGTGCTAATTTTGGCCTAATAATTAACCCCAAGAAAACACAGGTGCTCCATCAGCCTCTACCACACCATCCATAAATTGAACCTTCAGTTACAACAAATGGAGAAGTTTTGAATGCTATGGATAGGTTCATTTACCTTGGTAGTGTACTTTCCAGGGATGTGCACACTGACAATGAGTTTGATGCACACATTGCCAGAGCTAGCTCAGGGTTTGGGAGACTCCAAATAAAAGATTAGGAGAGAAGAGGTGTTAGACTAACTGCCAAACTGAAGGTCTACAGAACTGTTGTGGTGACTTCATTGCTATATGCTTGTGAAACATGAACAGTCTACCAGCACCATGCCAGGAAACTGAATCACTTCCATTTGAACTGTTTTAGGAAGATTCTGAGGATCACCTGGCAGGATAGGGTACTAGACTCTGAAGTCCTTGCTAGGGCTGAACTGCCAAGTATTCAAACTATGGTTCAGAGAGCGCAACTCCAATGGGCTGGCCATGTTTTTCTAATGCAAAATGTACACTTGCCCCAAAAGACTATTTTATGGAGAAATTGAATGGGGCAGGTGGCCAGAAGAAGCAATACAAGGACACTCTCAACGCCTCTCTCAAGAGCTTTGGATTTGACTGTGCAACATGGGAGACACTGGCACAGGACTGCTCAGCATGGCATGCCCACATAAGAAAAGGTGCTGTGCTCTTTGAGAAAAGCAGAACTGAGACAGTACAAAATAAATGCAGGGTGCACAGAATTGGGATATCCACCCCAAATATTTGTATGGACTATCTGTGCCCAACCTGTGGTAGAGCATTCCAAGCCTGTATTGGTCTGATCAGCCACAATTGGACACATGGAAATTTTACTTTACAATGATTTCATTTTGGTCCTCTTTGAAGATGAAGGACAACAACCAACCTATCAAACATAACCTTAACCCTAATCTAAAAAAAAAATCCAGAATTATTTCAGAGGTCATCTAATCCAAACTGAAATTCCTGCTACAATATCTTGTCATGTAGACTTTGAAGATTTCTAGCGAGGGAGAATTTCCAAGACAATCTAATCCATTTTGAGATAGTTCTGTTAGCTAGGATTTCCTGGTGGCAAATTAATTTCTACCTCTTTGAAATTTCTAGTCCAAGACTAGATACATACACACACACACACCCCAAAAATAAATTATAAATACTTTTTTAAGTATTCAAACTCTGCTGTATTCAAGCTTTACTGTATTCAAGCTCTACTGTATTCAACCTCAAGTCCTATGGGCTAGTCTCCCTGTTCAAATGCCAAAAGTAAATATTGCCTAAAAAATAACTTACATAATGCAAGCACTCACATGGGGGTCAGAAGAGAAGATACAAGGACATTGTTAAGGTGTCTATGAAGAACTTGGGGATTGATTGTGAAGTATGGGAGACACTTGCATAGAACCATCCAGTATGGCCTTAAATGTTCACATTAGAGAAGATGTTGTAAACTATAAGCAAAGCAGAATTGCAGTAGCTCAAAAAAAAAAAAACATGAAATGCACAAATTTAGAGTCATCTCTACTCAAATGTTCAGATGGACTATTTGTGCCTAACCTATAGTAGAGCTTTCCAAGCTCATGTTAGTCTGATTAGTCATAGTCAGATATATTGTATGTATCTCAGCCTCGACATAACAATGTCATTTTGGTCCTCTTCAAGAACAAAGGACAATAACCACTCTGCAAAAGAACCCTTAGTGTATTTTGAGGGGGAAAATTCTGTGATATTGCCTCTAATTCTGTTTTTTTCTCCATGCTAAAGATTCCAAGTCCCCAGTTTGAGAATTCCAATAAAAAACTAGTTCCACAGCTGCCTGCCTCCTCCATCTTGTATTTAGGAACTGTAATTACTTTAGACTTTTATTGAAATTTCATTGATTTGTGCTACCAATGTGGATAAAGCATGGAACAAGGAATACTTGATTTGAATCCTTCCTCCTTCACATACCAGCTGTGTGGCCCTGGGTAAATCATTCAACCTCTCAACTTGAATTTTCTCATTTCTCAAAGGACGGTAACATCTGCCTCATAGGGCCTTTTAAAGGATCAAATTAAACCCATAAACTTAAAGTGATATTCAAATCTGAATGTACTATATAAATGTTAGTTATCATTCTCTACCTTAAATTTACTCATACTAACATCATCCCATTGTTTTACTCTACTGAAATCTTTGCATTTTGATTCTGTCATGCAGTGCATTAGCTAGTTCCACTATCTTAGTTTAATCTGCAAATTTGATAAACTGGCTACCTATATCTCCAATTCACATCTTTGATAAAAAATATATTGACTCACATAATAACAGTCCTTAAAAATTTAGTGAGTAATTTAAAAGTAGATGTCTCCTTTCATATTATTGAAATAGTTTCCCAAAAGTTCAACTACCCAAAAATATCTCCCTCCCTTCTATCAAAGTCCTAGGTTCTATTACTGAAGTCATTCCTTTTGAGTATCCAAAGTTTTTCAGTCTTCAAGACTTCCCTATTAAAATGTGAAACCAATTCAGCTGAAATCTTTGATATCCAGCAATGAACAAAATAGATGGGAGAGGGAGGATTAAAAAGGAAGGGTGTGTGTGTGTGTGTGTGTGTGTGTGTGTGTGTGTGTGTGTGTGCTAATGGCTCCAAGTCAAGAGTGATACTGAAAAGAAAAGTGGGAAGGTACCCAAATCCAACTTTTCTTCCTTCATAAATTTTTTTCCTGTGGGCCAGTCTTGGACACAATTCTAGGCCTCCTTTCTCCATCAATCCATAGGGTGTCTTGCTTCCTTCCCTGTTTAATTTTCTGTGTGGGAAAGGAATCTCCTTCCAGAAATTGTTTTCCTTCTGGTAGGAGTCAGGATCTCATTGGAGATCTTTCTTATGACCTCTAGGCAGCCAAGACCAGAAGCTAAAAATTATGAAACATTTGGTCACCTCAGGTAACCTATAATTTTATAAATTTTCCCTTTGCAAGTAGGTTTTTTTTCCCTATAAAACTGGCCTTCCTTTCTGCCCCCTTTTATCTGAACACTGACCACACACAGGAGAGAACTAGTGCATCTGGGAAAAATACAGTCTTGCAAATAGTTCCTCCTCCTCAGCAAGCAGGGAATGGAAATCACTTTCCCAGCTCAGCTGATGTGCTGAGAATTGCTGACAGATGCACTTTTTTTAATCCAAGAGGAGAATGGAAACTGTAGTACCTAGCTGTTTATGAAATAGAATACACATACTACAGGAAAAACCTCACTTCCCTTATGAAAGTTGACTGACTGAAAGGATCATCTGGACTGTACCAACTCTGTTGGATTGTTCTGGAGCATATTATATTTCTTTCATGAAATTGTGAGCATATTTTTCATAAAAGGCATTTTTTTTTCTATTAATGGAATTGGTGATTTTTAGATTTGTTTTTCTTTAAAGCTACCACTTGGCAATTGACCATGTAATTTGACTAAAGATATTGATCTTGGGCTAGGGATACTAGATACTAGTCCTACTAGGCCTCTCTCTTTCATTTTTGGAGGTAAATGGAATGTATATTGTGGTGTAGTCAGTGAAATACAACAAAAACTTTCTTCCTGAGTTGGACCCAAACATGAAGCTAACAGAAACATTATGAAACAAACATTTACTTCCTGTTTTGGCAGCAGCTACTAGACTAATGTGGTATAAGGTATACTTATTCTTCATAGGCATTTTAAGGGGCCAACTTTGAAATGACTTGTTAACGTGCTTAATGAAGTCAGGAAAATATGACAAATAGGGAGCCAGTTAATGTGTTAATTGAAAAGGAAACTTATTTTAGGAAGAGTTAAATTTAACCAAGACAAAGCACCCCTTCAGAGTTTTAATCGTGGCTACTTTATAAAGGTTCTAAACAAAGCAGGGAACAAACAATATAGATGACCCACAAATGTAGGAAAATGTTCCATTTTTCTCCTATAGAGACAAGTGAGGTTTAACAATCTCCTACTATTTATTTTCTGCCCCTTTACAAAATATTGAAACTCTCATTCTAGTCACTTGTAGACATTTCTTGTCCAACAAAAGTTATTCATCTTGATTCCTACTTTCCTCATTTTCATGACCTCTGGGTATGAAGCATGTTTTGATCTGTTCTTTCAAGATGCCAATGCTTCAGTTTGAGATGCCTGTAAGAAAAGGAGGCAGTTGATTAACTATAACCACCTTTCTTGCCTCAATTTTTAATAATTACTTTGAAATAAGGAAATACTTTTATCCAGCATTGCCCTCTGGTTGCTTTCTTAAATTACGATTTTCAAGTAATCCCTTCTGCCAAGAGCTGACAGTCACTGAGAGGCAGACGTCTAAAGACAGATTAGGAAGAATCTGTAGTTTTAGTTACATTGGATTGCTAGAGGAAGATACATTTGTGCATGTATTTGCAAAATTTCACCAACTCATTTTTAGTATTAACGATAATGGTGATAGCCTATATTTTATAGTATCTTAAAATTTTAAAAATGCTTCAAAAAGTAATTCGTTTCATCATCATCATCATCATCATCATCATCATTATAAAAGCTAGCATTTATACAGTCTTTTAAGGCTTACAAAGTTCTTCATATGTATAAACTCATGTCATTCCCTTTTATTTTTATTTTTTTCAGATGGCTCAAAGTTTTTATTAGACAATAGACATTTGGGAAACAACACTTTTAAAAGACTGTCTCAGTAAGCCCTAGCACTATAGTTTTCTTAAAGAATATTTTTCACCAATTACATGTAAAATAAGCTTTAGAATTCTTTTTTTTTTTTACGGTTTGAATTCCAAATTCTATCCTTCTTTTTCTTCCATACCATCCTCCCTAAGACGGTAAGTCATCTGATATAAGTTATATATGTTCATTCTGTGTTGAGACACCATTTGTTCTTTCTCTGGAGACAGACAGTATTTTTCATCATGAGTCCTTTGGTATTTCCTTGGATTATTGTATTGCTGAAAATAGCAAAGTCATTCACAATTTTTTTCATCAAACATTGCTACTGTTACTGAATATAATGTTCTCCTAGTGCCACTCACTTCATTCTGCATTAGTTCATGTAGGTCTTTCTAGGTTTTTCTGAAAACATTCCACTTATCATTTCTTACAACGCAAGCGTATTCCATTACATTTATGTACCACAATTTGTTCAGCCATTCTTCAATTGATGAACATCCCCTCAATTCCCAATTCTATGCCACCACAAAAAAGCTATGTTTTTGTACAAATATGTTTACTTCCTTAAAAAAAATCTCTTTGGGGTATAGATCTAGTATCACTATTGCTGGATCTGAAAGTATACACAATTTTATAGCATTTTAGGCATAATTGCAAATTTCTCTCACAATGGTTGGATCAGTTCACAGCTCTACCATTAGTGTACCAGTTTTCCCACATCCCTTCCAATATTCAACATTTTCCTTTTTTGTCATATTAGTCACTCTGATAGGTATGAGGTGGTACCTCACAGTTGATTTAATTTGCATTTTTCTGATTAATAGTGATTGAGCATTTTTTATATGACTTGATAGCTTTGATTTCTTCATCTGAAAACACCCTGTTCATATCCTTTGACCATGTATTGTAGATTTGACTCAGTTCTCTACATGTTTGGGAAATGAGGTCTTTATCAGCTTGCTGTAAACATTTTGCCCAGTTTTCTTATTTCCTTCTCATTTTTGTCCCACTGATTTTGTTTCTGCAAAAGCTTTTTAATTCAATGTAGTCAGAATTATCCATTTTACATTTTATAATGCTCTCTGCCTCTTGTTTGATCCTAAATTCTCCCCTTATCCATAGATCTAAGAGGCAAATTATTCTGTACTCTCCTAATTTGTTTATGGTATCACTTTTCATATCTAAAACATATACCCATTTTGACCTAACCTTGGTATATGGTGTGAGATACTGGTCTATTACCAGTTTCTGCAATATTGTTTTCCAGTTTTCCCAGCAGTTTTTGCCAAATAATGAGTTTTTGTTCCAAAAGTTTGGATCTTTGGGCTTCCCAAACACTAAATTACTTTAGTCATTTATTACAATGTACCTAATCTCTTCCATTGTTCCACCACTCGGTTTCTTGACTCGTACCAGATTGCTTTGATGATTAATACCTTATAATACAGTTTGAGATCTGATACAGCTAAACCACCTTCCTTCATTATTTATTGATTCTCTTGATATTTTTGACCTTTTGCTCCTCCAGATGAATTTTATTATCAAAAATACTGAGAAGTAGCTATTTTTTTATTTTACAGATAAAGAAACTGATCCTGAGAAAGGGTAAGTGATTTACCCAGGAAAACACAAGCTAGCATATGTTTGAGGTAGGTTTTAAACTGATTTCTTCCTGACTCCAAGTTCAAAACTCTGCACAATATACCACCTAGCTCCTTCACAACTTTGGCAGGTTATGCAAATGTTCTTATCTCCATTTTATATATGAAGAAATAAGAGCTCAGTGAGGTTATTTCCATCACATAACTAGTAAATACCAAAGAAAGGAGTCAAACCCATATCTTATGATTTTAGTGCTCTATTATTTCTCCCAATTCTAATTATTCAGATGTAATTTTGTTTGGGAAATATATATCTGTTTCAAATTTAAAGTATTCCATCTAGTAATCTGAGTCATTTTTCATTGTTGTTTAGATTTGTTCCTTGAGAAACTTATAAGTTGATGAAATTAACTCAGTATTATTGGGATTTAGGGGGTAGCATAATAAAGTTAATAGTATGTTCATGAATATATATGTATGGACATACACATAAATATACTCACAGATGTATGATATCTAAAATACATGTAAATATACTGTGTGTACACATATATAAACATACATGATATATGTAACTGTGCAATGTGAAATATGTTTTGTGTTTATATGTATTTGTATATGGCAACCAGTTCATAAAGAGAATGACCTGAGCCCAGAGGTATATGGGGGTGGGGTGGAGAGAAGAGCAGGCTGGACTACATTTGTGGAATTATTCTGTGCTTTTGATGATTACAAACTTCTTCATAAGCAGCAACACATTTTGTTTCAATTATCTCATTCCAATTCAACAACCATTTATATGCCAGCCACTATACTATTCACTCAATATTTAAAAATAAATAAAGAAAGGGAGATTAGTGTTGGCAATGAAAGAAAAAAAAGAAAGGAAAGTACATGAACAAATTAAAAATACACAGAAAAGGGCAGAAAATAAGTCAACAGGGATACAGAGACAAGCAGGACAGCGCTAAAGTTACCACAATAAATTGAATAATCTCTTTAAAAATCCTTATATAATGGCATTTATTTTGTAGGGGTTATATGAAGCAAAAGTGAGGAAAGAAAAATAGAAAGGTATGGAACAAACCCTGTGCAATGCATCCAGAGATGGAAAGTTAAATATGAAGAAATGTTGATCTTGGTGTCCATTAAAACCCCTGTATCTTTTTTACATATATTCTACTTTTTTGGTTTTGTGAAGTTAATTCTTTGAACTTAATAAAAGGATTTCAGATTTAACCTTATGCATTTTCATTTTCTTAGATTTGACTCTTTGTTGTAGGCTTTTGAGAGTCTTTTTTTATTTCTGATTCTGTCATCCTGTATGTTATTTATTCCTCCCAGCATTGTGTCAGCTTCAAATCTGATAAGACTGCCATTTTTGTATACACACACACACACACACACACACACATACACACACACACACACACACACACAAAAGCATAGATCCCCAGAACATTGCACTGGAGACTTTCTTCCAAGTTGAGTTTCATCATTCAACTATTTTTTGTACCCTATAGATAGTGCTAGTCTACATCTCTCTATCCTTTCCAAAACAGTAACAGGAGGGACTTTGTCAAATCTTCTCCTAAAATCTAAGTCTCCTAAACCATTCTCTTGATCTATCGGATTAATGGTCTAGTCCAAAATGAAATTACGTCATTCTCTTATGTTACATTTTTGATGAAGCCATCATTCTTGCTTCTAGTTTGTAGTTTACAGACTACAATTCCTTTCCCTTTTTTGAAAATCAGACCATTCGCTTTTCTCCAACCCTGTAGTCATTTTTTTCTATATTTCTTCATTAAATAAGTTCTATTAGTGCCTTTAACTTTTTATAGCAAGTCATTTACATATATAAAATTTATCATGGACATGAACTATCCCTTCTAACAAAGAAAACAATTATTGACATAAAGATTGTGTAAAAATATCCGCAATATTCTTCCTGAATAGCATACTGTTTCTCTATTGAGAGTAGTGAGATAGGTTTCATTATCTGTTCACTAAGCAGTACAATAGAGATTTAGATATCACAAAAGGACGATCTGAGTTTGAATCCTATTCAAATCCTATAGCAAATCATTTAACTTCAGTTAAATGGGTTTAGTTTTCTCATTTGAAAAACGAGAGGGTTGAGTTTGAGAACTGTAAGATTCCTTTTAGCTCTAAAACTATGATCCTATCATGTATTCTCCTGTTAACATTAATGGTTTATTAATGACTCACTTTAGATTAACAAAAGTGCATTTTTATTCTGATTTTTTATTTCATTGCACATCTGTACATTTTTGCCATTGTCTGAATTTCTTATATTTGGCATTTCTTAATGCAGTCATTTTCCATTACATGTGCATAGCTATTTCCCAATCAAATGATATACGCTATACATTATTTTAGTATATATTGGAATATTGTATCTATATTTTTGCCTTTGAGTTCCTTAGGGAATTTTTCCCATGGTAGAATTTCTGGATGACAGATTAATAACATGTTCTTGACCATTTCTTATACAATTTCAATATTTTTTTCCAAAGCAGTTGAGCTAATTCATCAAATTTTGGCTCCACCAAAATTACTATGGCCAGTCAGCTTTCCCACAGCCTCTTTATCATTGATCATTTTTTTCCGAATCACAATGTGAGAAATGAAAGGTCACGCTTGTCTTAATTTGAATTTGAATTCTCATTTGTAATTTAGAACATTCTTTCATATGGTCATTCAAAGGATATAACTTTTCTTTTGAAAACTATTCATATTATTTAACCACTTATTAATTTCAGAATGATTCTTGGACAAACATATTTTCCTGTATATCTAAAACTCAGACTTTTATTATTTAATGTAAATGTCCCCCTACTTTACATATTCTCTTATTCTATCTACATAGTTTTTGTTTGTGCATCTTCAAAAACTGTGCAATCTAAATTGTCTATTTATTCTTTGATCAGCTATTTTTTGGGGGAGAGGAATAAGAAATTCTCTTTTTAGTCAGAGTTCTGAAAAGAATATCTCTTCTATTTGCCTCTACTATTTTTTCCAGTGGCATGAACTCTTAAATTCAATTCCCGTATCCATTTGGAGTTTAGTGATGCTGGTCTAAGCTTAATGTCTGCCAAATTGCTTTCCAGTTTTCCTAGCAGTTTCCCAGTAATTAATGTCCAAAGGCTATTAAAATGCTGGAATCTTGCTTTCATTTTCTTCTGATTTTTTTCTTACTCTCAGCAATCTATTTCACTTGTCTACTTTGCTCTTTATCCCATATTAAACATTAGTTTATATGGGATATAGAGTCTCATAATATAGTTTGAAATCTGAAATTCCTTATTCCCTTTTAATTCTACTTTATTCCATTATTTCCTTTGAGATTTTTGACATTTTCCCTCCTCCAAATAAAATTGTTATTGTTTTGTCTAATTCCATTAAGTATTCCCTTGGTAATTTTACTAGCAAGGCACTAAATTAATTTAACTTTATTTTATAGACATGGTCCAATGAATACTCAGTACTTCTCCTGTTATATAAACTTTCCTTATTTCTGTAAAGGTTATGTTGTTAAGTTGTATTTTTATATAAAATCTTGAGAGTGCTTTGGTAAATTAGCTCCATATATTTTATATATTTGCAGCTATTTTGATGAAATTTCTTATATTAGAGGGGGAAAAAGAGAGAGAAAAAGCAAAAAGGCAGGAAAGGAAGGAAGGAAGGAAAATTAATGATTTAAATGACTAGACATAACTCAGAATAGCATTGGTAAATGATGGAGAGGAAAGTTTGTGGAGGTAGGATAACATCTAATCAGAGTGAGACAAATTAATCTCACAAATAAAGTACTAACTAAAAAGAGGAAGGGGTAAACAACAATTCAAAAGAAATAAATGAAAAAAATGCAAATGTAGCCATCATAGTTTTCCATGTAAATGGATTAAACTATTTAGTACAATGATATAAAATGGCTAACCAATTCTGTGGGATTCTCGTTTCAGGAGGAGATGTTCAAGAGGAGAGAAAGTATACAAGAGAATGAGACAAGCTAATAGGTATATCCTCTTATCTAGAGTGTAGGTGAGATTAGAAGGGCTAGCAATTTCTTCAATGTCTCAGCAAGGTTGAGAAGTCATAAGATTGCAAACAAGAGCAGTGAAGAAAAGTGAAGATGGTCTCCTTTTTTAAAAAAGCAAATAAAAAGTTACTATTCAAAAAAGTAATCATAAGGAAAGAAAGATGTACG
>CM053771.1:329363290-329409568 GCA_028658325.1 Potorous gilbertii
GGAGGGACAGGATCAAAAGAGAGAATAGCAACAATGGGGGGGCAGGATAGGATGGACGGAAATATAGTTAGTCTTACACAACATGACTATTATGGAAGTCATTTGCAAAACTACACAGATATGGCCTATATTGAATTGCCTGCCTTTCCAAAGGGAATGGGTGGGGAGGGAGGGTTGGGGAGAAGTTGGAACTCAAGAGTTTTAGAAACAACTGTTGAGTATTGTTCTTGCTACTAGGAAGTAAGAAATACAGATAATGGGGAATAGAAAGTTACCTGGCCCTACAGGACAAAAGAGAAGATGGGGACAAGAGAAGGGAGGGATGACAGAAGAGAGGGCAGTTTGGTGATTGGGGAAATTAGAATGCTGGGTGTATTGGGGTGGAGGAGGGGAGAAATGGGGAGAAAATTTGGAACCCAAAATTTTGTGAAAATGAATGTAAAAAGGCAAATAAATAAATTTATATTGAAATAAAAAAAAAGCAGGGGTATCAATCCTGATCCAAGACAACGCAAAAGCAAAAAATAGATCTAATTAAAAGAGTTAAAGAAGGAAACTACCTCTTGCTAAAAAGTACCACATGCAATAAAGTAATATCATTGCTAAATATGTATGCACTAAATTGTATGGCATGCAAATTCAGCAAATTGAAGGAAGAAACAAATAACAAAACATTAGAAAGTGAGAACCTCTTCCTCTCCCTCTCTAAACTTGATAAATCTAGTCACAAAATCAACAAGAAAGAAGTTAAGTAGATGAATAGAATTTTAGAAAAGTCATATATAATTGACCTCTGAAGAAAACTGAACAGGGATAGAAAGAAATGTATTATTTTTCTTGGTGGTTCATGGCACCTACACAAAACTTGACCCCATATTAGGGCATAAAATCCTCACAATTCAATGCAGAAAGGCAGAAATATTAAATGCATCCTTTTCAGATCATGATGCAGTAAAAATTACTTTTAATAAAGGGCCATGGAAAGAAAGATTGGAAACCAAACAATCTAATCCTAGAGAATGAGTGGGTTAAACCACAAATCATAAAAACACTCAATAATAACATCATCCAAGAAAATGATAATATTGAGACAATATACCAAAACTTATGAAATACAGCAAAAGTGATTCTTAGGGGAGTTTATATCTCAAAATGCTTACATGAATAAAGTAGAGAAAGAATAGATCAATGAATTGGGCATGCAACTAAAAAAGTTAGAGGAACAAATTAAAAATCTCTAAATATCAAATTATAAATTCTGAAGATCTAAGAAGACAGTAATAAAATTGAAATTAAGAAAACTATTGAGCTATTAAATAAAGCGAAGAGCTGGTTTTATGAAAAAAAAAACAATAAAATAGATAAACCTTTGGTTAATTTGATAAAAAAGGAAAGAATAAAATCAAAATTACCAGTATCAAAAATGAAGAGGGTAAATTCACCACCACTGAAGAGGAAATTAAAAGAATAATTAGGAGAGGGGGGCGGAGCCAAGATGGCGGAGTAGAAAGACTCACCTAAGCTAGGTCCGAACCCACAGCCCATGGATTTCCTGTAAAAAGAATAATTAGGAGCTATTTTGCCCAATTGTATGCCAATAAATCTTGATGAATATTTACAAAAATATAAATTGCCAAGATTAATAGAAGAGAAAACAAGATGCTCAAATAATCCCATTTCAGAAAAAAGAAATTGAACAAGCTATTAATGAAGTACCCAAGAAAAAATCTCTAGTGTCAGATGGATTTACAAATGAATTCTATCAAATATTTAAATAACAACCAATTCCAGTTCTATATAAACTATTTGGGAAAATAGACAAAGAAAGAATCCTGTCAAATTCTTTTTATGACACAAATATGGTGCTGATACCTAAACCAGGAAGAACCAAAACAGAGAAAAGAATCATAGACAAATCTCCCTAATGAGTCCAGATATAAAAATTTTAAATAAAATATTAGGAAGGAGATTATAGCAATTAATCTCAAGGGTAATACTGTGTCCAGATAGGATTTATGTCAGGAGTGCAGAGCTAGGTCAACATTAGGAAAACTATCAACAAAATTGACCATATCAGTAACAAAGCTTATAAAAATCATTCAATTATCTTGATAGATGCAGAAAAAGCTTTTGACAAAATAAAATATCCATTCCTATTAAAAACACTAGAGAATGTAAGAATAAATGCAGTCTTCCTTGAAATGATAGGTAACATCTATCCAAAACCATCAGAAAGCATTATATGTAACGGGGATAAGCTAGAAGCCTTTCCAATACGATGGGAAAGAGGGGGCCACAAGAATGTCCACTATTACCCCTGTTATTCAATATTGTACTGGAAATGTTAGCTTTAGCAATAAGAAAAGAGAAAGAAATGGAAGGAATTAACATAAGTATAGAAAAACAAAGCTATCACTCTTTGCGTTGTTTATTTAGAGAATGTTGTGTTATTTAGAGAATCCTAGAAAATCAAGTAAAAAGCTACTTGAAATAATAGACAAATTGATTAAAGTTCCAGGATATAAAATAAACTTACATAAATCATTGGCATTTCTGTATATTATTAACAAAGACCAACAACAAGTTACTGTAGACATTAAAAAACATTTGAGAGTCTACCTGCCAAAACAAACCCACATACTATAAGAACCCAAATACATAACATTGGTTTTTCTCGCAAAAATAAAATCAGATCTAAGTAACTGGAAAAATATCAGTTGGTCATGGGTAACCCAGGCTAATATAATAAAAATGACAATTCTACCTAAATTAAATTACTTATACGGTGCCATACCAATGAAACTACCAAAAATATTTTATAGAGCTAGGACTAAAAACAACAATAAGATTGATCTGGAAAACATTGAAAGCAAAAAAAAAAGGGGGGGAGGGGAAATGACAGAAGATGATATGTATAGATAGTGTCATGGAAACAATGCACATGAACAATGCAAAACAAGATTTTGAAAAAAAGTGGCTGATAGAAGGGCCTGATGTGCTATGGTCCATGGAGTCACAAAGAGTTGCACATGACTGAAGAACACCAAATATCATCTTTTTGTATATGTATACACATGCATAATCTAGCTTTCTGTTTGTCTATCTATCATCTCCACCAAGAGTATACAAACTACTTTGAGGTCAGGGAATGTTTTATTTTCTCTCTTTGAGTCTCATAAAGATCTCAGACTGGATACTAAATCCATAGACATCTTAAACTCAATACATTCAAAACTGAGTTCATTATCTCTTCCCCCTGCCCTCCTCCACCAAAAGTTTTCCTTTTTTCCAAATAGGGCACTAACATGCACTCATGTTTACAATCTTTGTGCCATCAATAATTCTTCCTTTTGTCATATTTCTTCTCATTTAATCCCTTGTCAATTTAATCTCTGTCATATGCCCCCTCCTCCTGTTTCTTTTCTGACACAGCCACAATCTTGTTACAGCCTCTTATCGCCTCATATTTGGACTATATTGCAGTAATCTTATGGTTGGTCTCCCTTCTTTGATTTATCCCCACTCCATTCCATCTTTCTCTCAGCTTTCAGAGTGATTCCTGATCCTGTCACTCATCTATCGAATAAACTCCATTGACTCCCTATTACCTCCAGGATAAAAGAAAATCAAATCTTCCATTTGGATTTTAAAGTCCTTCATCACCTGCACCCTTCCTGTCTTGAGTTGTCTTACTCTTTATTCCCTGGTACTCTGTGATTCAGTGACATTGACCTCCTTGCACAAGACTTTCCATCTCCCAGTTGAGTACAACTACCTCCCATGCCTGGAACTCTCTCCCTCCTCATCCTTGGCTTTCCTGGTTTCTTTTAATTCTCAACTAAAATCCTGTCTTCTGCAAGAAACCTTTCCCAGTCTCTCTTAATGGTAATGCCTTTTCTCTGAGACAACTCTCAATTTAGCCTAAATATTCTTATTCTCTATAGTTGTTTGCATATTATATTCCTCATTAGAATGTTAGTATCACGCCTGGAAAATAGTAAACAACCAATAAAAGCTTATTGACTTTTTGAGTTGGGTGAAACACTTACTAATTGATACAGGAAGACAGGAAGAATGCTTCCACTCAATAAACTCTAATAATGAGTTATCCAAAATGGGAATGAGCAGCTTTATGTTACTGGAGATGTGGAGACAGGCTTTTGAAGCTCCTGTCAAGAGTGTTGTGGAAGAGATCCCTGTTCTCTCTCTCTCTCTTCTCCGTGTGTTTGTGTGTGTGTGTGTGTGTGTGTGTGTGTGTATGTGTGTGTGTGCATGTTTGTGAATAGTTTTGTGTGTTTGAGGGAGCAGATTAAATAACCTTTAAGGCTCATTTCAATTCTTAAGTAACTACAACCACAATGGTGTTTAATTTCCTGATTCATCCAGGCATTGGTTTGACTATTTCATGTATACATACATATATACATATATAAACATATATACACACATACATATATGCATGTATATGTACCTATTTTTATATATGTATACACATGTGTATATATGTGTATGTATTTATATATACATATGTGTATGTATGAATATATACATATGCATATATATTTTTCTATCTGAACCAGTACACAGGTGATGTCAAAAATCCAAGGAAAGACCTTACCAAGGATAGGATAGATCTTCTAAGGAACTTTTCAAGGATATGATTGATTTTCACCTATAATATTGAAAGAAGCATGCACGTCCATGAGAGCATAAATTCTATGAAGGTTTGAAACATTGAAGCATTTTTTATCTAATTTTTTCTGTATTGATAATATATTTTTACTTATTGTTAATAAAATTTTCCTTTTTAATGGGAAGATCTTTCTCATCCATTAATAGGCCCACATGACCTGCTTAAATCACTTGGATTTGGGACAGTAAAATATAATGCCTCTATTGGTTCCAAGATCCACAAGCATTTAGATGGCAAGGCCAAAGATCCTGGAAGGGTAGAGTATAATGGCAAGCAAAGTAGGATCTTTTGTTGTTTTTGCTTTAGTATAATCAAGTGCCCCTGATTGAATAATGTAATTAAAGATCTTCCCCACCCATTATCTGGAACATTTTTAGGAAAACCCAGATCTTTTGTTAATGAGTAATTGGTTGTCAAGTTTTGTAATGCCCTCTGGCTTTGAAAAATGTATAAGTATTCTGAAGTGAGGGTCTTATTTTGGGTCTTGCTGATTGGAAGGGTTTTGTTTGGCCCAATGATACTCTGTGCTGCTGCTAAGGATCCTCGCACCCCTTTGAAAACCCAGACTTTGGTGCTATGCATGTATGGTCAGATAGTTATCTATCTGTTGACCTTTGATGTATGCATTACTTATGTCAGGCAGCTAGAAGCATTGTCTGTTGTTCTGTATTTCTCTGTATTTTCTCTGAAGTTCAGGGTACTTTTTCCCCTGAACTAAATGAAAAATATATATATATATATATATATATATGTATGTATATTTGATTAAAGTGATTATTGACTCCTCAAAAATTACCTTTCCTTTTACAAAAACAGATCAAAGAACTTGTGCAGAAAGCCATCCTAGATGTGTCAGGGTGCTTGCTTTTATACTTGCTTGGGTGAAACTTTGGTTTGGACTTTGTTTTCATGTGTTTTTTTCCCACTTAGGGAATTTATAAAAATTTCAAAAGATGAATATTTATAAGAATAAGTGAAATAGAATATTAGAGAAAAATATTCACTTTGTCTTTAGGGGCAAGTAAAGAATCTTCTGAAAATCATTTTAACAGATGAATTTTGCTACATACTGAATTCCTCAGGCAGTGAAATGAATTCTGGTACTGATTTGGTTGAAAGTGGTGAAATAATGTGGGCAGTAATATGTTTCAATTAAAAATAAAGGAGAAGCTGCCATTGACATCTGTTATAAAACCTCATGCTTGTAGAAAGCAGGAATGGAACACTATAATCTAATTACTAAGGTATGAGAAATTTCAACATACATACCCACAGCAGGCTTCACAAACCCAAAGGTCAATAAACTCAGGATCATCAACCAAATGGCATGCTCCATCAAGACTGATTAGAGAAATGAGTGGTGGTAGTGGTGGTAGTGGTGCAATTCTTTGTGAAAGGAACAGACAGCCATCTGTAGGGAGTGGCTTAGTCATCTACTGTCTGAAGCCAAGGAATAAAAACCAATGAAATCTAATTATGAAATTTTTAGATAATGGATAGTTTTTTTCAAAATAATTCCAAATTTTACTAAAGAAATTATTTCCAAATAGATTTGTTTCATTTTCATATGTTTCTTTTTACCAAAGTGATTCAAAGGAACTACAGATGTTTATTCTCCAGAATAGATGATTCAGATAGGAGATAATAGTTAGCTGTAAGTATTCAGGGGCCTATTATGTGAGTTCAAAGGGCAGAACTAGGATCCCTGGTAAAAGTTACAAGAAGGTACATTTCAGATCAATGTAGGGAAGAATTTCATAGTTATGAGAGGTTTCAAACACAAATGGACAAACCTGTAGATGGTATAATGGACAGTGTGCCTGACCTGGAGGAATGGAGATTCAAGTTCAAATCTAGTTTCAGACACTTACTAGCTATGTGACTCTAGGCAAGTAACTTAACCTCTGTGAAGGATTTATCTACTCTAATCAGTGCAATGATCCAAGAAAATTCCAAAGGACTCCATGAAAATTGTTATCTACTTCCAGAGAGAGGACTGGTATTATGCAAATTGAAGCATACTTTTTTTTTCCATTTTCCCACTTCCTTATGAAGTTATGTTAATATGAGTAACGTCAAAATGTTTTACATGATCTCATATGTGTAATTGACATCATGTTGTTTGCCTTGTCAGTGGGTGAAGAAGGTGTGACAGGAAGGGAGAGAGCTGGGAAATCATTTTTTAAAATAAAAAGTTTAAAATTGATTAATTAATTAACAAAAATGCTGAAAAGAGTAAAAGTTAGGTGAAAAAGACAAGATCATCATTTTTATGTCCATACCCCCAATATTATTATGTGAATCTGCCAGGCAAAACAGTAACAGTAAATTACTTCTGCACAACAAATCTTACTGTCTCTATAGACAGGCTTTCTCTCTCTCTCTCTCTTTCTCTCCATACACACACACACACACACACACACACACACACACACACACACATATATACATATATATATATATATATATGTATATATGTGTGTGTATAAAGTTCTTAACTGAATGAGTCATATTTTCTTTAAAAAAAGCTCATTTCAAATATCATCCCTCTGTTTGACCACTCTCATAAGTCATAGTCCATTTGATTTCTTTTTAAGTTAAGAAAAAGGAATGTGATAAGGAAAGTAAATGTTATATACTAATGATGAATAGATGATCATAGTATTTTAAAGTTGAAGAGACCTTCCAGGCAACATCATTGAACTTCTTCACTTTATAGAAAAGGAAACTGAAGCAGAGAAGGCTGACGTGTCATGTTCAAAGTTCTGTTGAGTGGCATGTTTTAATTAATAAAGAAGAACAGAATTCAAATCTAGATCACAACTCCTTATTTCTTGTCTTCTTGCTGTTCAATGTTTCCTATAACAGAAATATTTCCAGTGTTCATGAAATTGTTAGCTTATTGGAGTCAATAGCTTCCTCCCCCAGAATTTTTGTGATTCTTCAGCCCATTCTATCTGGGGCAGGGTGGGGGTGAGGGAAGACTATTTGAAGAAAATTCAGGAACTTCTGTACTTCCTCTGGGGTTATTGAAATTCAGGGAAGATATTTACTGGAATACCAAAGATCAGAACAATTCTTGGAAATTATCAAAGAACTTTTGAAAAACACGTGGAGAGCCATGATTAGGATATGGCAAAGGTATAAATATGGCATAACTAAAAGATTATAATCAACTTTCCTCAAATATATTTTCACATAATTCAACAATTTTAATGGGTGAGGACTTATGCAAGGAAAGCTTCAATTTAGAGAGAATACTGTTGTCTCCCATATGGCACCTTAATAATAATGTTTCATGTAGTACCCTTGTGTTTTGAAAAGCACTTTGATTTATTATTTGATTTGAATTTCATGATAAGTCTATGGCATAGGCAAGGCTGATATTATTTTCATTTTACAGATGAAGCTATTGAGGCAAGGTCACACAAATAATGAGTGACGTAGGGCTGAAATCCAGTTTTTCTGACTCATGTTCAATACTTTTTTCTACTTTAAGACTATTACTTTCATAATAATACATTCTCTAGCTCCTTCCAATCAATTAATATACAAATATTTATCAAGTATCTACTTCATGTCAAACAATTTCAAGCAATGAAATGTCCGGATGCTGGACATTAAAAGAAAATTAATTGGCCCTGACCTTCAGGAGCTTGCATTCTATAGAAAAGACACAACAGGAACACATAAAATATAAACAAGCACATACATATACACACATAAGCATATGGATAATGTATATATAAACATTCCTCAGCATATCTGTATACATATATATTCTGTATCTACTTTTATGTGCCTGCTGTATCTATATATGTGTATAGTTTGTTGTTGCTGAGTTGTTTTAATTGATTCTTTGTGACTTCATTTATGGTTTTCTTGGCAGAGATTCTGAAGTGGTTTGCTGCTTCCTTCTGTAGCTCATTTTATAGAAGAGGAAACTGAAGCAAACAGGGTAAAGTAACTTGTCCAGAGTCACACAACTAGTAAGTGTTTAAGGTCACATTTGAACTCAGGTCTTCCTGACTCCAGGCCTGGTGCTTTAATTACAAACACACACACAACACACATACACATACACACACACAGACACAGACATACACACACACACACACACACACACACACACACACACACACACACACACACACTTGCAATTTCAGGAAGAGGCATTAGTAATTGGGTAAATCAGGGAAGACCTCAAGTAGAAAGGAATATTTAAGCTAATCTTCCAAGAAAACTAGGGAATTTAAAAAGTAAAGGAGAAGGGGAGATCCCCCTTTAAAGCTCAGTTTATGTGTCTCTTCCCATTTGAGGCCTTTTTTGATTCCCACTCCCACCATAGGTGCTTCTTCCCTCAGTGTCCCCCAGAATTTACTTTGCATAAATTTTATTTTTATTTATATAAATTTATGTTGTTTTCCTCTAGAAGAATAAGCTTCTTTCAACTCCTTTATCTTTGTCTTTGCGTCCTCAGAGCATCACAGTGCCTGGAATATAGTTGGTACTTAATAAATGGTTTTCTTATGTTGTATTGAAATGGCAAAATGAAATATATATATATATATATATATATATATATATATATATATACACATAAATGAAACATGCACAAACACACACACACACACACACACACCCCTCCTAGAAAATATTAGCTTTATATGAGAACCGATTATTGAGAATACTTTTTCAAAAACCTAAAATTAGGAAATTTTTGTTCTCTGTTGGTAACAGTTATATAATAGATGAATGGCATATGTCACTTAAGGACAGAGAATGTTATGCTGAGTAAACAGCATTGATCTTCCCAAACCTTTGCATGTCTTGATTTGTTTTGTGGGAAGTAGTTGGCAGTAGATTTTGAAAATAGTTTTATTCAAAATTCAATCCTCTGTTTCCTGTATACTAGAATAAACTAAATAAAATACTACTAAGTTTTAAACAGAAAGTTATGCAATTTTATGTACAACCACTAAGTAAAAATTTTTTTAAATAAATACTTCTTAAAAATCAAACCACTATTTGTAAAAAATAGAGCAGATACTAAGTTAAGTATCAAAGGAAATAGTATAGTAAAATGGAAAGAGCACAGCATTTGGAATCAGATTTTTTTTTTTATAAATCAAAAATGAAACCACGATTCAAATCCTGGATCTATTATTTATTGCTTATATGACCTTGAATAAATTATTTTTCCCCTTTGGGCTTTTGTTCCATCATTAATAAAGTGGATGAGCTGAATTTGGCTCCCTTATAGCTCTGTATATGATTCCCTGATCTTAATTGTGCAATATCAGTTAAAAAAAAAACAATAAGAAGTAACTATTTTATAAAGTAGCAATTGTTATGTAGAACTTAAATAAGATTTGGGTTTTTTTAAACATTCTTAATTTATAGTTTAATATATATATATATGTATACACACACACATATATACACATATATACATGTACAAAGGAGTTCTGATTTGCTTGTGTTTTATCAGATCCCAATGCATCTATGACACTATAAATGTGTCCTAGGACATTAGTTTGGCTATATTAATTGTTATCATTTACATATCACTTGTTAAGTACTAGGCATCATGCTATGCACTTTATTACATTTATTGTCTCGTCTGATTCTTAAAACAACCTGGGAGGTAAGTGCTACTATTATCTATATTTTTACAGTTGAAGAAACTGAGGCAGAGGTTAACTGACTTGCCCAGGGTCATGCAGCTAGTATGTAAGGACAGATTTAAATTCAGGTCTTCCTGGCTCCAGGGTTGAGCACTCTATCCACTATACCCCTTAGCTCCCCTACATAAAGATTAAGTGACTTGCTCAGAAAAAAAAAGGTATTTTCAGGGGTAGGGTTTGAACCCCTCTCTCCCTTCCCACAAGATCAGTATCTTAGTATATCACATTGAAAGAAGATAGTGCTTTACAAGTATATCTTTGTAATGAGTTACTTTTTTCAATCAAACAGTAGCTATATCACAGGAAAACTAGGTAGTGCAGTGGATGGAGAACTGGGCCTGGAGTTAGGAAGACATGGGTTAAGTTCAAATATGACCTCAGACACTTAGTAGCTATGAGAATCTGGAGAAGTCACTTAACCCTTTTTGCCTCAGTTTTCTCATCTTATAAAATGAACTGGGGAAGGAAATGGCAAACCACACCAATCTTTGCCAAGAAGACTTCAAATGGATTCATGAAGAGTCAAACACAACTGCAATGAGTGAACAACCGCAAAAATTATACCAGTTTCCAAAATATTTTTTAAAAAACCAATAAAGATGTTTTCCCCTGTTGTCTAAAGCCTGGAAAGTAATATAAAGACTCACTCAGGTTTCCCCAATTTCCCCCCAGCACTCTCATGAAGTGGATTCTTCACATCCTGACCAATGGCATGCATATTGCTGGAAAAGCATTCAGGCATCTGTGTACAAACATTGTTACCATCACATCTGAATGAATTCGTTTACATTATTGTTATTTATTTATAAAATGTCAATTTTACCTCCAGAAAATATCAACTTCTTTAGTTTGCATGTGGTCACTAGGTTCTTATCATTGAAATTGTAGTACTGCAAATTTTGTCTATTTTTTGATAAATTTACTATTTCAATGTACAGTACATATACAATTACATAAGAAAGTTACCTAGCTTGCGTGACTGCAGGCTATAGAGATAAGGTCATCACAATAGGGACAAACTTTTCAGTTGTAGAGAATGTAAAATCTACCTTTTCTGGGAGAGGTTCCTAATATTTCTTATATCAATAAATCAGCGTGATTTTCTTAAGTGATACTTTTGATGATTACAAAAGGTCGGAAGGAGAGACCCAAGATTGGAATATTTACATACAGTGACTAATTCTAAGGGATCTAAGATCAATGAAAGACATAGCACCAATGTGGATAATTTGCTTTTAATTCATTTTTGGGTTTAGCATGTAACAAGCCAAATGTTCAATCTGAATGACATTTATTTTCTTTCTTCACTGTCCTTACTATTTGACCTCCACAGAAATACTATTGCATACTTTTAATAATTCAGCAATTCAAGTGACATTTAATCTTACTAATATGGGTACCTCAATCCATTTTCTCCAAGTCAATACACTATGTGTTCAAGGTCCATGCTAAACTATGTCGCTGGTATGACAAAAATAAATAATAAATTAATAGCAGTCCTTGATAACCTTTGTTCCCAAAGAACTTATTATCCTGGATGGAAGGAGAGAGGGAAAGAGAAAAGTGAGAGGTGGATAAAAACATAGAATGTGCCACAAGATAAGGATGTACATGATTATTTGAGGAGAGAGAGAAATAAGTAATAAAAATTAAGAATTAAGAGAGGCTCCCCACTGGATGTGGCACTTGACCTAACATGTAATGGAAGTCAGTGATTCTGACTAGAGGAAGTGCATTCTAGGTATGAGTGACAGCCTGTGCAAAGTCATGCAGGTGGGAGTTGGAATGCTAAGTTTGGGAAAAAGTAAGGAGGCCTATGGAATCTGAAGGCATGGGAAATAGACCGTACAGAATCATTGAGGTGGGAGTTGGAATGCCTACTAAGGAAACAACAGCAAATCAGTCAATTTGACTGAAACAAAAAATGCTGAAGCTACAGATGTGAAAGCTATTTTCATAAAAGAAGTAGTGTGATGAGAAATATTCCTGGAAATGTAGGACTGAGTCAGGTTATGAAAGGGTTTTAAATGTCAAGCTGAGGAATTTGTATTTTATCTCAGAGGAAATAGGAAGTCATTGAAAGTTCCTGAGGAGGGGAGAAAAAACATGAAGTAGGTAAGAAAATTTTTCTTTAATGAATGAAAATTAAATACCATCTTTTTAAAAAATACTAATAGGAACTAAAATCAACTGAGTAAATGTTGCTCTTCCTAAATGGTTCTGGAATAATGGGTTAGCCTTTCATTTTACACACACACACACGCACACACACAGATACCCACATACATGCATATATGTATGAAATATAACCTATCTTTGATGTTATGTTTTGACTTACTTATACCTACCATGTGTTTTCCCGTTATCCTTGGGTCACTGGATGTTTTGATTTGTCTAAGGTCATGTTATATCACAACGCACAGGTATATGTCACCACTGGAAAAATAATTTTGTTTAAAAGATTGACTTTTTGTGAGAGAGCAGCTTGGGATTAATTAAGGGCTATGCAATTGACTCAGACTGTACTCCTTTTCAATTCCAGATGTGGGCCATTGCTCATTTACAATGCTTGTACAAGGCATGTGTTACAGCTTCTTGGAACCAGAGATGAGAGTTGAGTGATAAGTCAAAACCAAAATTAGACAAATATCCCTGAAAAGGGCTCAGCAACCTCTCACACTAGAGGTACTTGTCCTCCTTGAACGTCCCATACACTCTGTATAAAGCTGTAACATGTATAGTTACTTCACCCTGGTAAACCATCTAAGTAGATGGGCCAAATCAGGTCAAGGATAACCCATAGTCTTCCAATCCATTGGTGAATTAGGGGAATGTCTATCTCAAGCACGTGAAAATTTCCCCTGGTGGACTAGGCAGGTGTAATATTAATTTAAATGGGAAGATCTTACCCATTCATTAATAGGCCCATGTGACCCATCCAAGTCACATGGAGCCTGTGATGGGAAAAGTTTGCTGAATGGGAGAAAGAGGAAGGGTAGAACAGGAAGAGGCAGAGTTAGAGCAGAGCTGAGAGGAAATTAGTCAGAATCTTGTCAGAGCTATGAAGGATGCAGGCAAGCTAGCTAGCATGAGTGAGAGAGCTTGTTGGTGATTTTGTTTAAGGGAACTTGATTGTGAGTTGTTTAAGGGAACTGGTTTGTGGGCAATCTACCAGGGGAAGGCTTGGAGCTGGTCTTGTCCTCTACATTGTTATTGTGTATAGATTTTTGTTACTCTGATATATTTGACTTTTTGGTGTCTGAATAAATGCTTTGTTTCTGTCTTCTATATGGAGAGTCTGTTGTATGTCATGATTCAGAATTGTGCTGGGATATTCATGGCTGCCTTAGGCACTGTCAATATCACTTGGCACTATAACAGATGAGATCAATTTGTTCCAATGACCATGAAGGTGGCTGTAGCAGGTACTGTGGAGTGCTAAGAGCTTGGTCAGACATTGAAGATACCAAGGTGCCTTCAGTGCATCCCAGGCCATTGCCAATCATCTTGACTTTTGTCTTTTCAGTGGACCATGACTCTGGAAGAGAGAGGCTAAAGACTTTTTGTAGCTCTTCCTTACTTAAATTCAATTCCTGTATAAGTCAAGATATCACTCTGTGATGTCATTGATCCCCTTCAAAAAGGAAGCAGGAACAACAAGAAATGTGTACTTGTAGACTCACTCAATTAACTGCCTATCCTATTGCATGTTCTAATCTAGGAAGTAAGTGTTGAACTTCTGGAGCAAGTTTCTACTGACTCTCCAGAGTTATTTGCTAAATTTTCAATGTGAGCATTTACCCCTCAGAGATCAGCAAAGATCATATATCAAGCCCTGATTATTGTTTCTTATTGTATTTATATTTAAGTAAGTAGTGGGGAAAATATTTATAATATAGAATAAAATTTATGTCATTTATATTTTAGGATATCTAGTTATGGAATATTTGCCAACATATCCCTGGAATAAACATTCTTTATTCACTTGGTTATTCATAAATTATCCCCATGTGAATTCTTGAACTTATCTCTTTTCAGTAATCATGGGTCTCAGGTAAATGAACAGTATTCCAGGGACTGATGCAATTTGTATGTAGTAATCTACCAAGTGGAACAACTGGAGACTTTACTGTAAGGAATTTATCTTCTACTTGGATTTGATGCAAGATACCCTCTGTCACAGTGGTAAACAGTTTAGACTTACTTGCTTCTCATCATTATACCTCACATGCTATTGATCAACAAAATTGTTAAAACTGTCTCTTCAGTTCCTTCTAGGAAGGAATATTATATGAAATTAACAGAGTTGGAAGAAGACCTTACAGGTTATGTTTATTCTACTTTGTCAATTTTTTTGAAAACTTGACAAATGATAAAGAGAACCATCTTTTTTTTTCTATGACTATAAGCCTATTGTGTGACAATGAATATGTGGTTGTCTGTTGATGAAAATTTGCCTATTCTTTTGTCATATTTCAATCAAGTATACCATATGTGTATATGTTAAACATTCTTCCAAAGATTGTTTTTTTTTTAGAGATAAAAAAGCAAATAAGTGGATCTGTAGTTTTTGCTGTTTTCTTGGCCAATTTTTTTTTTTTACAATAAGATTGTCTAGGACGATTTCCATTCTTTTGGAATTTTGACTACTTAGGGATATCTTGAAAATCAAACCCTGAGTGCCTGGCAAGTCATGTTCCTTACACCATGAATTTTTCTGTATATACTAAGGGAAGTTTAACGTTTTTAATACTTCAAATTCCTTAATTAGATGTCTTTATTTTGTGCAATGTATTGTGTGCTTAGTTATTACTTGGAAGAGGAGTATTTAGCTGTCTTGACTAGTATAGAACAATTGGGAAACCTGTTGATATTCTTCTCACAGGATACTCAGGCTTAGATAAGTCACATATATTTTCTAGTGCCCTGCTTCTTACTCTTTCTTTTTTTACTGCTTATCAATTCTTTAGTCCATTGGATTTATTAATGATAATAGAATTGATAAAAATTTTTAAGTCTTTCAGAGTTATTTTCCTTAATAATACAGTCATTATATAAATCATTCTACTGGTTTTCTTTATATCAGTCTGCATCAGTTCATGGAAATATTGTTAAGTTTCTGTGAAACCACTCTTTTTGTCTTTTTTTACAATACAGTAACATTCCACCATTTTGTATATTATAATTTGTTCAGGTAGTCCCCAATTAATACAGATCCATTTTCTTCTCAATAATTTGTTATAAGAAAAAAAGTATTATTATAACTTATATGTTTGAATATGGGTCCCTTCTGTATTCTTTTACCTCTTTGTGGCATATGCCCGATACTACTACTATTCATTCAAAAGATAATTCCTTGTCAGTGAATTTTCAATATAGTCTCAAACTCTTGTATGGAATGGTTTTAGGAATTTTCAATTAAACCAACAATAAATACATATATTATGTGTCTGTCCTCCCACAGCCCTTTCAACAATAGGTATTTTTTTCTTTTTTTTGTTTACCAACTTTATAAATGTGAAATACAAAATCTAATATATATATATATATATATATATATATATATATATATATATATATATATATATATGTATGCATGTGTGCATTTTGCTCTTTTCTATATAAGCTGTTTTTTTCCTACATACTTGTTTTACAGAAGTTTAGAATTTGAGTAAGAGAGGCCAAAAGTAAATTCATTATTTGAAAATTAGTTTTCTCCTATGTATTCTCTCTGCCTTTGTCCTCCATATGAAGGGCCACAAGGCAATCCACAACACATTGCAAAGAAACCATCAAAATAAGTCATCATCCAGGATTTATTAAGCTCTTAATGTGTACCAGGTGTTATATCAAGTATAAGGAAAACTAATACAAACAGAAAGAAAGCCTGTTCCTGGCCCCAAGGAACTTACATTTTAATGGGGGAGGGATAACACAAGACTTAAAAGAAAAGTGAAAGGACTTTACAATTTTGAGGCAGAGGTACCCTGGGTGGGTGTACAGTAGACACAGTCAGGAGTGGAGACTGGAGAGGAATGAAGACATGTTTAACCTTAGTACTTTCTTTAAAATGGAGGTTCTATGAGAAACCATCAAATTAGACGAAGGGGCTATGGGGAAAAAAATACACTTGTAATGTGAGAAGTCCATGGGTAAAGTGAACTTCCAGGTGAGGAGGATTCTGTGTTGTAGAAGAGAAAGCATAAAAAGGCAGGAGTGAAGTTCAGACATATTTTCTTTCTGGCTAGCACAAAAAATTTTATATGCTGCAAAGAATCATGGTTGTGTTAATGCAAATAAAAGAAAAGATAGTAATTTTTTCCATGCCAGGAAAGTCTGAGTCATTTAATCACAGGCATTAGGGCATTTCATTAAATGCTAAGCAAATTATGAATAATCAATAAAATATGAGTAGTTAATAGATATCCAAAAAGTGCTTCATCAATATGCAGATTTGAATGATTCTATACATGTGGAGACAAGAGAAATTATTGAACTATGTTATCCCCTGAGGGAAGTGTAAGTCCAGAGGAACAGAAAACAAAGACAACCTTTTCTTGATGCAGGGGAGAAATTCTTCAGCCGTGCAACAACAGATCTTGGCTTTTCCTGAGTTGCTTGGACCTGACAAAGAATATATCACATGATCATTTCTGGTCAATGGATACAGTCTGTCTCCTGCCACCATCATTTTTCATTGAGAATGGGCATAGCAAAAAAAAAAAAAAATGATTCAGGGGAATCCAAAAGATAGCATTATTATGCAAAGAACATCTGAACGAGGTGTCTGCTGGAGCCAACTGGCTTGAGAGCCACTTGTTAAATTTTCAGTATAGGCATTTTATCTCAGAAATGTGCAAGTGCTACTAATTAAGGGGCTATTTATTGTTTTGTTGATTAATAAAATGATGAAGAAGAATGCCAGTAATGCAGACTGAACTTAAAAATGTGTTGCATGTTTTTTGCATGTTTTTGAAGTCAGTTGTTAAATATCAACACATCCCTGATTAGACCTAAGTGGAGTCAGAAAGCCTAGGTCTGATTCATAAAAGATGTATTGTAACAACTATGAAAGGTCCCAGAGAACATCTAGTCCGATCACATAACTTTTACAATTGAGCAAAGTTAGGTCTTAAGAGAATAAGTATGCCAGGATTATGCTGATAATTGCTTAACAATTGGCTTTCTTATTTAAAAAATGCATTCATGATTGTATTTTAAAGTTTAATCTGTGTTATTAACATTTTTACCCATCACATTCTTATGTTTGGAAATTCAGCTAAATAAATCAAACCCTGATTTGTAACTTTTACTCATTTCTGAGAAGCAAATGCTCGAACTGAAATTTCAACCATTAGTTCTCATGAGCCAGTTTGAACTAGCTTTAGCACACCCTTGAGGATTGAATTTTAGATTGAATTGCTAGGGAATGGCAAATTCAGAAATGGAACTTTTTTAAGAAAATTAATTTCAATTCTTGTATTCTTTTCAAAATACCCGACTACCTCTGACTAAAGTACATTAATATAAATCCATATCTCCTGCTATCCTAGAATGTTTCCATTCTTACGTGTTCTCTCCTAATTCATGTAAACCCCAGACTATAGATTTAGAACTTAAAGGGACCTTAGAAATCAGAGAACCTAATAGCCTTATTCTATGGATAAGAAAATTGAATTCTAGAAAAGTTATGACTTGCTTCAGGTCATAAGCAACCAGCATTTGAACCCAAGTTCCCTTTCCCTCAAATCTCTATTTCCACAACATTCAATGTTACATTTACTAATTATGTAAACTTCCCTTTATCTCTCTGGCTCTCATCCCTTCCTGTGTAATTCGCTCCTTAGGATCTCCAGAAATTCATTAATCTTGCAAGATGATGTCATGAGGCAAGATAAGACTTGATGGTCTTAAGATAATCATGACAGTCTCCCCTTAAGGGAGGCTGTAGCTTATAAAATCTATTTGTGGAAACCACTGGTATGAGATTAGGTCACAGAAAAATACTGACAATAACATTTTAAGGTTAATACAGCTGTGTATCCAAAAATAATATCTTGTCAACCACTAGTTTGTCTTTTTCCCCTGCATCTGTGTACCTCCAAAATCCTCCATATACCCTGAACTTTGACATGTAAGTCAGTCAACTCTGGGTGGCCATCAAGATCAGGGTTTGGCCTTTTTGAATGACATCTTGGAGTACAATTACCTCCACCCCCTTTTCAAAAGCAAGCTTCTCCTGTAGGAGCAAGTCTTCCTTCTGGAATGGATGTCTCTGTGCTACCCCATGTGAGTTTTATTCTATGTTAATACATATATATATCTGATTTGTATATCAGATCCCTTTCTATTCCCCTCAACTCTTCACTATTATTTTTCAATGAATCTTAAAAATTAAACTTAATATTTATCTATAAAACTTAAGTATTAAAAATTTAAAAAATAAATGTTAAAGAATTAAACTTTAATATTAAAACTTTAGTAGTACATACTAAATTTCCCCTCAACTCTTCTCTGTTATTTGTCAGTAAAACTTAAATATTAAACATTTGTCAATAAAACTTAATTATTAAACTTCCCTGTTTCCTGTTATGACACGGCATTCAAATTCATTAAAGGCCTTATTTTCCCCAACATCCCTGGCTGACCTATCATAGGCCTTTTCTTAGACATAAACCTGGTTCTAGACAAGGACTTTCCCTTTCGACATTAGGTCAGTGCTTAGGCACTATGATCCTTGTCCTAAAAAATAAGGATTGAAAAGGGAATCTCTGTCCTCTTGGCAAGGACTCCTTTATGCTAGAAGACTGTCACAAGACACATCAACCCTGAAACATATACCCCCTTATTTTCCACTGCCTTTGGTACCCCTCCCTCCC
Organism: Potorous gilbertii; assembly: GCA_028658325.1. Classification (NCBI taxonomy): domain Eukaryota; kingdom Metazoa; phylum Chordata; class Mammalia; order Diprotodontia; family Potoroidae; genus Potorous; species Potorous gilbertii. Next base: position 329,382,550 of record CM053771.1, read on the forward strand.
TCTGACTGGAGAGAATGGAAAGTGGACATTGTTTATAGGAAACCTCTTCCTTGACCCTTTGGCATTTAAAGAGGGTTATAGGGCAGTCATGTCATCATCTCTTATCTTGACTCCATGACTGCAAGTTGCCCTTGAGCTACATATCCTTTTTCCCATCTCCCTCTCCCATCCTGCCCCCTTCTGCTTCTTTTTGTGTGCTCGCTTACCCCACTAAATTGTGAGCTTCTTGGGAGTAGGGGCCATCTTTTGCTTTTCTTTGTATCCCAACACCATAGTTCCTCACACAGAGTAAGTTCTTAATAAATGTTTATTGACCATTGACTTTCTGTTTCTTTTTCCCATGTATGCTATAAATCCATTCTAACTTTCTATTGCTCTAACAGGGAGATATAAAGTCCGTTTATTCCTCATATATACAAACACACACACACACAGACACACACATATACATAAATACATATGGATACATACACACACACACACACACACACACACATATATATATATATATATAAGTGTAAGGCATGACTACATATGTGAAAGTGTGCACATGTTGTAGTTTGGGAACCATAAGAGGTTTGGGGTGCTCAAGACCCCAAAATACTGACACACTGGGTCCTGCTGAGTGAATTTGACTCGACTTCTTCTAGCTAAAGTAAAACAAAATTTATTAAAGGTTTACCATATTGGGTTGACTTTTAAGAAGCCTCACCATTTGTGTTGCTTGTGTTGCAAGTGGACCAGGTGGAATCCCAGCTACACAGAGTCAGAGCTGGATTGATGTGAGCACCTTCATGGAAGTGAGATGGAACTTATATGTAGAAAGTCAGTAGGAAAGATCTAGAGGTGGTCTAGTAGTCTGAGAGAAGGGTCTAAGGAAGATCTTGATGGGACTGGGCTAACTAGCAATGTAATCAAGGGTGGGAAAAAGCCGGAGGCAATTGGGAGCTATCAGAAAATGGAGGAGTTGGGCGAGGCAATCCAGAGGTAACACAATGGAGAGCCAGGCTAGGTTAAGGGTAATGGATTTGAGTATGAAGGCCAGATTAAGTGGGAAGATTCAAGACAAGTTTAAGGAGGCTACCAGAGTCTAAACCCCAGCATATATATATATATATATATATATATATATATATATATATATATATATATATATATACACATATATATGTACATGCATTGTATAAAAGTTTTTTGGTTGTTGTCCTTCATTCTTGAGGACCAAAATGACCTAACTATGCTAGAGTCAAGTTACAGTGTGTCTGACTGTGGCTGATCAGATCAATATGAGCCCAGGATGTTCTAGCAGAAATCAGGCACAAATAGTCCATGTGAACATTTGGGGTGGATTCTCTAAATTTGCACATCTTGAATTTCTTTTGAGCTATTGCAATTCTGCTTTTCTCATAGAACACAGCACCTTCTCTGATGTGGGCATGCAATGATGAGTAGTCCTTTGCCACTGTAACAGTACATATTCCAACTGCAACCACAGATTCTTAGATCTGCTTTCACGAAAGGAAAGGCAACTTTTGAGGGGTTAACAATCACTTTAATGAAGCACATGTATCATTCCTTTAACGAAGTACATATATCATTCACCTAGTTCAAGGGAGTCAGCACCCTGAACTTCAAAGTAAATGCATAAAAATCAAAGATGAACAGATATGGCTTCCTCTGCCTGAATTCAGCAGACTGGTCCAACTGTCTGATCATATTTACCAGAGAGGGAAGCACGACATCTGGGTTCTCAAAGCTGAAGGGCTCCTTTAGTGGCTTCCTAGAGTCCTCCTCTGGCACTCAAACTTTTTACAAAAACTAAGCCTCAAAGCAAACCTCACCCTCAGAGTATTTATACACTTTTTAGGGCCAGGGGGCATAATGCTCTGACTCAGTGCCTCAACAGAAAAAACAAAAGGTATTTGGGACTCTCCCATAAAACAACTCCCCTAATCAAGCTTCCCCTAATGGACAGACCCATCAATGGGTGGGAAAGATCTTCTTTAAGCACATTATTCAATCAGAGGTACTTTTAGTAAAACAAAAAGCAAATGCAAAAGATCCTAATTTGATTGGCAACACAATCACTGTCTCCTGTGTCACACAATTAATTCCAAAGTTCTTAAGAGAGACCTTGACAATGTCCTTGTATTCTTTCTTCTGATCATCGTGTAAGGCTTTCCATGTGGGGATTCTCCATAAAAAAGTCTTTTTACCAAGAGTACATTTTACATTTGAATCATGTACTATATAAATGTATAACATACTATAGATACATGCTATATGCATATGTATAGGCATACTATTAATGCAATGATAATCTAAGGATCTAGAGTTTTATCATTACCAGTATTCCCTTTGCCAATGCAGAAAGTCCCTCCGGACTATGATCAAGAAATTTATCAATTTGGATGATAAGATTCTGAACTTTGCTCCTTACAAAGATATCTTATCCTTCTATCTTGGAAATACCAGTCACCAAGTTCACTGTGTCTAGAAAATTTATCACAAGATAAAGATGAAAACTCATATAGTGACTAGACCTCTGATTTCACTAGTATAAGGAATTTTGGTGAAGAACCTCCCTCTACCAATGCAGACTGGCACAAAATTTGAAACTTACAGTGTTGGAAAGTTACTTAGAATAGTGTTGTCAAAATAAAATAGAAATTGAGGCCACAAAACAGTACAGAAAGATCCCTGAGGAGACATCATTTGAAAACCAAAAATTACAAAAATTTGTGAGTTACTGTATTAATTTTGTTAAATATTTCCCATTTTAGGGGAGGAGCAAGATGGTAGAGTAGAAAGTCACACATACGCTAGCTCTTACCCCACAGCCCATAAAATACCTGTAAAGAAGAACTTTCAACAAATTCTAGAGCAGCGGAATCCATGGAACAAAGGAGTGGAGCAGATTTCTAGCCCAGAGTGACCTGAAAGACTGATGGGATAGGTTTGTAGCACAGGACATGGAGCAGAGCCCAGCCTAGCCTTGGCCATGTGGCACCATGAGGAATAGAATCCAGCAGGCTTCAGGGACAGAATCTCTAGCAGCAGCACAGATCCTTTAACCCACAGGCGTCAAAGGTCAGTGAGAGGGTTTTTCGGCTGACTGAGAAGGAGGCAGCGTGTCCCCATAACTCAGGCCTCCTCAGGTGGCAGCAGTGGAGGCCACAGAAGACTCGGGCTCCAAAAGCAGGAAGTAGCCTGCACCCATTGTTGAAGGTCTCATTGTAAAGCCCCTGAGAGAACTGAGCCCTATGTGGCAGCCTTGCCCCAACCTGAGCAGCTGCTCTTAATCTCACACTGAATAGTGGCCCTGCCCCTCACTAAATTCCCTGAGAAATTGGAGCAGTTCATCTGAATCTCAGTCCCCAGTTCTGGCTTGTGGGAACTGGAGGCAAGGTGGTTATGGAGAAGAAATTCAGAAGTCAAGTAACTGGCTGGGAAAATGCCCAAAAAAGGGAAAAAAAATAATACAATAGAAGCTTACTTTCTTGGGGAATAGGTGTCTCCCCTCATCCTTTCAGATGAGGAAGAACAAGACATACTGTCAGAGGAAGTCAAGGCCTCTGCCTCCAGGACCTCCAAAAGGAACTTAAATTGAATTCAGACAATAGAAGACCTTAAAAAACAAGTTATCATCTTACTAAAGGAGAACCAAAAAAATGTTGAGGAAAATAATAACTTTAAAAAGAGGCTAACTCAATTGGAAAAAGAGGTCCAAAAAGCCAATGAGGAGAAGGAGGCTTTAAAAAGCAGAATTAGTCAAATGGAGGAGAAGGTTCAAAAGCTCACTGAACAAAATAATTGGTTGAAAGAGAGAATTGAGTTCAGGGAAACGAATGACTATGAGAAAAACCAAGCAATTAGTAAACAAAACCAAAAGTTTGAAAAAATAGAAGATAATGTGAAACATCTCATTTAAAAAACAACTGACCTGGAAAATATCCAGGAGAAACAATTTAAAAATTATGGGACTACCTGAAAGCCATGATCAAAAAAAGAGCCTAGATATTATCCTCCATGAAATTCTCAAGAAAAACTGCCCTGATATTCTAGAATCAGAGGACAAAATAAATATTTAAAGAATCCACCAAACACTACTGCAAAGAAACTCAGAAAGAGTTTATTTATTTATTTCCTAGGAATATTGTGGCCCAATTTCAGAGTTCCCAGATAAGGGAGAAAATACTGCAAGCAGCTAGGAAGAAACAATTTGAGTATTGTGGAAATACAATCAGGATAACACAGGATCTGGCAGCTTCAGTGTTGAGGGATCAATCGAAGGGCTTGGAATGGGATATTCCAGAGGTCAAAGGAACTGGGATTGAAACCAAGAGTCACCTACCTAGCAAATCTGGGTATAAAACTTCAAGGGAATAAATGGTCATTCAATGATATAGAGGATTTTCAATCATTCATATTGAGGAAAAGACCAGATCTGTATAGAAAATTTGACTTTACAATATAAGAATCAAGAGAAGCATAAAAAGGTAAACAGGAAGAAAAATCACAAAAGACTTTCTAAAGCTGAACTGTTTATGTTACTACATGGAAAGAAAATATTTATAACTCTTGAATCTTTTCTCGGTACTTGGGTAGATAAAGAGATTGTACATACACACACACACACACACACAAATACACATATATAGACAGAGAGTACAGGGTGTGTTGAATCAGAAGAAATTATGTACACACACACACACACACAAAATAAAATAAAAATTAAGGGGTGAGGGAGGAAAATACCAGGTAGAGAAAGGGAGAAATGGAACATGGCAGGCTATAACTCATAAAAGAAAAATCTTGTTCAATGGAGGAGAAAAGGGAGAAAGGGAGAAGGGAAAAATGAAGCTACTCTCTCCACATATGACTGAAGGAAGGAATTACATGTTTACTAAATTTGATATGAAAATCTATATCGCACTACAGGAAAGTTGGCAAATGGGAGAAGGGAGTTACTAGAAATAAACACTTTTGAGAAGGGGCAAGGTCAATTGAGGGGGAAAAATAAGGGAGGATAGAGGACAGAGGGCAATATAGTTAGTATTACACAACATGATTATTAATGAGGTCTTTTGCAAAACGACACATATTTAGTCTGTATTGAATTGCTTGCCTTATCAGTGGGGTTGGGGAGGGAGAGAAGAGAGAGAGAGAAGTTGGAATTCAAAGTATTAGAAATGAATGTTGAGAATTTTTATTGCATATAACTGGGAAATAAGAAACACAGGGAATAGAGAAGTTGGGAATAAGGGAAGGGTGGCATGTGATAGAAGACAGGGTATATTGAGGGAAGGAGTAATCAGAATGCAAGAATTAGGAAGCAGGGAAAGGGGAGTGATGGGGAGAAAAACTGGACATGTTGCAAAGTGAGGTAAAAGCAATTAATATTAAAAAAAATTGACTAAATTAATTACTGAGAATAAATCAATGACATCTTTAGTTTGGGGAAAAGAATTTTAGTTCAAATTTCCTAGAGGAAATTTGGCATTGATGGAAAAGTTAATGTTTTAATGGTAAATTTCAATTTATGATTGCTATTTAATCAGGAACTAGAATACGTATAGAAAGGCATGTAAGCCACTTAATACTTGCCTTAAAAGATGTTCCTTAGCCAAAATGAAATTATAATCATATTTGAAACCTGGTTATTGGAACTTGCCATTTTTAGATGCTAAGGGACTATTAAGTGACTGTTCTTCCGAGTCTTACTCCAGGTATGGATAACAAGAAAGAAAATCTGAGCCTCCAATCCATGATGCCAGTAAGCCTATGAGATGCTGGTATGAACCACAAAAGGTGATCTCATGGGAAGGGTGGGAGAGCAGCTGTTCAGCCTGGGCTGAGGTAGGATTCTCCTGACTCAGTTTCCCCACTGATGCCTGGAAGACTTTAAGCCTGACTGAATGCAAGTTGACAATCTACTCCTGCCTGGTATTGACATGAACTTGGGAAGATATTGGTTCCCTGCAATGTCCCTACTCTTGGTGGCAATTTCCTATAGTCAAAAGGTTTGTAAGCTTAATATCAGATCTATTAAATTATAGATTATTGGTAGGGGAACATCCGAAGTTAAGTTCAAAATTAAACTATTAGGCATAGGACTTTAGACTAACAACAATAAGTTAGGGTCCTTTACTTCTTAGTTATACTGTGGAGACAATTAGGTCAAGAGCTGGTGAAGTTAGCAAACATAAATATTATTTGTGTCTCAGGTGGTTAATGTTTAAAAAAAAAATTCTTTTTTGGTCTATATCGTAAATGCTTTAAAAAGAAGTATCACTTGACCAAAAGTTTGAATTGTTTTATCTGGTATAAACTGTGTTAAAAATTAGAAATAAAATTAAAAAATAAGTATTTTCCATTTTAAAGGTTCTGGATTGCACTTAGGAGTGTCATAGGCTGGCTGATGCATGGTTGACCCCACAGGTTTAGAGTACTGAGATGGTAAGGGACTGGGGACCAAGTCTTTCTGGCTTCAAGGAATCCTTTATTTACTCTTTAACATGCTGCCTCTTTATAAGTGAACTATGCTGTTACAGTCATATTAATGGGTCACAAAGCTATAAAAATGCTAAAATGGAAGGACTTAATGATCTGTAATCTTCTTCCCACCTCTAAATAAGATCCTATGATTCCATGGTAATTGTTTCCTATTTTCCCACAAGAAGGTGCTTTTATGTGTAGATATTGCTTGTAAATTTTCCATAACTGAAGGTCTCATGATTTACTTTGAAAGAAAAAGTAGTTTGAAAATAAAATCACTGGTATCTTCTATGCATTATCAAAATAGAATGAAACATGTTGTATGGTTATAGTTCATGTGTGATATTTACCATAGGTAGCTCTATATAATATTAAATAACAGAATAAACTTTCCTCACTGTAGCACCAATGATAATCACAGAGCCTACAGCTGCCATGAATATCTAGGCGCAATTCTGAATCCTGAAATACAACGAACTCTCCACATGGAAGACAAAACCAAAACATTCATTCAGACACCAGAAAGTCAAATGCATCATTGTAACAAAAATCTATACACAATAACAACGCAGAGAACAACACCATCCCCAAGCCTTCCCCCTGCTAGGATTCCCACCAAAGCAGCTCCATTAGACAAATCACAAGCAGGCTTCCCTGAAACAAAATCACAAACAATCCCTTTCACTCATGCTAGCCAGCAGCTGCATCCTTCCTAGCTCTGACTGCTCTCAGGACTAACTTCCTGCCACCTGTGCTCTAGCTCTGCCCCTTCCTATTCCACCCATTCAACAACCTACCCTTCCTTCCACCACAGGCTCCATGTGACACAGACTGATGTGGCCAAAGCAGATCACACAGCTTATTAATGAATGAGAAAGATCTCCCTACTTTAAGTTACCATTAAATCCGACCCCATAATGTAGTAAATAAATAAACTGTCTTTATTATTTCCCCATAATTTATTCAATATCTTCTAGCAAAATGCAATTTTCATTTTCATTGAATAAGACACAATAGGATATAATATAAAACAGCTGGAATAAAGGCATAACATGTTGCAATGAAGAGGAAATAAACATCATTTATTATCCATGTATAAGTTACATTAATATTTTCATTCACTAGGCTACAGAATTGTATTTCATTCATTTCATCCTAGTTCAGAAAAGTACATTGTCAGGAAACATAGCAACCTCTAAGCTGTTACAGCATTTCTGAACCTTCCCCTATCTTTAAAGAACATTTGTAAGTTTCATGATGATTTGGTGTTTGTAGCAATAATAATGCATGTTTCTTTCAGGTAGATTTTCATTGTCATACTCTATATCTAGTTTGTGCATTGTTTGGATGTTGTCTCTCCCATTAGACTGTGAGTTCTTTGAGAGTGAAGACTGTTTCTTCATATATCCATTGCTTAACAGAGTGTCTGAAACCTAGTAGGCACTCAATAAATGCCTGTTAACTTGACTCATTCTAACACACTTTATAAACATAAAATACTACCTTTGCAACTTTGAAAAAAATAACCTTATGGGCCACAATGAACCTTCCTCAAATTTAGAAGTTAGGGTACTCAAAATTAAGAGAAAAAAACTAATTTCAGTTAAGAATTTTACAAAAAGAACTTTATCTTTAAAAGTTATCAAAGAAAATGCCTAAAGATTGACTCATAATCACTTGGTAATCGGTTTATAGTTTTGTTTAATCCACAGGACTAGGTAAATTTACATCTGTATTTTTATATGCTGTACAAGTCTGTGTAGGGAAAGCATGCTGATTAAGGGTTTCCTGATGAGCTTGAAGAATGTTTGTAGAGAGAACAGAGATGATGAAGTGTTAAACTTCTGTTCATTTCAAACTTAAAGTAGTTCACATTTTGTCCTTTGTACAAAGTGTCAGACCTTGGGGAGCCCATTCAAAGCAGAATGGAAAGTTGGGAGTGGTGCATTCACAGCTTGTATAAAGGAGTTAAGGAAGTATTTATGTCATTCCTTTGAGAGGTATGATATTCTCCCATCAATTTGATGACATTGTATGGAAGATAGTCACTGACCAACTGAAAGATAAGTCACAGTCTTTGCAGACATGCTAAAGCAAGTTATCATTTCTAGATTTACAGATACTGTCTAGGGAGCCATTTCTAAAACTGAAGAGTGATATCTATGAGGAAGAACCCAGCTCTTTACAGAGATTTATCTCTTCACCTCTCCAGTTGGGCTTCTTCTAAAAGACCCAAGAAAATTTGGGTCTTCTCCATGCATAGGCGATATCTGAGAGCTCAGTTGGTAGTAAATATTTTAGGCCAACAGGGAGTTAAGCCCAGAGAGGAACATCCCCAGGAAATTCAAGCCCAGCCGATATTCCCAAAATGAAAAGCAAAAAGGCAATAGGAGAACAGAAAATACATGGGATCTTTAATACTTGCAATTGCTGAGCTATATGTTGTCTTGACCACATGAGTTTCCTTCATGCAGTGTCTTCCATGTGTGTGCCAACTCTTCTTATTGATGCTATGTGTATTTCTGAAAGTGTGAACTCATTTTTAGAGTATGTGATTTTTTAAGCCACTTTCCTTAATTTATCATCTAAACAAATAACTTTAATGATTTAATAATAAGTACCTAGTATTATGTGCCAAACACTGTGCTAATCCTGATGGATACAAATACAAATAAAAACCAAAGATACTTTCTGCCCTCAAGGAATTTACAGTCTAATGGGAGGAGAAACCGAAAAATAAAGAAACTGAAAAACAAGAGGGAATGGGGAGAAAGGCTACCCCATACAGAAGCATGATGGAGAGCTCCATAATCAGTGTACCAGTTGGTAAATAGGAGTGGGGAGACTCCTTAGATAAGGACCTGAAGCTCCATGACTCTGCCTTTCAGTCATGGGATCCAATCAGAGGGGCAGAGGAGATGAATAAGATGTAAGTACCAGGCAGATTCTATCTTGCAGCATAAGACTTTTCAATGATTTGTTTCCTAGAGAAGGAAGACATGATAGAGAGCTTCAGAGAAGTTCAAAAGCATTGTAGTTGTTGGGAAGTGTAACACCAATGTGGGTATTGACCCACAGCAGTTACTATGGATATGCATGCAAATTTCCAGGGTAAATTAGCAAAATATAAACTCTCTTCCTTAAAGATGAAACCAAAATATTTATTCAGATACCAGAAAGCCAATTCCACCATGGAAACAATGAAATTTGCACACATTACCAGTAAAGGGAGGCCCACCATCCCCAAGCCTTCTCTCCATCAGACCTCCCCACAAACAAGCTCCCCTAGGAAAATCATTCCCTCTCTCCTTCAAGCTGCTCTGCTGTGCTCTGTCTGCTCTCTCTCTCTCTCTCTCTCTCTCTCTCTCTCTCTCTCTCTCTCTCTCAGTTCCCCCTCATTCTTGCTTCCTGCTCCATTCAGCTTTTTTTGCTTCATTCAGCAAACTCCTCCTACCATTGGCTTTATGTGACTCAGACTGTGGACTGGGTCAAAGCCCAAAGCAGGTCACATGGGGCTATTAAGAGGCAGGGAAGATCTTCCAATTCCCTTACCATTACACGAAGTGGGGAGAAAACCTCTGCTGAACTAATACTTTGAGAGAATTATATCCTTGGGATTATGATTAAAGGTAAATGAACTTCTTGACCTCAGGCTTTAGGAATATAAAACCATGTATCTTGAAGATGGAGTAATCATCTTCTTCATGGTACCCTACCTGTGGATGAAAATTGGAGGGTAGCCTGAAAAGGGGTGTTATATTTATAATATATACATAAATATACCCTGGAGTAGCTAGGTAGCTCGGTGGATTAAGTGCTGGGTCTGGAGTCAAGAAGACTTGACTTCACATCTGGCCTCAGACACTAACTGTGTGACCCTGGGCACATCACTTAACCCCTATCTGTAAAATAAGCTAGAACAGGAAAGTGAAAATCACTCTAGTATCTCTGCCAATAAAACTCCAAATGAAGAGTCAGGCACAACAATACACACACACACACACACACACACACACACACACACACACACACACGTATATATGTGTATTATGTATATATGTGTATATATATATATATATATAGTGCTCACATATATACATATATGTATATGTATACTGTTTCTACATTGAAAATAATTTAAGGTAGAGGTGTCAAAGTTAGGCCTACCACTTGAAGCTCCTCTAAAACTTAGACATTTGGAAAACCATTTTAAAATTCAATTGAGAAAAATTTGATAAACTAAATATAAATAAAATGCAACATAGGCAATGCCTATTTACAGTTTTCTATGTCAGTATGTGGGCTCAGGGACCAATTCTGCCTGGGTTTGACACCATAGGTTTAATGTAAATCCACTTGTCCTATATATGAACAGAATTATTTAAGCAAGCCCCACAAGTCAGTTCCTTACCAATTAACCCAGAACATTTTTCCTGATCTACAAACTAAATGACTTAGCAAAAACCATATTCTATGCCTTAAAAGTTCCCAGGAAAGTAGGATTGTTTCAGACTTGTTGCTTACTAGATAGTACCATTTATTTGCCTTCAGTTAAAAGAGCACAAAAACATCTTTTTTGATGTTCTTTTCTCTAAGTTTCTAGGTAAACTTCCACATGAAATCTCCAGAAGCCTCTTGGTTTCCATCTTGAGGCAGGTCAGCTGCCTGGAGTACTATGTGCAATGGTGTCAGCATAAATATTAGGCAAAATGAGCTGTAAAAATATGGTCCCTACAAACGTGAACAAATAATTTTAAGTATGTGGTGTTGATTTAATGTATTTTTTACAATAAATGTTACCATGTGTAAAAGTAAATATTCTTTTAGATCTACAACTCTGAAAAAAGATAAGAGAGAGAACAATTTTGTTTCTCACTCTTTTGTGAATCATTTGTTTTGTATCAATTACTTATGGGAATAACTATTGAAAAATCACTAAATTTCACAGAAAGATGAAATCTGCAATGTAGTTTTATGTAGTATGAGCTATAAAATTCAACATTCATTTTATCTGGTTCTCTACATATCTGAAACTAGAGACCAGACAGGACAAAAGTTTTCTTTATTCAGTGTGTGTGTGTGTGTGTGTGTGTGTGTGTGTGTCCATCACTATCTCTACTAATGAGGGCAATTCCTGTTCCCAAGAACTATTACAGAAAAGTAAGGGCATTTTCTGGTTTTGCAACTTATCATATATCAATTTCATGAATTAAATCTTGTTGCTGCATGTACACATGCATTTACTGCTGTTTTTGTGTCCTGTCTGACTCTTCATGACCCCATTTGGAGTTCTCTTGGCAAGATACTGGATAGGCTTACTACTTCCTTCTTCAACTCACTTTACAGATGAGAAATTGATGCAAACAGAGTTAAATGACTTCCCCAGGGTCACACAACTAGTAAGTGTGTGAGTCTAGATTTGAACTCATGAGTATGTATTCCCCAAGTTCAATTGTCTCACTAGTACACCACCTAGTCGTTATACACAGAAATGCAGCTATTAATAACAGGATCCAATGTGATTGTGGATGTGAAGTGCCTAGAAACTATAAAGAACAATATGAAAATTATTATTTTTATTCATCTTTTCTCCCCAATAAAATTTAGTGATGAAAAGGTTTCAGAATAATGCTCTACTCTACTGCTATTCTTTTACATTTCATTTCCTACATATTATTTTACAGACAGGTAAAATAATTGATTTTCCAAATGGAATAAAAGCATTAGAATAAATCCTCATCTTTTGTAGACTCACTCAAAGCACATCAGTAGCAAATAGGATGACAAGGGTGGGAGTATATAGTTCCTATTTTCCCACATGATTTTCATATGTCTTTTTTGTTGTATTCAAGTGTACATTACCCAAGTTTCCTGTTGTGCATTCCAGTCAAATATTACTGCAATCATCTAATGTCTTTTTGCATGTGTTAAATAGTTTTCTAAAGCCTGCTCTTTCATCATGACATTTGCTGCTGGTTCTTAGGAATATCCATAAGTAGCATCATCTTTATTCATATAGTCTTATTTTAGCAAGAATCACAGCAGCAGGTTATGACATATTTTTGGCTTTTGGTCAAATATCGTAGGAGAATGTTTTCATTGAGGTTGGCGATAGCAGATATTCACTTAAAATACTTTCGATATAATTGATTTTTTACTTTGAACTGTACCATCAAATTTATTAATTATCTTTCTGTTTCTTTTTCATTCAACAAGCATTTATTAACCACTTAACATTTTGTCTAACTTAAGGACCAAATATCAAATGTATAAGCTATGATATGTAAATATTTGTACCCTGTAACTAGTTTTGTGGTTGTGTTGGTTTGTCTTCTGTTCCCAAAGAGGACCATGACATCAGGGAGATGATGACATGACCTGCAACTGACTTTGATTTGAGTGATGGAGGGCTATGTCAGCAGTCTCACTTTCTCCTCCAGTCATCTGGGTCCAGGGGTCAGCTATCAATACTCTTGAAGTCCTACTTTGATATACCAATATTGCTCAAAATCTGGCACTCTTTAACAGAGGGGAATGATTTTTATTATGAGCTTGATATGGATTATTATCTGACTACCAGCTTTGTTAAATTAATCCTTAGGAAGCTGACTACAATTCATTTAGTTGTTTTGGTCACAGCAATTTACAAAGGTATAGGGAGTGCTCATACTGATGCAACCATAGATTATTCCAAAATGTTGAAATTTCTGCTGATATAATAGATTTCATTGATTCTTTTCACATCTTTATATGTGGTTATTCCTATCAATTCCACGCCTTTTGTGAAGTATATTTTTATTCTATTTTTATTCAAAACAATGTTTTATTTTTTTTTACTTCCAAACTCTCTCCTTCCCTTCTGTCTCTCCCCCATCCATTGAGAAAGTGTGCAATATGATATCAAGCATGGATGTGAAATCAAGCAAAACATTTCCAGATGAGCCATACCACAAAAAATTACAAGAAAAAGTGAAAAAAAAACCCTACAATACTTCAGTTTACACTAAGACTTCTCTTTCTGGAGATAGATGACATTTTTGATCATGAATCCTTTGGAATTTTCAATAGCTAAGTCTTTTTACAGTTGCTCATCACTACTATTTAGCTGTTACTGTGTTCAATGATCTCTTTAAACCAATTACAATGAAAATACAGTTCAGACATTGCCCCTTGTCGTCTTATGTCCCCCCCCCCACTTTTCCTTGTAAACCTCTTTTATGGAATACAATTCCTCCCATTCTAATTATCCCTTCCTCTTTCTCCCATTGCATCCCTCCTTTTCACCCCTTCATCTTCTTTGAGATCTTCCCAATCTGTGACACCTATGTCCTCTACCTGTGTAGACTGCTTCAAACTGCATTAATAGTAATACAGTTCTTAGGATACATGAATCATATTCTTATATAGAATACAGTTTAACTTGAAGTCCCTTATGATTCCTCTTTCATGTTTACATTTTTTTTTTGTTCTTCTCCTGAGTCCTGTGTTTGGATGTCAACTTTTCTATTTGACTCTGGTCTTTTAATCAGGAATGCTTTAAAGTCATTGATTTCATTAAATAACCATTTCCCCCTGAAAAATCCAATTATACTCACTTTTACAGGGTGGGTTATTCTGGGTTGTAATACTAGATCCTTTGCTTTCTAGAATGTCATATTCCACACAGTCCAATTCTGTATTGTGAAAGTTGCCAAACCTTGTGTGATTCTAACTGTGACTCCATGATATCTGAATTGTTACTTTCTGACTCTGCAATATATTCTCTATATCCTGGAATTGTGGACTTAGGCTAAATTATTTCTAGGAGTTTTCATTTTGAGATCTCTTCCAGGAGTTGATCAGTGAATTCTTTTGATTTCTATTTTACCATCTGGATCTCAAATATCAGGGCAATTTTCCTTGACAATTTCTTGAAATGTAGTGTCTGTGTTCTTTTTCCTTTGATCATGGCATTCAGGTAGTCCAAAAATTCATAAATTACTCTTCTCAATTCATTTTCCAGGTCAGTTTTTTATGAGGTATTTCACTTTTTCCTCTATTTTTTATTCTTCTGATTGTTTTTTTTGTTTATTGATTTCCTCTGGAGTCATTAGCTTCCACTTACGCAACTTTAATTTTTCAAGAATTATATGTTTCAGTGAGCTTTTAAAAAAATGTACAAAAGAATAAAGTCCAAATGGATACATGATCTAGGTATGAATATTGATGCTATAAACAAATTGGGGGAACAAGGAACAGTGTATTTGTCAGATTTATGGAGAATGGAGAAAATATTTGACCAAACAAGAGATAGAGAACATTATGAAGTGCAAAATGGATAATTTTGATTACCTTAAATTGAAAATTTTTGCACAAACAAACCCAATGCAACCAAGATTAGGAGGGAAACAGAAAACTGGGAAAGAATTTTTGCAACTAGTGTTTGTGACAAAAGCTTCATTTCTAAAATATATAGAGAACTGAGTCAAATATACAAGAATGCAAGTCATTTTCCAATTGATAAATGTCAAAGGATATGAACAGGCAGTTTTCAGAAGAAGAAATTAAAAGTATCTATAATCATATGAAAAAATGCTCTAAATCACTATTGATTAGAGAGATGCAAATCAAAATAACTCTGAGGTACCACATCACACCTACCAGATTGGCTAACATGACAAAACTGGAAGATGATAAATATTGGAGAAGATGTATGAGAGTTAGAATACTAATTCATTGTTAGTGGAGCTATGAGCTGATCCAACCATTTTGGAGAGCACTTTGGAACTATGCCCAAAGGGCTACAAAAATGTGCATGCCCTTTGACCCAGCAATATCGTTTCTGGGACTATATCCCAAAGAGATAATAGAAATATAAAAGGAACCCACATGTACAAAAATATTTATAGCACCTCTCTTTGTGGTGGCCAAAAATTGAAAAATCAAGGAGATGCCCACCAGTTGGGGAATGACTGAACAAATTGTGGTATATGAATATAATGGAATACTATTGTGTTACAAAAAATGATGACCAGGAAGACTTTAGAGAGGTCTGGAAAGACTTATGTGAACTGATGCTGAATGAAAGGAGCAGAACCAGAAGAACTTTGTATACAACTACAACCACGGCATGTGAGGAATTTTTATGGTATACTTAGTACTACATTGTAATGGAAGGACTTTAAAAATTCCCAGTGGCCCCTAAGGAAAAATGCATTCCACAACCAAAGAAAGAACTATAGAATTGGATTGCAGAATGAAGTGGATCATTTTCTTTTCTATTATGTTTTGTTTGGATGTATGGTTTCTCCCATTCATTTTAATTCTTCTATGCAATATGACTAAGGTGAAAATGTATTTAATAGAAATGTATGTGTAGAATCTATATAAGATTGCATGCTGTCTTGGGGAGGGAGAAGGGACAGATGGAGGAAGGAAGGGAAGGAAAGGGAAAAAAATCTAAGATATATGGAAGTGATTGTAGAACAATGAAAACAAATAAAAGAATTAAAAAAACAAAAAACAAAAGAAAGAAAAAATATACTGAATGAAATTTAATCTTTGCTTTCTCAGTGTTCTTTATGGTCTTTCTGTAAAAATAATAGCGGCTTGCATTTATATAGAGTGTTATACCTGAAGTACTCTTCATAGGTTTTCTCATTTTTACATCACAACAACTCTGTGAGGTAGGTAGTACAAGTATCCTGATCCCAGGTTTACGGAGTAGGAAAATACATTTTAGAAGTTAAAGGACTTACCCCAAAATCACACTTCTAAGTAGAGGAGTTTCTATAATTCCCAATTAACAGGGGCAGAATTATTTGGTTGAAGAACTGCTTTCGCATTTGGCCTATTTGCTTTCAATTTTTATGCTTTTCTTTAGTGAATTTGTGTGCCTCCTTTAACATTAGGTCACTTCTGTTTTTTTTAAGAGGTTATTTTCTTCATTATTTTGGTACCTTTTTAAACCAAACTGTGAATTCTCCTTTCATAATTTTCTTTCTATAGTCTCACTTCTTTTCATAATTTTTCCTCTATTACTCATCTGTTTCTTTAAGTCTTCAAGGAATTCTTATTCAGCTCATGTCTTATTTTCATTTTTCTTTGAGACTTTGCTTGTTGTTATTTTTATATTGTTGTCTTCTTCTGTATTTGTGTGTTGGTCTTCCCTGCCACTGTAGTAGATTTTTATGGTCAACATTTTTGTTGTTGTGGTTCTTTCTGCCTTTGGGCTCTGTTCACCTGAGTGTAGGGAGGCAATGTCCAAAGCCTTGGGCTTGTTCATATTGCTCTTTTCAGAGCTAGTTCTGGGATTCTACAAGTTTTTAGTTCTTCCAAGGTGGTATGATTCAAGGAGAGCTGTGGTCACTGATTTCTTGTTCTTTGCTCTAATCTTTACCCAGCAAGGACCCCTGTTCCTGTGCAGCTTCAAGTATTGGCACTCCTCTTGGCCCTGGAACTGTGAAGGTGCTTTTTTCTCCCTTATGCATGCCTCTTCTCTACCTTGAAACTGCCATCAGAGCCTTTGCTCCCTTGTGACTGACCACAAGCTCTCCTCTCTGACCTGGAACTGCTACCCAGAAATGTTTACGAGCAACAGAGTTTCCAATCAGTCCCATCTGCACTTAGTACCAGCAAAAGCTCCCCTAACCAGTTGTCTCTGGTCCGAGAGCTCCTGAAGTTGTTTGTGCCAATGTTACAGTTACTTCCAAACCCCACCTCTGTTGTTGAAATTGTGTCCACTCTAGGTCAGTCTCTACCCCGATGCTATAGACCTTTCCTGCTGTCCTCTTAAATTATCTTAGACTGGGAAAATATCTCACCCTGGCTTCTGTTGACTCTACCACTCCAGAATTTGATCAGAGGTTTTATTTTAAAGTTTTGTATGTGTGTTGGGGGGAATGTTGGAAGAGTTTGAATCCATTCATGCTTCTACCCTGCCATCTTGGACCTATTTTCTTGATACTAACTTTTCAAGGTTCCTTTCTTAGTATGTCCATTTTCTTTAAAAAAAATAATTTGTGACCTTACCACTTTGACACTCAATTATTATTAGTTTGCTAGAGTTTGTGTTTTGATTTTTAACAATTTTAGCTTCCTCAGTTCATTTCTTTTTAGATTGAATTAACTCTTTAATATCTAATCTTATTTCATCTAATTTGAATTTAGGAATTAACTCATTTATGAATATTGCTGGGCTATAATTCTATTTTCAGAGCTAGTTCTGGAATTCAAAAATTTTTTGTTTGCCCAAGATGGTATGATTCAAGGAAACCTGTGGTCGCTGTTCTCTCATTTTTTGCTCTAATCTTTACCCAGGTAGGACACCTCTTCTTCTACAGCTGCAAGTACTAGCACTCCTCTTGGCTTTGGAACTGTAACCAGGTGCTCTGTCCTCCAGCACCAGTCTCTGCCTCCAATCTGCCACCTGTTTCTAATCTGTTCTATATACTTATGTGACTTGAAGCTAAATAACTTACTAATAAACAGCAGTATAAAGCACTTGTCTATAGCTAGGAAGGTGCATTTCTAATTTTGTCATGGGAGTATTACTGATATGTTATAAAAACTTTTCTATCTTCCAATAATTTCATATAGACGCATGGTTTGCCTACTTTAGTGATCAGAACCATTTTCACCAAAGTATTTCCAAAAAGGATATATTGTTATTTCTCTTTTATTCTGATGTATGTTGCCTTCTTGTGCTACTATAATGAGTGTCCTTTGGCCCACTGCCCCATATGTTAAGCTCATCATCATGATAGTTCCCAGCAAAATGAGCCTGCAAACCTATGTTCATCCTGAACATTTAATTTTATCTGTCTCAGTCTCTATAAAACTTTTACCACCTAACTGGATAGTTGTGGGGAAAGTGCTATACAAAAGTGACAGGTCAGTGGTTAGATAGATAGATAGATAGATAATGGATTGTAGTTGTTATGTTTACCTAAATACCACAGAGACCATTTTCTACACTCTAAATTGTTTTGGCTGAATTCAGTAAGCATTGTTACTATTTTTTTAAATGGAGTTGAATAGAACAAAACTACCACATTCCCCCAACCTACTTTGTCCACTTGGTTTCAACTTCAGGAACATTATGCCTTTCAGAGCATAAACTCATAACATGAAATTGCATCATCTGTAAGTTGACCCAACTCTGATACTCAATATATCCTTGGTATCCCCACTTGCCTCTCCCTTCAGATTGGAGGGCTGGAGGGTAGAACTATAAGCTCCTCTCATTTTCTTTTTTCATTTTCAACAGATTCTTTGCTTGTTTTTCCCTCCATGAACATCATTCCCCAAAAGAGATACCCATTTTTAATTTCCTTTTGTATTGTATTCCCCCATTAGATTGACAGCAGACTGTCTTTCTTTTTCTTATTTATATCCCCAATACTTAGAACAATAGCTGCATATAGTAGACACTTAGTGAATGTTTATTGATCTTTAACTAAAGTAACAAGTTTTTCCTATGGGATACTAAGACATGATGAATTTTAAAAATATATTCTCATTAGTTAATGTTGTCCTATATAAAGTCAAGTTATATTTGTGAATTAAAAAAAAAACACCTCTCAACGCATAATACTGATTGTTTTATATTCTGTTTTCCTATTTTAACATGACATGAAGGAATCAGAACAAAATGGGCTAAAGATCTCTAGGGAATCAGAGTTTTTCAAGCGTTCTTTAAATCTATATGCAAATTAATAAGTAAACAAACTTCTATAGACTAGTCTATATGTGGGTTCATATACATATATATATGTGTATTTATAATTTTTCAGACAACTGGAAATTTGGAAAGGAAATTGGTCACCAGCTAGTTCAGCCCATACGCAAAAGAATCCCAAGTATGACATACTTTTCTCCTGAAGCCCTCTCTTCTCCAAGGAGTGGGGCCCTCTCTATCCCTTGAAACATTTCAATTATATGGTGACATAATTATGACTAACAATAATTTGGGGGTCATATTTTCTCAGTCAACAAATACTACTAGTATTTCACATGGAGAATAAACAAAATGTTTATATCAAAAAGTGTCCTTCATACTATAAATAATTGAGAACTACTCGCCTAGAACACAGTTCCTCTAATTGATTATGCCAGATATTCACAGTTAGACTGCACCTCTCATTTTCAACAACCCGTGGCCCATGTGATTATTTAAGGTTAACGTAAAGAGGGTCAAGATTGAATAGAATTGAACATTTCTAAAAATCTGTTTCTGATCATATAGGACTACATTGGCAATTGCTATTACACTCCTCGTGAGATTTCCTTTGTGAGGCTAACCCCAGAGTGTTGAGTGGGGATTTCCTGTTCAGCTAAGTTGTTTTTTTTTTCAAACTTTTATAGGAATACGAATCTGTATTCGCCTGATTATAAAGATCCTAAAGCAGAAGTACTTACAGTTATGTGACTCTGGAGCCACATTTACAATCACTACTAACTAAAAGAGTCACATGACTACTATAGCCTCAGTGGAGTTTAGTATAATTAATTATCTAATGTAGTACATGGAAGTCTCAAGAAGCTGCTAAGCTGCATGTCAGATAACTCTATGCAGCTTTAATCTTTATCTGATTTTCACTTTTCAGCTTTATTGCAGAGGGGAGGGATTGGAGGAGGAAAAGAACACAGGCACAATGAGACTGTCCCATAAATACTTTTATTTACAAGATGTTAAATAAGCTAAATCTTTACTTCTTTCCATCTCCATTTCAAAAATGGTAGACCTGAACAGCCATCTGATGGCATAGATGACTCCTGTTGTGTTGGGGAAGAAATTTCTCTCACCACATGCAAGGAGAGAACCATGATCATTGAACTTGGGTGGTACAATTCACAATGGGAGCTCAGTTAAGTGGCAGACAAGAAACAAAGAAAGACTGAGCTGGAGAACATACAACCATATGCTTGTGAACACACAGCAGAGAACTGAATTTAGAGAACAATAGTTTCCCAGTTATGTCATTTCATTTTATAGGTCTTTATAAGACTGCATGCTATCAAACTTCTGACAAATGGCAGGGGCATTTAGTACAGGCAGGATTCTAATGAAAGGGAATAGCCCCACAGACACTTGTAAAAAAAGTTTCCATCCTTGTACTTGTCTTTGGTAGAGCAAGTAATAAATGCAATAGATAAAGTTGACATATAGGTGGTTCCAAATCTAGTAGAGGGATAGGCATGTTTCTAAACAAGAAATAAAACAAGAGCTCCTGATAATATAATCGAGAAATTTGGCAAGCTAGCTCTTGACTTTGCCTAGACTTAGTAACAAATATAGCATATGTATCTAATATGGGATAGGCAGTGTGATGTAGTGGAAAGATCTTGGAGTTCAGAGAGATCTGGGTTTGAATTGTAACTGACACTTACTAGCTTTGTTGCCTGAAGTTTATCACTTGATCTCTCTGAGCCCCCTAGGTCCCTATTATTGATTTTCTCTATTCTTTTTAATACTGTCCTATGTCAGGACCTCCTTACTTGTCATCTAAACTAACAGTTTCTAACTGATCTTGCTTCCAGACTATTTCTTTTCCAATCCCTCCTATATGGTGCTGTCAGATTAATCTTCCTAAAGCCCAGGTCATATCAAATCACTAAACAAAACCTCTCAAAGCCTCTCTATTGCCTGTTCTCTGGGTCCAAACTCCTTAACTTTCTATGTACAGCCTGATGATCTAACCCTATTAAGTAAGTAAATGAACAGTCAATTGCTAAATTCTTACTATATGGCAAACACTTTGTTGAGTGTTGGGGATACAAAGAGGAAAGCAAGACAATCCCTGCTTTTAATGAACTCACGCTTTCAAAGTGGAAGCAATGCATATTGGGAGTTCCACCCCAAGGTCCTTAAGTACAGCAGCAAGGTAGATAGTTATACATTTTCTATGGCTTGATTTTCATTAGTAAAACCATACCCTTCCATTATTGTCTCACATCAGTCTCCTGCATGTGCTTTCTGCTCCAGCCAACCTGGCCTTCTTGCAATGTTCAGAATTCACCCACCGCTTCCCTATTCACTACCTTTACTCCTTCCTTAAGATTCCATCTTCTTATATCTCTACCAATTTAGATGTTACACATTCTTAAAAGACCAAATCATATATTGGCTTTGTAATGTAACCCTACTTAGTTATAATATCCCCTGCCCCTGGGGCCCCTCTCTCCCTCCAATTGGAGAAGGCACATGGTGGACAGAGGAGAGTACCTCCTGGACTCTCCATGTAAGGAGAGCATCCAGCACAGCTAGCTCATAATTTCCAAAGTACCTGAACTCTTTTGTACATCATCATGTCTCCCTGACACACATCCCATATTGTCAGTTAGGCTACCCCACTCCAAATTCCTTTCATGTGTTGTCTTTTCCCATTAGATTGTGAGGTTATGGAGGGAAAGAACTTTCTCTTACCTTTCTTTCACAATCTAATGATTAAGACCACTATGAAAGTATGTAAAAACAAGGTATATGGAGGATAAATTCCATATAATCTCAAAAAGAAAGCAGCAGTGTGCATTCTTCCAAAATGCAGGATTGTAACTCAGACTTGAAGAGAGCCAGGGAAGCTATGAGGTCAAGACAAGGAGTGGCAGCATTCCAGGAAGGAGGTACAGCCAGTGAAAATGCCTGGAGTCTGGAGATTTACTACTATCTTACGTGAGGAACAGCAAGGAGGTCAGGGTACTGGATTGTAGACTATGTGGAAGAAAATAAGATGTAAGAACACTGAAATGGTAGAAAGGGATTAGATTGTGACCTTTAAAAACCATACAGAGGATTTTTCTTTGATTCTGGAGGTAATAGGAAGACACTGGAGGTTATTGAGTGGGGCAGCGATTTGATCAGATCTATATTGTAATACTACTTTAATAACTGAGTGGAAGATGGAGTGGAGTGTTGAGAGACTTGCAGTAGGAAGACCCACCCTTTAGGCTTTTACAATAGTCAAGGTATACAGTGATGAGGGCCTACACCAAGATGGTAGCAACATAAGAGGAGGAAAGGGGGAAGAAAACAATCATGTATCAAGTACTTACGATATGGAAGACACTATGCTAAGAACTTTACAGATACCATTTCATGTAATCCTCACAAAAACCCAAGAGGTAGGTGCTGTTATCATCCCTATTTTATAGTTGAAGAAACTGAGGCAGACAGAGATGAAGCAATATGCCTAGGTTACCAGCTAATAAATATCTGAGGCTAGATTTAAACTCATCTTCCAGACACCTCAGCCCCTAGGTCTCCCTAGGAATGCCAGGCCTGGAATCACGGAAGTCAGAGTTGAAATCTGACCTCATATACTTAGTAACTGTAAGATTCTGGGCAAGTCACTTAACTCTGTTTGCCTCAGTTTATTTATCTGTAAAATGAGAAGGAAATGGTGTTTTTGCAAAGAAAATCTCAAAATGGAGTAACAAAGAGTTGGACATAACTGAAAGGACTGAATGACAATATTGACTTCCAGACTCCAGTACCAGTGCTTTATCCACTGCATTACCTAGTTACCATATAAGAGTCATGCTGCAAAGGTAGAGTAGACAGCACTTAGGAATGGATTAGGGCAGCTAAGGGGCACAGTGGATAGCGTGTCAGACCAACAGTCAACAAGACTCATCTTCCTGAGTTCAAATCTGGCTTCAGGCACTTATTATCTGTTTGACCCTGAACAGGTCACCTAACCCTGTTTGCCTCAGTTTCTTCATCTGGAAAATGATCTGGAAAAGGAAATGGCAAACCATTCTAGTATCTTTGCCAAGAAAACCCCAAATGGAGTCATGAAGAGTTAGACACGACTGAAAATGACTGAACAACAATAAAAGGATAGATTGAATATGAGAGGAGTCAAGGATGACACATAGATTAGGAGACTGGATAACAGTGAGGATGATAGTGTCCTCAGAATTATTGGGGAAATTTGGAAGGAGAGATGATCCATGAGAAAAAATGAGTTCAGTTTTGGACATATTAATTTAATTTCTCCATAAGACATGCAAGTGGAGATGTCCAATAAGCAGATTGAGATGGGAGCCTAAGGGTCAGGCAGTATAGATCTGTGTGGTATAGTGAACAAAGCAATAGATCTTAAGTCATGAAGACCTAATTGGAATCCTGCCTCAGATACTTAATAACTGTGTAATCCTAGGGAAGTCACCTTGTCTCTGTTTCTCTTGCTTCCCTCAAATGTAAAATAAGCATAACAATATGAACCTCCCAGGTTTATTGTGAGGACCAAACAAACCCATATCTGTAAAATATCTCATAAATCTTAAAGATATTGGTGTGCAAAAATATATTTATATATACATATATTAGCTATTATTAATATCCTCATGGACATAAAGACAATAATTGAATTTATGAGATTTGATGAGATTACCTACTGAAACAGTATAGTAGAAGAAAAGAAGAGGGATCAGGACAAAATATTGAAGGGTAGCCATAGTTAGAATGAATGACTTGGATAACGATCAAACAAAAGAGAATGAGAAAGAATAGTCAGACAGAAAAAAACATTATTTTAAACTGAAAGGTTGTTTTAAATATTTTATCCTTTTCTAAGTAAACCTATAGCAGTGTAAGGCCAAAAAAACGTTAACTACCTTGGTCAATGGATTCATGGATTTAAAGCTGGAGAAATCTTACAGATTATTAAGTTCAAATCCTCATAAATGAGGGAAGTAAGCTGCAGGACATTTTTATGATTGCTAAATGACTAATCCAAGGTCACAAAGGTAGCAGAGCAGATGTTTGAATTTAGATTCTCCAAATTTAAATTCACTGTTGTTTTTTGAGTGTTGGAAGTTTGAGAGGTGAATCATATGTCAGCCTTGCAGATATATTTTGCTTCACAGATTGTAGCAATACAAAGAGATAAAATGGCAACAGAAATGTCAAGAAGTACCATTTACTTCTGACAATCAGGGATCAGTGATATTTATTTCTGTAGCAGGTATAATTAAGAGATGCCTGTCTCCAGTGCTGTTTGTTTAATTTCATCTAGGATTAAAATCAGTTCTGCTATTTTGCTACCTTTTTCCCATCTTGAAGCACAGGAGCTTTGTACCTCTCCTTCATTCTGTCTTCAGACACCATAACACTATATACATTGTTTTGTTTTCTCAGGTACCTGGGTAAAAGCTACATCAGAAACTCCTGAGATAAATCAAAGGGGAAATAAGGTATTTCTCTCCACAGACCTCACACAAGATAGAAGCAGATTTCTACTTTAAAAAAAAAGTCGTGTCAGATTATTTGAATTTCACAAAAATCTCATGAGATGGGAATTAAGATAATTATTTCCACCTTTTGGACAAAGAAACTAAGGTCCAGAGGAATGTTAAGTGACTCACAGCTAGCAAGTATAAGGAGTGAAATTCAAATCCAAATCCTCTCAAGACCATCAAATGATCAATTACACTGTGATACCTCTCTTCAAAAGGGCAATCCAATTATATGCACACATTTTTGCTACATTGATTATACCAACAATGAGGAATTGCACAGAAAAATGTGCCATAAAAATGTCATCAGAGTGAGAAATGACTGGCCACAACACAGAATAATGTGAGGTGTCTCCATTGAGATAGTCACAATGTTGAGATATAGAAGGCTCCTGCACATCCATGGGGAATGGCTTGTTGAGAGTTTACTTGAGGACCTGGACAAGACTTCATAGGAAAAGAATATGTGTACAGATTGTGACCTGCACCAGTGAAGGAACTACCTACTGGACCAGATCACAGAGCCGCTGAGATCATCGAATTATGGACACGTAAGAAGCACTCAGTATTTGTTTATTGATTGATTTCTGTGGACACCATAAAGGAAACAAATGGTGACCTTTCCTTTTACCCACCTTGTACCCACTTCCTCCTTTTTCCTAATTTTCACTCTTTCCTGTGGATGATAAGCTCTCTTAGTGACAGATTTCGCCTCTTACCTCTTTTGTCTCTTCTGTACTCTTTCCCCCAGAAATTATACCTGTAGCCACCTTTATTTCCTTGGGGACTGGGATAATGGGCACAAAGTGCATCCTTTTTTTTTCTATTTTTTCCTCCCTTCTTCCCTCCCAAAGTCATCTCACCTACTCCCCATAGGAAACTCAGTTTCCTTGCAGATAATTCCCTCAATGCCAGTGGGATCATCCCTAGGATTCTCCAACCCTAGGAAAAGAGATCAGGACTACTGTACTCCTACTTCAACCTCACCGGCAGAGAAAATGGGAGGGGGAAGTAAGAAGAAGAGGAGGAGGGAGGAAAGAAGGGAGGGCCAGTCTCGTATTGCAAGACTTCAATCTTGCTCTCCCTATGCTAGTTTGGAGGAGTCTGATCCTGCCTGCACACGGGCTCTGAGCTGTCTGCCAGAGAAAACTCACTCCTTCACGGAGGAGTGAAAACTTTGTTACTTCTTTCTGCCCTTAAAGGAAAAAAAGAAAAGTTTCCAGCACTTCTGGGAAAAGAGCTCTGGGCAAAGTAGCAGACTTTCTGAACGGACTCCGATTGAATTCCTCTCATTTCTCCCTCCTCGGCTGGGATTTCTGGATTTTCTCTGGGAAAAAAAAAAGGAATACACTTCAAAAAAGGCATCTTTGTTGTTGTCATTGCCACTTGTTGATGTTACTTCAGCTGTGTAAGTGAAACTTTAGAGCAGGGATGCTTGCATTCTTCTCCCTTCTGGATGTGGCAAGATGAAGAGGGGTCCAGAAGGGTGACCTCAGACCCCAGCCAACGAAAGGGTCCCTGACGTTTGGCTCGTGGCATTGTCTCCCCCTTGGGTGGGGCAGGGTGGAGGTGGTGGTGAGGCGTGGACTTTGGAAAACGCTGGTGCTGTGGAATAAAAAGCCCAGGAGCCCAGAATTCGTGGAAAGCACTCATTCCACAAGTCTTTTCCATGAGTTCCTAGCTTTTGCCTCCTGGTACCGTTTGAAGAAGATGGGGTCTGCAGACTGATATATGGGACTTCGCTTTTCCAAACTTCAGGTAAATGTGACTGTTGAGGGCTTTCCTCATACCTCCTTCTCCATTCGTCACACATTTTCCAGCTGATTAGGAAAGGAGAAATGCATAAGTACAGTGATCAAAGTGGCTTAATCTTGGCAGTGAAAGGAAGATAAAAAGGGAGAGAGGGAAGAAAGTCTTGGGGTTGCCCATGTATTATCCCTGGAAGAAATCTGGGAGGCCAGGGAGAAGACTCAGTTGTAACTGCTTCCAGTTATTTTTCTTTTACAGGCTTAGGGGCTAGTTAAAATTCTCAGACTCTGCAGGGTATATGCTGACTGCAACAGAGAGCAGTTGTGTCTCCAGAGACGTTGGATTTGAATCAGGTCCTCTTACAAAGCTCTGTAGCCTCCAAGATCCCTTTGCGCACTGACTATATACATACACATACAAATAGATATAGCTCTATCTATATGCATAAATGTGTATAAATGTGCCTGTGTGTGTGTGTGTGACTTTACACACACTTTTGTATAGACCTATATAATGCTCTCTTGCTCTGAGACGCTAGAGAACCGTCAATGGG
>CM053771.1:329409668-329423739 GCA_028658325.1 Potorous gilbertii
GAGGTCAAAATTTCAGCCCTAGAGAGGAAAGTAAGCTAAAACCCAGACGATGAGTTCCGCGACGCAGAAACTAAAGCTCCTGCGATTATTCTGGCTTCAGCGAAGGAAGCTGGGGAAGTCATCAGCATGCCCTGAAGGGAGGATGAGATCTGGCGTCTATCCGAGAGAGAAGCTGTTGGAGAGACCGCCTCAGGCTGCCCCTGTTATTAGTATTAGCGTAATTTATGGCGCTGCGCTCTTTGCGCACGAGAGCGTCGGACCTGGAGCTCGTCCAGGAGGAGAGAGAGCAGGCCGACCCAAATAAATTGTTCGCCTCCCTGAGAGAAAGGAAGTTTGACTCATTCCCTCCCCGCCCCAATTTGTCTCTGGTTAGTGGTGCAGTCTGAACCAGCCTCCAGAGAGCCACCAAGAGGCTTTGGAAACTGGCTGAAGACCCGGGATGTGCAGCTACTGCTCCGGGTCCTGAGTTCTTCCCCTCCACCCCCAACCCCCGCCTGGAACCGAAGCCCAGTGAGATCCCGGTGGATTCTAGCTAGCCAGACGGTCGGTTTCCCTTGAGTTCTCCAAAGGGGGAAAGAGGATTGGGAGGAAAGACAGGCAGAAGAGAGGAGAAAAATAGGTAAAGTGTGGGAGTCACTGCTGTAGGAAGCTTGAAATGAACAATTGGCTTGCCTTCCTCTTTTAGTCATACAGCCAGCGGATTAGAGAAACGCTGGATGTGTTAGCAGTACCCCTTCAAAAAAGGCTACCACTACTTGTGTCAGATGTGAGTAGCAAAGGGACTTATAGTAGTAAAGTACTCTAGTCAGAGTAGAAACTCTTTCCCTGATGTGGTGCCAAAAGTTTACCTCTAAAGAACTAGATTGAACTATTCCTTCTGTATAGAACAGCCTTTCTTGTTCCTCACCATGCCTAAAATGGGAAACTGAGTTTGGAGCAAATGTAGTTTTCTAGATCATTTAATTCTCCCCCCCCCCCAGCTTCTAATATCTGTATTGTTTTGTTTTCTTTCGTTCCAAGTGGTAAGGGTGGGTGGGGAGAGTCTTTTATCTATTGTGGATTTTACAGTTTTCAAGGAGACTGGGGAATACAATGATATGTATATATACATAGATACGTATAGATACAAAATTTGTTTTCATTCTGCATGCAGTACAACTATTTTAACTTAAAGCAACACCTATCTTAAAAGAAATAGGAATATTAATTTAAAAAATTAAGTGTAATGATCCCTAGACCACTGGTATAATATTCTTATTTTCCAAAAGGTACATTGTTGAGTGAAAGATGAAAAGTAACTCCCTGAGTATTTCTATTAATGCTTTTTTTAATGTCCATAGTCCTGTTGCTCTTTTAAATGTCCTCGGTCTCTGAAGACCTTTCCACTCGTGAAATTCTGGGAAAGATAGCTCTTTGCTATTCTGCTCATAAAAGTTTCCATAGAGGACCCCAAACAGTCAGCCACACTACGATGTCCTTTGACAAGCTACCTTTGATATGAAATAGTGCATATGGTTCCTTTGGTGAAGAGAATGGTCTTATTCAAACAAAAATCTTGTGAAAATAATATCTTTCCAGTCCTAGTAAAGTTTTTATTGGTTCATAGCTGGAAATATCATGAAAGGATGAAAACAGCCATAGATGTTTAAGAAACTCTTTGACAGGAAGAACTCGCCCCTGGGTAACTTTATCAATGATCACCAATGATGTTGAAAATTTTAAAAATATATCAGTGAAATCACTAGTGAGTAGAAGAAATGAAATTTCTTTTGTAAAGGTGAGGGTTGTAGTAGTAAATCACTTTTTGTGCAAGAGGATCATAGTTAAGTTTGAGGGTTATACAAAGTAATTTAAACGTAATTAACTACTCTGAATTTGTGGGATATGAAACAAAATATAAGGAGAAAGTTAAAATATATCTTGTTTTTCTGAACTGACATAAAGGTGCTAAACACCCATTTACTATTTGAAGTCTAGGAAAGTCTTTTAGTTTAATATCGTTTTGAAAACAATTTTAGAAAAAGAAACCAATCAGTTAAAGCATATTTTATTATTGTTGTTGTTAATATTATCGTCATCACCATCATCATTGTTATAAAACAGGTACCAAAAATAATGAAGTTTGACAAGATGCAGAAGGCAACTTTGGAGGCACTATCCGTGGTGCTGATCCTGTTTTGGGGACATCCTCAGGATTCACTTGCATGCCCTCACCCATGTGCATGCTATGTTCCTACAGAAGTTCACTGCACATTTCGATCTTTAGCTTCAGTGCCAGCAAGGATTTCTAAGCATGTGGAAAGAATCAATTTGGGGTTTGTACCACAATTTTCTAAGACCTTTAAAAATATGTATATTTTTCTTCTTAATAATATCTGAATGATTAAATATACGTGGGGAATAGAGGGAAGGTTTTATGTTAAATGCTGTGCTTTCATAAAATCAACCATAATTACTTCTCCTATGAAACTTGGTTTCACAAGGTCTAAAAATAAGGATGTTTCTTACCAACTTCAATTTGGTAAGATGTTTTATTGCCAGTATGAATTATAAAGATCTGGTTTTGTCTTAATGATTCTGAGAAATTAAAGTAGATTCTGCCAATTACTTTAAATGTGGGATGACATAAGTAACCTTTTGAAAATATTTTAGCAGAGTGAAAAGAATGAGTGCAACACTGTGACTTTTTGAAAGTCATCTAGGTGCTTGGTATTGACATAAAAATGTTGATATTAATTTATAACTACTTGAAAAAAATCCTCACCAAATTGAACTCTTTATTTTTTCCTTCGTTTGAATTTTTGTTGTTGTGATTTTACTTTTATTATTTTTGCTTATGAGTTGTCTCTTCAGCATAAATTCTCGGATCCTTTTAACTAAGGAAAGGTAGCAGATAATTCAGAAATTTCAGAAAATAGGAAAATAAATGCCTGAGAAACTTCCTTGTTAGATTATTTTCTTGAAAATGAAGTGCTATAATTTTTTTTAAAGGAAGTAATAACTTCTATAATTATAGGAGTAAAATGTAAATATGCAATAATATTAAAGAGGGTATAATTAGATTCAGTGGTCATAGGTGAAACAGTAGAGTGAACCCCTTATGGTTTGATTCACCTGAAAATGAGACAGGGATGGTGGTAACATACTCTGGGAAACATTTCCATTTCTATGAATCTGACATTTGTTCATGTTTCTCACTTTTCCCATAAGCGAGATAAAGCTTCTTTAATCCCATTCTGGAACATGAGTTCCATAATTTGGTTTACATAGATGAAAAAAAGACTTAGATTCCTTGTCCCTTCCCTCTGCTTCTCATCTAAACATGATCTGATTGCCCTTCTTATTTAGGAGCTATTCTCTCCATTTATGTAGCTGGGAATATAACTAGTAAACATTTATTAATGTTCATTCTGCATGTTACCCAGTAAAGAATAAAACTAAGTGATTCTCTTGTGAACAGTGATTGAAAGGTAGAATTATATGATTTTCCTTCTGACTCAGTTGAGAGGAAGTAAGGAGACATGTGGTTTGAATCTTTTCAAATAATTAAAGAAATACTGGATATGACTCCTTTAATGGAATACTAGTGGATCTTGAATGTTCTAGAGTTCTTGGCAAATCAGATGATAATAGTGATGACAGTTGACCCTTTGTAATCTTTACTGTTTACAAAAGTCTGTTCTCACAACTGCCCTTGGAAAGTCAAAAGGACAAGGATTCAGCCTATTACAAACACAAGCTTAAATTTTCTTTTCAAATGTATCCATAAGTTCAGTTTTCTCATTGTCAAACTTTTATTTACCTCTCCAGTAGAAAGCAATGATTACTTTTATTCAACACCAGAGATAAAGATTTAGAAATGAAAGGAGGGAGCAGTCAAAAAATATATTGAATAAGGGCAGTATATTATGAATGCTTTTTCACCTGAAATAGCAAAGATAACAAAGTGGAAGCTCACTGCTGGGTTTGTTTTGTTTGGGTATTTGTTTGTTTTGAAAGTGAATTGCAACCAGATTTTTTAATCCTATGTTAACATTGTAGAAATGTGAACATTTAATTAAAAAAGATAAATTGCTTCAAAATGTATTGTTTCTAGATGTACAATAATGGGAAAAAAGGATGAATATAATTCTTTTCTACCATAACTAAGTTTAACCACTATAATGTTATCTTGAGGGGAGGAATACTCCAAAAGAGAAAAAATGGCATTGTGCAATATAACAAAGAAGAGATAGATGTCTACTGAATACAAAACTTAGAATCTGAATTGTGTTTTTAGCAGTTTGGAAAGGCTTTAAAACTTTCAAGAGGAAGCTGAAGTTATTGGCAGGATACTGAGGATAGGTCATATTACTACACAGCTGCACATAACATACCCAAGCAGTGTATAATGAGACATCTTCTATTTCTACACAAGATGCTCTGGAAGACTCTCCTGTAAATTACTTTCCAAATATAAGGAAAAATAAGGGATTCTTGTTTGCCTGACTAGCCTTTTTTATTTTTCAGAAGTGGTTTCATCAAACTTTTTTTGATATGTTTCTAGAATTTCTTAAGTGCCCCATAAATAATAAATTATGCATTTTGAAACTTTGATTTCCTGTGTGGACAATATTGCCCTGCCAGTCATAAATAATTATATCCTTTTTATATCAGGAAAAGAGAAAATTTGCCCCACCCTCCTTATTCACAGATTGCTTTCTAGGCAATTTTTATCTTTCTAGAATTTGAATACATCTTCCCATCCATCACTTCAACCTGGAAGCTTCTTCAACTTTCTGCTTCCTTCTGAAAATAGCTTCTGAAAAATTATATAGGAGTCATCAAGGTTGTTCTTGACATGTCCCATTTTAGCACAACTAGTGGAATCATAGATTGAAATTTGGAAGAGATCCTAGAGGTTGTCTGATCCGAGTCCCTTATTTTTTGAGGAAACTAGAACTCACAGGGGGCAAAATGACTCTCCCCAGATTTCACAGGTTATAAGTGATAGAGTCTTGACCCTTGATTCCATGACTATGAATGAATCCAGTCCCTTAGACTACATTGTCTTTCAGGCCAAGGCAAATGGACTCACTCTTACATTGAGCCACCGTATTTGTGAATAAAGGTGATTCACTCTATCTTATATGTCTGTGTTGCCTATTGAAATCTTTGGTCTTCTTCTTCTTGGGGGCCAGAAGGTGGATTATCAAAAATCAATGTTTGGTTAAGTCCTTCAAAATAGGTTCATACAGTGACAGAAGAAAGTAGATGAAGGAGGGGAGCATCACAGGAACTGAACCTAACATTTCTGGAAAACAATGTACTTCCGATTCATACTAAAAGTGCATTCTCTACTGCAATATAGCATTCTTTACTGAATTCCTGACCTCTTTCCTTCTAAAATGACTTCTTTCAAATACAGTGTCTTCTGGAAAAGTTATTGTCTCTGTTTTTTCTTTAATTCCCTCTCTATAGGACTAAAACTAAAGAGAAGGTGTCTCATAGTGGAAAGAATATTTTATTATCATGTCAGATGGCATTGATACCTCTGCTAACGTGGATCAGATCAATGATCCTCATGGTCATTGCATGTAAAATGAAGACCTAAGATGATTTCTAAGATACCTTCTATGTTTTGATGCAAAGAAGTCCTAAGTTTGTGAGGACATGTAGGGCTAAAAGACCCATGGGGAAATATAACTTACAAGTAACAAGTTAAGTCAATTTTTCCTTTGATGGTATTTCTGTTGTTATTATAATAAGAAAACATGTACAATGTTATATCTAATTTACATCCGACAAAGAGATACAGAAAATATTATTTTAGAGATGAATAAATGAAGGCCTTAGAAAGTTAAGCAATTTACTCATTTTTTTGTTATTCTGTCACATCTAGCCCTTTGTGGCCCCTCTTGGGGTTTTCTTAGTAAAGATACTGGAGTGGTTTTCCATTTCCTTCTCCAGCTCTTTTTATAGATGAGGAAACTGAGGCAAACAGAGAATTTGCCTAGGATTACAAGGTATCCAAGGCCAGATTTGAACTCAGTGAGTTGAGTACTCATGAAGAGAAGTCTTTTGACTTCAGGTCCAGTATTCTATCCACTCCACCTAGTTGCCCCATAATTTATGCATAGTCACAAAGTTATTATTAACTGTCATTTCCTATATTTATTATATCCAGGTCTTCTGACAAAACATCCCAAACATTTTTGTAGTACGGCGTAATGTCTTTCTATATGACAGATAAACAAACAAAGGCATGAAAGGTACAGTAAATAGTCAAGAATTTAAGCAGGGCTTTAAAAACTTTATTTCAAAAACAAAACTTGACAAATCATGTAGCAAGAACTAAGTGCCACATATTCAGATAATAATGAGCAGATGTAGTGATATAAATTATTGATAAAGTCTATTAAAATGATCATCTGGCTGATGTGATTGAATAATTAGTTAATTGTCAAAGAACCATGAAAATCTGTGCTGAACTCTTGCTCTTATACATGCTACCTATGTGACCTTGAGGAAAGTCAATTAACCTCTCAGTTCTCCTAGGCAACTCTGGCAGAGAAGATGCCAACCCAAATTCATAGAGAGAGTTTTATTACTGGGAATTCCTGCATGCATA
Source organism: Potorous gilbertii (assembly GCA_028658325.1). Taxonomy (NCBI): domain Eukaryota; kingdom Metazoa; phylum Chordata; class Mammalia; order Diprotodontia; family Potoroidae; genus Potorous; species Potorous gilbertii. Next base: position 329,416,279 of record CM053771.1, read on the forward strand.
AAAGCACAGATCTAGTCTCCCTCTTCCTCACCCCCCTCCATAAAGAAAATCCTTTTCATTTTAAATCCTATATAACTCATACTCGTATAATTACATATATGGTCTCACATACATCCTCTGTTCTTCTAAAATTCATAATGCCAAGAATGACTTTGTCTATCAGAAAGAAAAAGTACAAGAGTTTAATGGGCACAATAAGTTGATAAGCTGTTGCCACAAGTCAAGTTTCTTGATATTTCTAAATCTCACTATTTAATTATTTATAAGCTATAAATATATATTTAAAGTAATCAGTGTCTTTCTGCATAACACCTTACAGAATCTTAACATGTCTGAAGCAGAAGGGATCTGAAAAGCATTTCTTCTAACACTATGATTTTACAATGTTATTTAAGTGCTTCAGTGGATTAATCACAGGGCCTGAAGTCAGAAGACCTGAGTTCAAATCTGCCCTCAGAACTCAGTAGCTTTGTGATTCTTGGCAAAGCACTTAACACTGTTTGCCTTAGTTCCTCATCTTTTTAAAAGAAACTGAACTGGAGAAGGAAATGGCAAACCATTCCAGTATTTTTGCCAAAAAAAAATTCCAAATGGCATAACAAAGAGTCACAAGAGACTGAAACAACTGAACAACAACTGCAGAAATAAATAGTATCTAAAATGTTAAGTGAGTAGTCACAGATCAAATGACTAGTAAATGGTGAACTCAGGTATTCTGACAACTGCACCAGCCACAAGGATCTCCTTGCCTTTTGCTTCTAATTTTTCTATTCTTCTGTTTCCTTATGTTCATTTATCATCTATCTTGATTATAGCACCCTACCTTCTTTGATCATACTTTTTTTTCTTCTTGCCCATAGAAAGACCTGGATTCCAAGGAAAAACATACACACCTATGATGTCATCTAGAAAAGAAATTTACCTATAATCCCGTGATCCTACTGATCATAGCTAGTCATAGATGTTAAATCTGGAGCAGAATTTAGAGGCTATGAATCCAACTTCTCTTTAGAGATAAGGAAACTAGGACCTGGAGAGGTTAAGTGATTTGTTCAAGTGGCAAAGATAGTTAATGGCAGAACCAAGATGTGAACTCACCTCCTCTGACTTCAAATCCAGTGTGCTGTTTTTCTATTATACAATGTTATATTCAGCCTGCTTGAATTTACTTACCTTAGCAAAAAAAATGTTCAAGAAAAATGTGTTATGGGGTAATCTACCTCTTTCATTTTAGTTGGGAGTTATGTTTTAGAATTATGATCATAGGTTTTAGAACAGAATGTTGTAGTTGTCAAGTTTGTTTATACTTCAACCTATAGGAATAATATAAGTCCTCAAGTGTTGAGCTTTGTCTGAATCTAAACTTCACAGAAAAATATTCCCTTAATAAAAGGATTTGCTCTGTAAAACTTGGACTCAAAAGGCTGCACTGAAGGACCTAGAAGGCCACATGTAGCCTGAGGGCCAAGGGTTTTCCATTCCTGCATAGGATTTCTAGTGCAAAAACATAATTTAGAAGGTGACTTTTTTGGGCAGGGGAGGAGAGGGCTTGGTTTCTTATTAGTACTATCTTACTTAAGCTTCATGATGTTAAGTATCATACAAACTGATAGTTCATTGATTTCCTGGGCATTTCACTGACATCTCCATACTGCAGAACAGATATAAAAGACAAGGTACTCCCAAGGTAAACATTAGGAATCTGTGGATCTGAATTCATCAAGTAGATGATATTATTTAAATAAATCTTGAAAGTCAGCAGGGTGTAGTGACCATAGAGCTGGCCTTTGAAACACAATAGACTAAATTCAGAACCCACCTCATTTGTATATAGATTGTGTGGTTCTGGGCAAGGCATTTGATTTCACAATGGCTCTAGGCATTCCCTAAGTTTATATATGATAGGAAAATTGTGTCTCTGAACTGGTTAGAGGAGTTTTTTTCTAAGCATCTCCCTTCAACAGTAAAATCATGGGTCCAGGTCCCTAAAATGCTTGCTATTCTTTCTACCAGAATGAAATATGTCTTTATGAACAGTACATTGAAAATAATATGAAACTGAAAGTCAGACACTAAGACTCCACTGAAGTCATTGCCTAACTGGAAGGAGATGTTCAATAGATAGAAAATAGTTGAGTGTCATAGTACTTGTGCATCAATTCCATGGAGGGGAGTAGAAATCCAGGATATCAGTTTCTGTAGTCTCATATAGAAATAACCTGTAATAATATCTGGCAACCACTATTTCAAGGGAATTGTGAACAAATATTTATGCCCTACATGTCTGAGTTAAATGAGGCCATCAGAGAGGTCTAGAAACATTTGTATTAAGGCAGAGAAACCCAGATTTCTAAGAATAGGGCAGACACTTGTACACACATTTTCCTGACCTCTGACTTCATTGAAGGAACTTGTTTCACTGTCTCCTTCATTCCTAGCTGACTCAGATTCAACTTGGAGCTCAGAGAGCAAGATTAGCCTTTCCATTAGCAGCAGTAATCCATTGCAGCTGGCTTCCCTGTTATATACTCTGCAGATAATTTCCACCCACATGGTAGGGATTATCTATAGGTGCATCTGCTTCTGCCAACTACTATGTGTTAATATTCTTCCCACTATACTTGCCTGACTACTTTCAGTACTAGACTATTAGTCTAATAGTCAAGCGACCAAACATTAGACTTGAAGTCAGAAAGAGCTGGATTTAAATCTTCCTCAGATACTTGCTTGTGATCCTGGGCAAGTCACTTAACCTCTCTGTGCCTCAGTTCTTTCACTTGTAAAATGAAGGGGTTTGACCCAGTGGCCACTAAAATTGCTTTCAACTCTAACTCTCTGATGCCATGATTTTGGTTCTTTTACCGACTAGTTGTGTGTTCTCACTAGAGTTTATTTGCCTAATCTGAAAACTGTGGACATCAGACTAGATGATTTTTAAAGTCCCTCCAATCTCCAACATTCAATGATTCTACAAATATAATACTTAACTGGCATGGATTTAGTTCTGGCTGAACCAATTCTTTCTATCTGCATGATATTCAGGAAAATTCAATAGAAGCTCATCATAGGAATAGAGAACTTAGTGAATTCAGGACATTCAAGATCAGTGTGTGAAATGTGACTAAAAATGGAGGCTTTGATATATATGCACACACAAACACACACATATATGTATATTCTCTGTGTGTGTATGCTTGTAAGAAATACACATATATATTCATATTTATTGTGTCCATTGTTTTGACGGTTCCTGTCTTTGTTAGAGAACAGTGTGAGGTTGAGATAACTAAGAAAGGAATGTTTGAAAACCTTGTCCATTCAGATAATATAATAATGCCATCTTTTTTTTCTTTTTCTTTTGGTAAGGGTGTGTTATGTAATAATATGAACATTAAAGTGATCCTCTGAAGTCATTGAAGTTACAGCAGGGAATGGTTTTGTTGCTAGGGATTATGTCTCCTGTACTCATAATTTTATAGCTAGAAGTTTCTTTCTAATGTTGAGTATAAGGAGAAATACTATGTGTGCTTGAACCTATTGATTTAAAGATTAGTAACCTAGTACTAAACACATCTGTTTCCAGGAAAATGGGGCAAGCTGTAAAAAAAAGCCTTGAGGTATTCTCTCTCTCTCTCTCTCTCTCTCTCTCTCTCTCTGTCTCTGTCTCTCTCTCTGTCTCTTTTCCTCTCCCTCCTCCTCCTCTCTCTCTTTATAGACACACATGCACATATGCACACACACACACACACACACACACACACACATTTTTTCTGGAGTTTCAACATTTAGACAGTCATCACATGTCCCTTCTTAGCCAAATAGCTCTATAGCTCTACGGAGTAAAATCAGAAAATTTTTGGTCTGTTGACTTAAAGCAAGTCTGCTGTGTTTTCAAAATAGATTCTATTGAAGCAGAATAGTTTGGCATTGTCTTCCGCCAAACTGACATACATTGTTCCAATTTCTGCCCTCATTCATTTCAAAACTGAGTCTTTAGTGATTGAATTTTAAAGTTCTCAGAAGTGGAAATAAACTACGATATGGATTTTCTAGCCTTAGAAAATATTGCTGGTAAACATAGTTTCAGATTCTAAATTTTTGTAGGTACCAATGACTATGATCTTTGATCAGGGCATCCTGTGATGCGTCATGAAATGAGATTTTCTAAGGTTGCTTCTTGAGTCTCTTTTCCTGCTGACTCTATGTTGCTACCTGAATGGCGGCAGCATGGTGCTTCTGAAAGCCTCTCTTGTCAATCCAGAATTGGTCAGGTGTCATTCATTACTGCCACTTCTGAGAAGCATTTTAATGAGGAAACATATGGATTAGTAGCAATCAAAATTTAGGTCACTTTTATTGCTTTTTTAATTTAAAAACAAAACAGCAACAAAGAACAATGACTGGTCAATTGAAATGGTAAATGTTAAAGTAAAAATTCCAGTGACTAGCCTCCAATCGAATATAGCCTCATAAAGAATGCTTCATTTAGCTTTTGGACCCTGCATTTCATTGGAACAAAGGTAGACTGGTGTTCTTTAGGATCTGAGCCAATATAACTTTAAAATTTCCAGCTAGTTAACTTGCACCTGGGCAAGCAGACGGGTGGATCTTACATGTATGCATTCTAACAATGTACTGTTTCTTTATTCTCTAGGTTTAATAGCATACAGTCCATATCAGAAAACTCATTTGCAGGCCTTACCAAACTGGAGCTGCTCATGATTCATGGCAACGACATCCCAAGTATACCTAATGGAGCTTTAAAAGATCTAATCTCCCTTCAGGTAAAACTTGGAATTTATGAACATAATTAATTACAGCCTATGCAATCCATTAACAAGGACTGAAAAAAATAGCTTTCTTTAATGATCAATAAAATGGCCATTTCTTGGCATTTAAAGAGGAGGTGTAATACAATTACTTCACCATTCTTTATTCTTGCTTCATATTCTTTTCTGTGATATTTAAACATGAACAGTAATGTTCTTTCCTGTCATTGTAGGTCTTCAAGTTCAGCTACAACAAATTGAGAGTCATTACAGCACAGACCCTCCAGGGTCTTTCAAGTTTAATGAGATTACATATTGACCACAATAAGATTGAATTCATCCATCCACAAGCCTTTAATGGTTTAACTTCCTTGAGGTTACTCCATTTAGAAGGAAATTTACTTCATCAGCTTCATCCTAGCACATTTTCCACATTTGCCTTTCTGGATTATTTTAGACTCTCTACAATAAGACACCTTTACTTATCTGAAAATGTCATCAGAACTCTGCCAGTTGGAATGCTATCAAACATGCCACTTCTGGAAAATCTTTATCTCCATGGAAATCCATGGGCTTGTGACTGTGGGTTAAAATGGTTCCTTGAATGGGATGCAAGATCTAAAGGTAAGACATCAATATATTTTGGCCAACATTTAATAAGTGCCTGCTTCTCATACTATTTTTTGATTAGACTCAACAGATATTTATTAAGTACCTACTGCATGCAGGGCTATATTCTGATTGTCTGCTGGTAAGACATTACAGTATTCAAATTATGCTATCTAGGCATCCACAAATCAAGCTCCATACACAGAAGTCAAGTTTATGCATCCATACTTGAGTGAAGCAAACACACATACACACACACACACACGTATACCTTTTAAAATGCAAATTCGATGTCATACATGGAAATTTAGAGTATTGTCAGTTTGGGGCAATGCATATCATATGATAAATAACCTAGATTTAATTCAGAGAAGGGTGGCTGGAATGATGAATGATCTGAAAACTGTTATCTGAGCAGTAGTAGAAGTAAGTGGTAATGCTTGCACTTGAGAGAAGAAAAAGTAGGAGGGATAGCATTGGCATCATAAAACCTTTGAAGAGTTGCCATCAAAAGAAACATAAAATCAAATCAATGAATATTTATTAAGTTTATCTACTGTGAAAATTACTTCAACAGGCATAGACTTTTAAACAGTTTTTTTTATCAAAGTATGGCCGCTATGCCATTGAGTAATCTGACCAAGGAAGATGACATCTTTATAGAGTCACTGAAACTCAGAATTTCAGATTTGGAAGGAACTTATGTGTCTAGTCCAACTCAAACCTGAAAAAAATAACTTACAACATGTATTTGATTGAAATACCTCTGAAGAATAGGAACACACTAGTTTCTGTGTCAGCCCAGCACTTGGATGTAAAATAATACATGATAAGAGAGATACAAAGTAAATGCTACAAGAAGAAGTCCTGACCTTATTTTGTATTACTCCAGAGGACAGAGTTAGAAGGGGTGTGAATTGAAAGGGAGACACAATTCTGCCCAATATGAGATGGATAGATGAAATGTTTATTAAGTTGTGCTAAGCATTGGAAATACAAATAAAAGCAACCAAGGATGTTCATTCCAAGAGCTTACATGCTAATGGATGAATGCAATACATAAAGGGAAGCTGGAGTGCAAGGAGTAGAGATGGCCAGAAGTGATGTCGAGGCGTTGTACTAGGGAAGATTAGAAAATACTTGCTGTAAGAGAGCTTGGAATCTCAGGGAACAGTGAAAGGCTCAAATTGGAGGGGATTGAGAATGGCTGGAAAGCAGCTGAATTTAGGTAATATAAATTAGAATTTTTCATTTTCCCCCCAAATAAAATGTATTGATTCCCAAAGTAGTAGCTCCTCATCACAAACTATGTTTGTCCTACACTGAATAGGAGTTCTCACTAAATTGTAATTTTTCAATTTTGTGATTTTAATTAGATACTTGACTGCCAAATAGTTATGCCCTCAGAAGCTCAAAAGATGCTGAGATGGCATCTATCAAACAATTCTTACATACTAGAGAGTTACATGGGATTCTACTTAGGAAGAAATATACAGCAAATATTATGATAGGAGGAAGGTAACCTGGAAGAGTAAGAAAGTTAAAAAAAAGTTGAAGAAAATTTTGCAAAGCTGGAGCATATGAATATTTTTGAATCTGTGGCAGCTAAGGTGGGAGGTCAGAGATAGACTATCTTCCTGGTTTTCAATTTCAAAGCACTTCATTTTACAGGAAAGCTTTACAATTGCTTTGTCTTAAAGGAAGGACATAATTGAAGATTTTCTGTAAGCATAGAAATGAATTTATGCATCACTGCAATGGGGCTAGCCTCATTTTGTGTTTAAGTCACATGATGAAAGTGCCTGAAACACATTTACATGTTCACTTTTGAGATGAGAGTGGTAATATTTAATTTAACTGATGCAATTAAGTCTCTTCACACTGATTCTGAAGGTATCAGAGTTTAAACTGCTATAAATATTCAGGGGGAAATAGCAATAATATACTTTAGTGATTTAAGATTTGAGTTTAAATAAATTACCTCACTTGAACTTCTCAATAGCTCTGTTGAGGTAAGTACTACAGTTAAAATTATCCCCATTTTACAGATAAGAAAACTGAGGTTGAGGTGAAATTACTTGTC
>CM053771.1:329424239-329453187 GCA_028658325.1 Potorous gilbertii
CTGAGTCCTCAAAATATACATTAATTCAGCAGTAATAATCAATTCACTTGGAAATTGTACAATGGCTTCAGATCTCTCCCTTGTTACCTGGACCACTTATCTTTTAGACTCTTTTCTGCTCATTAACATTTATTATTCTGTTCTATAAAGTGGAAAGGAAAGTAAGAAAACATCAGTTTTCTAAACAGTCAGTTTAGTGACTGTACTGTTTCAGGTTTAGTGAAGACAGAGGTTATTAATATTAATAATATTAACAAAATTTTGTTTTGGATTATCCATATTTTTCAGGTATCTGTTTTACTTTTTCATAAATAGCCTTTCCATAAATCACCATCTTTTCCATAGCCAAATTGGAAATTATACAGGAAATGAAGGAATTTTACCGACGGAAGTGATGTTAAATATTGTCTAATCTAATGCTTTTTGCAGTGTAATCTTGTCTCTCAGTTTAGTCCTTGCATTATTTCTTTAATCCTTCATTGGATTCATGATCTCATCAATATTCATTCCTATTTATGCCTTCCCAGTGTATATAATTTTTATTCGTGTCTCATGAAACACTTTTCAATACATAACACATTTATTCTAACTTGTGTGCAGCCACCAAGATGAAGATCATTCTAATACTGAAAGTCTTAGAGGCATTGTAACACAGTGAATAATTAGCTGTGTAGTAAATAGTTGTCTGGACTTGAAATTAGGAAATCATTGTTCTGAATTCCAATTTAGATACTCACTAGCCATATGCTCATAGGTAATCATCTGGAGATTCATTTCCCTCAACCTCTAAAATAGAGATACGAATATTTGTACTACCTGACAAATAGAGCTGCAATGCAGAATGTGATTGGCAAAACTTAATATTTAAATGTGAATTATTATTCTTAGCAGACTGCCTATGTGAATTACCATTCTTTGTGGATTAAACTGGTTATCATTATTTAGTTCATTAAATTGATTCAATTGCTTAATTTTAGGGATTTTGAAATGTAAAAAGGACAAAGCATATGAAGGCGGCCAGCTGTGTTCCATGTGTTCCAGCCCTAAGCAGCTGAACAAGCAAGAGATTCACACTTTGAAAGACATTCTTTGTACTAAGCCCATCATACAGTCTTCTCTTAAACAGAACTTTAGTAGCAGCAGCAATGAGGAGGAGGGTGAAGAGGAGGAAGAGGAGGACAGCTTATTCTCTCTGGAAGAGGTTCAATTCTCTCCCTGGAACATCACTTTAAATATGACTGATGAACATGGAAATACAGTGAATTTGGCTTGTGAAATCAAGAAACCCACAGATGTTTCAAAAATTCAATTAAACCAAAGTGATCCCCAGGAAATTGATATCAATGCTACCATTGCCTTGGAATTACAATGCCCAATGAATCGAGAAAATTATGAGAAACTGTGGAAATTGATAGCTTACTATAGTGAGGTCCCGGTAACATTACAACGGGAAATTATGCTCAGCAAAGATCCCAAAGTCAGTTATCAATACAGACAAGATACAAATGATGATGCCCTCTACTATACAGGGGTGAAAGCTCAGATTCTTGCCGAACCATCTTGGGTGATGCAACCATCTGTAGATATTCAGCTGAATCGGCGCCAGAGTACTGCCAAAAAAGTACTGCTATCATTGTACACCCAGTTTTCTCAAATAATCCCAATCAAAGAGCTGAGGCAGCAGAGAAGCAAAACCTGGGTAATGATTGAACAGGGTGAAAAAGTGAAAACAGCTCAAACTGTGGTTGAAGGGTCTGTCTGCCACTTGAGCTGCAATGTGAAAGCCTCTGAAAGTCCAGTTCTCCTGTGGGTGCTTCCCAATGGCTCCATGTTGAAGGCTCCATTTAGTGAACAAGACAGCAGATATTCTGTCCTTAGCAGTGGTCAGCTCATCATAAAATCTGTGGGTCGTTCTGACTCTGGTTTGTACCAGTGCATTGCCCAAGTGAAGGATGAAATGGACAGAATGATATACAGAGTTTCTGTCCAACCCTCTCTCATCCAACCAACCAAAAGACATGTAGTAACAATTGAAAAAAATCCTGAGGAACCAGTTATGTTGCCCTGTAATGCTCTAGCAATACCTGATGCTGAACTTAGCTGGCTCCTGCCAAATAAACATATATTGGATGGATTTTCTAATTCAACACATGCCTATATGTTAGAAAATGGAACTTTATTCATCCCTAGTAGCCAAAGCAGTGATAGTGGTTACTATAAATGTATAGCTATCAATCAACAAGGAGTGGACCATTTTATTGTGAAGGTGACAGTGCATAAGAAAGGAGCAAACAAGTCATCGAAAAGAGGCCAACTAAGAAAGCGCCTAGGTTCTAAGACTGCTTCCAAAATAAGAGACAATGTAATAGAGGATGAAGGGGCTTCAGGCATGGAAGAGACAGATTATTCTGCCAGGAGAATGCTGACTCCAAAAGACCAAGAAATATCTAGTAAGCCAAAGAATGATGCTGTCTTTAGGACACAGAATAAAAAAAATAAAAAAGGCAGGAGAAAAATGAAACATTGGAAAGATTTAGAAAGAACCCCAGAGAGTAATGTTGCAGAAGGTCGAAGAGTGTTTGAATCCCGAAGGAGAATAAACATGGCAAACAAACAGATTAATCCCCAGCACTGGGCAGATATTTTGGCCAAGGTACGTGGAAGAAATCTTTCCAAGAGTACAGCCATGCCTGAACCTGATTCTGTCATTAAAACAATGGCTTCGTCCATGAGACGGAAGGCTACACTTCCACCTCCTATTAGCAGTCCCCCATTGAAAAATGCTGTGCAGATAGCACCTAATACAGAAGAGTCCTCAGCATCAGAATTTCTCTTCAATGAAGATGAGCTTGTTTCAGTCACAGTTTCTTCAGTAAGTACTGAAAAGAGTGATTCCAGAACATTTTTTGCTGAACCAAAAATAACACATACTCATGTGGAAGGATCAATAGCTTATGGGGCTCTGGGAACTCCTAAATCTCCATATGTTGCACAAACTCCCTCTAAATGGGCTGAACCCACAGCAACAACCTTTTTACCTTCTCAGTCAACTTATTCTCTACCACATCTGAATGGTTATTCTGAGGACCCAAACAATGAGGAAATAGCAGAAAGCTGGTCTACAGCAGATAATATTGATTTCACAGCAGGTTCTGTATCAGATCAGGATGAGCTTCCATTGGATACCATTATCTTGGCAGAGTCTGAGACTGTGACATATCTTTACCCAGGCTTAAAAACAGATTCACAGCTCAACGAAGGTCATGGTGAAGATCCCCCCTCCATTCAATTCATTCCAATTCACCCAGCAGGAGTCAGTGAGGTTGATGTTCCAAAAAATGGCTCAAATGACTTAGATACCCCATCCTTGCCATTTGAAGACCTACTGTCTGGGGACCACAATATCCCAACACTTCAACATCCAAAGGTAAAAGTCAAGAAAGTTCAAACAATTGGCAATAGGACAGACATTTATGACAACTCCTCAGTTCACCAGGATACTGATGAGAAATATGGGATCACTCAAGAAGGAGAAAAAGTGTCGATGAGTAACACAATTTCTGAAAGGTCTAGACAAGATGCTGTATCCACGACAGCAATATCTGAATTCTCATCTAATGTTGTAAGTACTGTTATTCCCCTTATGGAGCCTGAGCAGACGACATCTATTACTACTGATGAAAAGCTTACCACAACAGCAGCCATTGCAACTGTCTATACAAAGAACATTCCCACTAGTTCATCGGTAACACACCATCCCCGAAGAAGGCCTAATGGGAGAAAAAGATTAAGACCTCAAAAACTTCATCGGAAAAAGCCAATTCTGCCAACTACTTTTGCTCCAGGAGTGACATCATTTAGTCCAAGAATTCTTGTAACTGAACCAAATCTTCCAGACAAAGTAGATATTTCACGTGCTTCTGCTCCTTGGATTGAAAACACAACTACTCTTTCAAAACAGTTAGAAAGGAAGAAATATGTAGAGATAGTTACAAAGGGAGTATCACGTAGAAAATTTTCAAAGAGACCAAAATTAAATCAAGCCACAACTACCCCAGTAACCTCTTTTGATACTGAAACAGAAACAACCAATTATCCTACAAGTAAACTCACTGTACCCATGACAGCCACTGTGCAAACTGCAGACCTCCTTGCTACTACTCCTATGACAACTGAGGACTCACATAAGAACACCCTAAAAGAGTATATAACTACCACTCCTTCTACCACAGAAATATATCTATCCCACTATCCAGTACAAGAAACAACTTCATACCTGTATAAGAATTTGTTTGATGTGGATTCAGACAATGAAGAAATTGAAAATAATAACAGAGTCACAGATAGCAATGACTATGAAACCAGAACTGTGGCTCCCAGTGAATTATTCCATGATGTTGTATCACCTTCTGATTCTGTTCACTCAGAGACTGTAAAATTTCAAAAAGAATCCCTTGGCCTGGGGTCTTCAAGTATACCAAGTTGGGTGGCTAAAACAATAGTTCAAACCACACTTTCCCCAGAAGCATATCCAGATGTTCCTATAACTAACTCTCAGGAAACTAGTAAAGGTTCATCAGTTTTCAAAGAATCACAGAGAACAGATTTTCCTTCCAAATTTGTAACATTAACTGAAGTCCCTGAGCCATCTCAACAGGAAGAACAATATACCTCCTCTGTTCCCTCAAGCAGGAAGAAAGAATATCCTTCAAGTCAAGTAGGAATCACTGCCCAACAAAGTCCTGTTGGACAAGATCTTGAGAAGACTGCATCATCTGTTACCCATTCCATGAGATCAGACAATCATGTTGTCACACCTAAACCATCTAAGGAGGTGATATCCAGTATTCCACCATCTCCATCTCCAATGGAACAGATGCCATCTCCAATTGCTTCGGTACCTTTTACAGAATCTATAACGGTACCATCACTACATTTTTCAAGCACTTTTACTACATCTACCCAAATACTGATGGAGTCCAAAGAAAACGTCATATTTAATCATGTTGGGGCCCAAGAAAGCAAAACATCTGAAATAGAAGAGCAGAAAACAAAGTTAATTTTCAATCCTAATGAATTTCCCACATCCAATTTTAACCAAAATCGAATTAATTTACCTTCCAAAGAGGAGCACTTCAAGGAAATACAAGGCAGTAGTTCCAACAATCGCTTACTCCAAGGTTCAGATCCTCCCTATCATCCAGGGAGGATGCCTGTCTTCCACCAGAGACCTGTCATAGTGCCTGAAAAGCATAAATTTCCAAGAGTGACTATAAGACCACCTCATGTAACAACACAAGGATTTTCTAGACACTTTATAACTTTCCAACCACCTCTTTCTTTTACTAACAAACCAGAGGTAACATCCTACCCTTCGCAGAATAGTCCTGAGAAAAGATTCTCTGGCATGACCACAATGACCGTTCCATTGCTAAGGCCCAATCCAATCATTCCTAGTAGATCTGGTCATCCAGGGACCAACCAGTTTAATACCAGCCAGTTTAATACAGTGTTTGGAAATAATTATATTCCTGAACAAAAAGTTTCAGCTACAAAAATGCCAAGTCCTAGAATGCCCTACACAGCAAATGAAAGATTTCCTTTTCTGTTTAATAGGAATCCTACCTTCACACAAGTAGGAGTCACTCCTAAACCACCAGCAACTATTCTGCCGTTTTCAGTGACTACAAGAGAGAAACAATTAACACCAGGTTCACACAGTCAGATTACAACACAGAATACCATCCACAATGTCATAGGTATTGCTGGAGCACCTTCAATATTCCATGGTCCTACTACTAGATCACCACCTTTGATTAATTTAAAAAATACTCCTGCAGTGTTTCCTACTAGGAGGACTATTCCTCATACAGCATCCACCATTCATTCCTACAGAAATGTCCATCATAGTAATTCTAAAATCACATTTAGTGGAGGACCTCCTGCTCCTAGTTTCTGGGCACTTGGAGAGAAGCCCCACATCATTACCAAGTCCCCTCATACCTTATCCATCATTGCTGAAACAGATGTTATCCTTCCATGTGATGCAACTGGAGAGCCCAAGCCTTTTGTTACTTGGACAAAGGTTTCTACAGGTAAGATATTTAAGCATTTCAATTCAACCAGCTCTAATGATGGATGAATCCCAAAGGGGAGCCTATCAGAGAGCATCCTGTAAATAAAAATACCCAGGTCTGTTCAGAAAAAGAAATGATTAGGCTAGATTGAGGAGATCAGATGACCTACCTTCTAGATATCCTATGAGTCTGGGGATGCAGAAAGCATATCACTAGCAATGAATACCCTCTAAGAAGAATAAAATTAGTGTAGCCAGGGAAAAGATGTGATTTACCAAGAATATTTTGGACAAATAATCACAAAATGCTGGAACTGTTATAGAAAGGATGTCCCCTCTTTCTACTCAGTGTTGTGAAATTTCTTCTATTGAAATCTTATGTCCATGTGTCATCATGACATGGAAATGACTCTCAGTTCTCCAAGGATATGCCAGAGGTAACAGTCTTAGGATTAGAGTGGAAAAGGAACCACAGAGGTCATCTATTCCGATCTCTTCCTAATTTCACAGTAAAAGAAACTGAGACCTCAGAAGTTTAATTGACTTTTTCAAGGTCAAACAGATGATAAATATCAAAATCAGGACTTAAACTCAGGACTGTTATATTACATGTTACACACACACACACACACACACACACACACACAAACACACAAGCTAGGACTGTTGGCTCAAAGGTGCTACTATTCTCTGAGGACAAGTTCAGTAATGAACCATGTTTCTCTAAGTTAAGAATCAGCCTAACTACATGTGGATACACTTGTCACTAGAAGATAAGCCACCAGGTGATTTCCTTTTTTCAGTTATAGAAACTTGTGAGAAATATACCTAGTCAATCAAATATTGCAGCCTCGGGAAAAGAACCCCATGAGATGGAGAGTTCTCTTTATCTTTCCTCATTGGCCATGGAAAGACAATTATTTCAATTTAATTTAAAGATATTTATTTCAATTTAAATCTCATTTAAAAAAATTTCAGAACATAGAAGTGTTTGAAGTAGATTTATTCAGTGATGCACAATCAGAACATGACTACAGAAACTAATAAATATTTTGTCATTGGGAGAATATACCCCCTTTTGAAAGTGAGAACGACTTCATCCGTTCTATGATTTAATCAAGCAAGAAGTATTCACATATCTACTATGTGCTATGCACCAGGGATATGTACATAATGAATGTGATGAATCCAGCTTTCAAGGATCTTACATTCTAAGAGGAGAGACAAAAAAAAATCCAACAAAAACATATGTATATATATATATATATATAATATACAAAATTCACAAAATATATAAAGAATGAATATAAATGCATACAAATTAGTTAAAACAAGGTAATTGTGGAGGAAGTGCATTAGCAGTTGAGGGGATCAGAAAAGGCTTGACGGAGGTTGTGGTGCTTCAGCCAATTGAAGAAAGAGAGGGCTTCTATAAATCAGAGGAAAGCAGGGAGTGCACACTATTGTATGAGGGATAGTTAATGAAAAATTATGGATACATAAGATGTGGTGTCCTATGCGAGGAACAGAGAGTTCTGTTGACCAGATCACAGAGTCAGGGAGGAAGTCATATTCCATGAGGCTGGAAAGATAGATTGGTCGCCAGGTTGTGAAGCAAAGAAAACTGAGAATATAAACAGTTAGGAGGAAAATCAGGATCAAGTAGTGTAGAGAAGAGAAAGTTCCTATAGGAGAGAGTGTCAAGAGTGCCAAGTGTAGTAGACCAATGACGAAGAATAAGGAGACCTCTAAAAGACCTCTTAAAAGAGACCTCTACTTTGGATGTTAGGAGATCATTGACGACATTGGAAAGAGCAGTTTTAATCAAATGGTGAAGTCAAAAGCCAGACTGCAAAGGATCAATCAGTAAGGGAGTGGAGAGGTGGAGGTAACTGGTGTAGATAGCTTTCCCTCAACCCATCCAAGGAATGTGGCTACAGTGGGGGAAGAAAGATAGATTGTGAGAGATTTAAGTGATTATAGTGGCTAATGAAGTTTTTTTGTTTTGTTTTGTTTTTAAGAAATGTTTGGAGATAGTACAAAAGAAACAAATAGAGACAAATTAAAAATTAGTGGAAAAGGGAGAATGATTAAAGCCTCAATCTGCTATAGAAGATTGGAAAGTGATTAGATCAAGTATACATGAAGAAAAATTGGCTTTGGCAAAAAGGACTGACTCATTATTAGATAATAGGGAAAGGTGGAGAGAATAGAGGAAGATATAAGAGGTTTTGAGATGAGGAGAAGCATTAAAGAGAGGCAATGTAGAATTGCACAATTTTGTCTGTAAAGTGAGATATGAGGTCCTCAGCTGAGAGAATAAGCAGAAGGGAGGGGAAGTAGGAGGGTTTAATGAGGAAAGGTTGTGAGAAGTAAATATTTGATTCTTTGATTTCTTCCTCAATTTAACTGAATTATAGAGGCTAAGACTTCATCATTTCATATTTTACACTGGATTAAAGATTGTTTATTTTCACATTCTCTTTTTTTAAGACTACAAATTGGCACAGTGGAGGAGCAGAGAAGTTTCCCTTCACTCATATGTGTATGCACATACACATGTGTGCATATGAATGGTAGGAATGAAAGGGTAATGGTGAAAAATTATTCAATTATACTCTAACATATATATGCACATATGTATACATATATGTATGTGTGGATATATGTTATCTATATGTACATACATATGTGCATACATATATCTGTTTCAGTTATGTCCAACTCTTTGTGATGCCATTTTGGGATTTTCTTGGCAGATATACTGGAGTGGTTTGTCACTTCCTTCTCCAGTTCATTTTATGGATGAGGAGCTGCAGCAAATGGGGTTAAGGGACTTGCTCAGGGTGACGCTGCTAGTAGGTGTCAGAGTTATTTGAACTCCATTGAATCCATTATTAGGTGATTTTAATTATTAAATGTTCTTCCTTTTACTTGTCTTCTAAGTTCCTCTTATTGGACTAGTTCTGTACATTGGAAAAGAGGTTTTTGGCTACCCTATAGATTTTTGATCAATGGAAAACCTAACTATACAGCATTTTGCTGTAGGGCAAGGAGATATGATTGAGTGAGTTTAACCCAACATCATCATGCTCAACATGGATTTCCAGTGAGAATACTTTTTCACCATTACCCTTTCATTCCTATCATTCATATACACATATGTGCATGTATATACACATATGAGTGAAGGGAAATTTGTCTGCTCCTCCATTATGCTAATCTATAGTCTCAAAAATGAGAAAAGATGACATTTTTCATGAAGATGGTTGGAGGTGGCCATGTATCTTTAATAAATCTGCAGTTACACAGTAGTAAGTGGGTATTGCTCTGGAACTTATAGACCAATTGTGTAGGACCATTTTTACTTTAAGGAAATAGGATGTCAATACTGTATAGAATTATGAACTTGGAGTTAGAAAGAAAGGCATGGTTCAAATTCTGTTTCTGACACTAGCTGTGTGATGATGAACAAGTGACTTAGCCTGTCTGCATCTCAGATATCTCTCTGTGACTTATGCACTAAATTAAAAATTAACTTCCAAAATTGATAAAATAAGAAGTCTTTGATGTAAAGATGTTGTGTGACTGCAGAAATCTGTTATTTATCATGTGTCTTTGGTTGGAGCCAAGGCATATCTCCTAAACCAAAGAGAAGAAAATAAATTCAAATAAATTCAATATAAATTCAAAAATTAAAGACAAAGAAAATAAGTTCAAAATAAATTACTAGAGGGTGTGGTGCTAGGATTTTCTTTCTTCTACATAAGATCATGGGTTGTAGAACTATCAGGGACCTTATAAATCAAGTCAAACAAAGAGTGTACCACTGAATATTTGAAAACCAACATTCAAAATTAAATATGCTCAAGACACACTTGTAAGTTTAATCTGTGTTATTAAAATTTTCTCCATCACTTCTTAAGTCTACAGGAGTCATAACTATGACTTGCATGCCAAAATCCTACTGCCTCCTGTGTTTGTATGGCCTACATGCTAACAATGTTTGTTGTTTCCATTTTAAAATAACGTTTTATTGTATTTCAAAGTATTAAAAGAAAAAAGAAAAAAATTCTTAGCTCACAGGCTGTACAGAAACAAGAGAGAGTTGGATTTGGCCCTCTCATTTTAAATTGCTTATCTTGACAATCAGCAAAATAACAATTTTTGCGCTGATATTTACCAAGTCTGAGCTATAAGTGCTCACGTTTCAAATTTAGACATTAGAAATTTAACAGTTAACTCTCAAGAGCCAGTAAGAACTGACACCAGCACTGCAAGCCCTCATTTTGACACATGAGGTAGATATTGCGAGCAGTTTCCATCAGTTTCCAGATGAAGAAATTGAAGCCCAGGCAGGTGATTCATACAAGGTACTAAGCATCTGGAGTAAGGGTGGGATTTCTCCTAAGATCCCTTGACTTTAAATCCAATGCTCTGGATCTGAGAAAGCCACTTTGCTTCAACCCTCATGAACTGAGAGGCAACAGAGTCTAGGGAAAAGATCAAGATTCAACTAGCTCTGCCACTATTAAGTGTTTTATTAGCTACATGATTGTGGGCAAATCAATAAATTCTCTGAGACTTAGTTTATTCAATTATTAAAATGATGTTAATAATTTTACTATTTATCTCAGACAGCTTTGTGAGGAAATTTGTAAACCCAAAACACTGCATAAATATGCTTATTATAATAGGGGAAGAATGAGATAGATTGGGCAATAATAATTGGTAGTTATTTTAATGGAAATCTTGTTATACCTTGCTAATTTTCTTCTTTTTCTTTTTTAAAATAACCCTCCCAGGAGCTCTTATGACACCCAACACAAGGACACAACGGTTTGAAGTGTTGAAAAATGGTACATTCATTATCAGGAATGTCCAAATCCAAGATCGTGGTCAGTACATGTGCACTGCAAAGAACCTTCATGGTGTAGACAAAATGATTGTCACTTTATCGGTGACAGCGCAGCAGCCCCAAATATTAGCTTCCCATTATCAGGATGTCACAGTTTACCTTGGAGACACAATTGCAATGGAATGCCTGGCCAAAGGAACACCACCCCCCCAAATTTCTTGGATTTTTCCTGATAGAAAAGTATGGAGGAGTGTATCAACTGCTGAGGCCAGAATTATGCTTCATGAGAACCGTACCCTAACCATTAAGGATGCTACCTTTTCAGATAGAGGAGTTTACAAGTGCATAGCAAGTAATGCTGCTGGGGCCGATAGCCTGGCCATCCGCCTCCATGTTGTAGCTTTACCTCCCATTATCCACCAAGAGAGGCAGGAAAACATCTCACTGCCTCCTGGGCTCAGTATTCATATCCACTGCACTGCCAAAGCAGCTCCTCTTCCTAGCATTCGCTGGGTGATCTTCGACGGCACCCAAATTCGGCCTTCCCAATTTATCAATGGGAATTTGTTTGTCTTCCCAAATGGGACACTTTACATCCGCAACATCTCTCCCAAGGATAGTGGAAACTATGAATGTGTGGCAGCTAACATGGTTGGGTCATCCAGGCGAATGGTTCACCTCAAAGTGCAGAAGACTTCTGCCAATGCCAAGATCACCGGGAGCTCACCTCACAAGACAGATATCACTTATGGCGGCACCCTGCGCCTGAACTGCAGTGCCTCAGGGGATCCATGGCCAAGGATCCTCTGGCGACTGCCCTCTAAGAGGATGATTGATTCACTTTTCAGGTAAGGGACAGATACATTTTGTCACTTAATTCTGTGCAAATGATAGCCTAATTATTCCTCTTACAGAGAATACAGAGTTCTATGGAGATTTTTCCTCCCAGATACATTGGCACATTGGCATTGCTCCTCTAAAAGGCAAATAATGATGTTTATTGGCAGCTAGGTGGTACAGCGGATAGATCACTGAACCTGGAGTCAGGAAGGCAAATTCAAATCTGGACTCAGATATTTATTAACTATATATGACCCTGGGCAGATCATTTAACTTCTGTTTATCTTTCTTCTCTTGAAAAACAATTCCTTCTCCTGTCCAAAGGAAAGTAAATTTGGATGACCAGAGGACTCCCAGTTAACTTGAGGTTTACAGGCAAGATTTCTTTCTTTCTTTCTTTGTTTTTTCTTTTTCTTTCTTTCTTTCTTTTTCTTTTTTCCTTCCTTCCTTCCCTTCTTTTCTTCTCTTGTCTTTCTCAAAACCTTAAACCCATTGCACTCTGATTCCCATACACTGAACAATAATAGATCCCTGTGCAAACTCTATTTAATGCCTCTTGGCTTAACTTAAACACTCCTGACTTTAGAGTGATTATTGATAGTAACTGTTGCTCTTTCCCTCCCAGCTTGATTTACTTGTTTTTTTTCCTCATTGAAAGGGTCTTTCCTTGATTACTTCTTAAAGAGACCTATTCACTGAATAGGTGTTACCTCAATCTCAGTGAGTACCTGAATAGGCCCATGCTTCCCATTGCATCCTGGGCCATCTTCAGTCATCCTGATGAATATGTGGTCACTGGATCCAGGTGGCTCAGGAGGCAGAAGTGAGGCTGTGACTTGCACTCCCTCACTCAAAACAAAGTCAAGTGCAAGTCATGTCATCATTTCTCTGATGTCATGGTCCTCTTTGAAATTAAAGGACAAATACAGCAAAACAAGTATACTTGCAAAATAATAATACCTCCCTCCCAGGGTTGTTGTAAGGATAAAATAAGAATAATACTTACAAAGAGTTTTGTAACCCTTTAAGCACTACATATATACTAGCTATTGTCATGATTGAGTTTAATTACCCCTTAAAATAGCTCAATGTACTGGATAAAGATCACAGACATCTCTACAAATAAATCTCATTCACTGTTCTCTGTCCCAATATATATGGTACAGATTATTCATACTAAGAATTCTGTTCAGAGAAACATTCTTTTTCATTTTTAAAGAATGATCAGAAACTATTTTTAAAAGTTTGTTCATCAATTTTTCCCATTATCACTGAAATAGGAGACTCACCAAATTTAATTTAAAATGAAATGCTTCTCAAACTTTATTCATACCATGCTTACTGAAAGCCGTTTT
Source organism: Potorous gilbertii (assembly GCA_028658325.1). Taxonomy (NCBI): domain Eukaryota; kingdom Metazoa; phylum Chordata; class Mammalia; order Diprotodontia; family Potoroidae; genus Potorous; species Potorous gilbertii. The sequence goes on from CM053771.1 coordinate 329,437,369, forward strand.
TTACTTTCACATAAATATTCCCACTAACTGATAAGAAAGAACCATGAGATGTTGATGTATTCAGATGGAAATACAAAGGATGTTAGAGTATTTAAAAATTTAAAAAAGGGAGTCTATGATTAAACCACTACTTTTCCTCCAAAATGTCACACATTAAAAGTATTGTCCTCTCTTCTTTAGCCGAAAATAGTCACACAGTAACATGGTAAGTGGTAAGTAAATGCTAATTACATTAAATACATCCAGCTCCACCCTCTCATTCACCTCCACCTCCATGGAGAAGTATGGTTTATGTGAGCCATTTTGTTGTATAATTTGGCTTGCACTAGAATACTTCACAACCCTTCCACTAGGGCCAAGGGATTATCACCTAGGAAATATGTATATAATGGCTAGGTTCCAGAGTATCAGTTTATACATGGGATGTCTTTCTACTGTGTTTAACCTCTCTTGGTCACTTTCCATGAAGGAGATGTATCCTGACACAACTTTCTGATATTCCTTAAACATTTGTATATCTGGAATATCCTTTTCAATTTCAGTCAATTTAAAATTTGTCTATAATCCATAAAAATCTATTCTACCACCTCTGAAATGTTCTAATTGAATATACTTAAACCACTATTTGGTGGATTTTTAAAGGAGATAGCATCACAGTTATCCAGTTGGCTTTGATGCAATCAATTGGCATTCCAACAGGAAAAAGTGAGACCATGCAATTCACTTTAACATGCAAGTGAACTCTTTTAAAAAATATCTTTTAACATTCATAGCTTTCTCATGATTATAAATGTGTTTACCTTTTCCAACTGTAGTGGGCCTAAGGTGCATGATTTTCAGCATGGCTGAATATATCTTGATGGTTTATAATGTCTGGCTTATTGTGACTATTCGTCATTTTATTTCCTTTCATCATTTCTGAATCAAAAGCACTTTTAAAATATTTTCTAAGCTAGAGCTTCCTTTTCTCCCAAAGTAGTAATTTCTTTTTATAATAACTTACTGTAGATGTACTCTTAAATATCAATACAATAAATTATGCTTACTTTATAACAATTTATATGAAAAAATAATGAATGTCACAGTAACATGCACTTTGATTCTGAGATCAGAGCTCCCAAGTTCAAATTCCACCTCTGATGCACATGAATCCTTGGGCAAGTTGCTATACCACTGAGATTCAAATTTCTTGTCTATATAATGGGGAGGTGAAGGTACATTCCAGCCCTAAAACTAAGATCCTATAACATTTCATTCCCATCAGAATTCTTTGCCCATTGGATTCAGTTCATTTTTCCTATATTATTTATACAGTTGTAATTTCCTTTTTTCGGGGAGAGGCAATTGGGGTTAAGTGACTTGCCCAAGGTCACACAGTTAGTAAGTGTCGGAGGCTAAATTTGAACTCAGATCCTCCCCACTCTAGGGTCAGTGCACCTGCACCACCTAGCGGCCCCCCTATAGTTATAATTTCTTTATACTCAGATCTCCAAATTCTATTTTTTATTCCCATTCCTTTTTTTCAAAATGTTTCCATATTTATTTATATGTCTCATATTTTTCACTCTTAAATACATTCTGGCACTCCAGTCCCATCTTTATTTAACCATACCTTTATTTTGAACATTTGATTTCTTACCAGTTTTTTGGTATGTTTGTTTTTCACTATGATAAATGAAGCCAGCATAAAAATCCTTGAGCAGATAAAACCTTTAGAATTTATATTTGTCAAAACACTTGAAACAACAGTGGAATTATTAAGTCAAAGGATATGGTTATTTTGTTAACTATATACTCCAAAATTGAATTCTGAAATTATTCTTCTAGTTTGCTACTTTACAAGCAAAGTATGAGTGTATCTATGTCTTCTTAACCTTGATAGCATGGCTTTTGATGAGTGTTAATTAATTTTGTGCCAGTTTTATGGGTATGAGACAGAATTTCAAGTTTATTTTAATTAAATATATATTTAAATTATTCATGGAAAGGCATTGTGGAAAAAGAAATGGACTATGAGTCAGTAAGCCCTGAGTTCAAGTTCTGTTTCTGACCTATGCTCTTTCTGTGTCACTAAATCTCTCAACGCTCTGGGCAACTAAGGCTGTAAATTGGAAATTTACTGACTGATCTTCATGGTTGGACTTTTTTAACCAAGAACTCCCTTAACTGATGAATTTCAGGTTTATAGTAAATTATTAGTTAAGTTTGACCATCTCTCAAGTTATTGTTAAGTGTTTGTGTTATTCTCCTTGAGCACTTGTCTACTGAGACCTGAGAGTTGCCTTTGTACATTTTTACCAGCTCTTTACATTCTATAAAGTTTTATTTGTTGTATTTGCCATAAATATTTCCCAATACTTTTTTGTCCTTTTTAACATACTGCCTTGTTTACATTTTACAAATATAATGTAATTATTCATATCTATCTTTCTAATTATTCAATCTGCTTGTTTAAAAGAAAAAATATCTCCCCTTAGCAATTGAAATCACTTTTCCATTTGTATAATGCTTTATTTTTATGCTTGTCTATCTTCTAATAGGAATTTCTAAGAAATATATTATGAGATGTGTGTCTAAATTAATTTCCTTTGCAAATTTCCTAATTTTTCCAAGTCTTGAAAGCAAGGATTGCTTCATTTTTTTGTCACTTCATCCCTTGATCCCATAGTCCCTGACACATAGCAATATATTTAGTAAATATTTGTTAATTGATTGATTTTCCCACTAATCTGTGTCAGCTTCATTGACATATGTTAATCAGGACCAATTTATTTAAACAGGATGGGTAAAAAGTTGTTTCTGTAATCAATGACAGTAGTTTGAATTCGATCCCATGCAGAATCTTGTTCTCATTTTAGAACAATGATGCAGCAGAAAGGAAGGAAAAAAAACAAACAAAACTTTAGACATCAAGTGGGGGATTGGAGCTAGACCTGTAATTCCAATTCAAACATCACAGAGTAAATTCTCTTAATGAAGAAATTTGTTCTGTGAAGTTTGGAGTCAGTCAAAGGGGTGGACTTGAGGACCTAGAGGACCATATGTCTGGAGGCCTCAGGATCCCACCCCTGCTATAGAAAATTCCCCACGAGTCAATTTCTTCTACCAATACAGATAGGCATTTCCTCTGAAAATTTTAGTCTTAGAAAGTTACTTGAGAGTTTTCGTTGTTTTTCTAAGGTCGCATGGCCTATAAGTATTAGAGACAGAACTTGAAGCCAAGTCTTCCAGACCCCAGGTCCTGATCTCTCTTTGTGATGCTGCACTATCTCTCATTGAAGACATGAGTGATATTCTTTAAAATGTGTTTAGAATAAATTTTCTGAGGGCATTCTAAATATCATGACTATATATCACTTCAAAATATCTGTTATTTTGTCAATACTGGCAATGTCACTGACACAGATCCCCAAAATCACCTATACCTTTTATAAGACACTATGGTCAAAACGATTCAATAACTGGGGGTCATACTTTGAAGATCCGTCTTTCCCTATTTAACTAGGCTGATCTTTGGAGAACAGCCCTCCATACAACTGCTTGTTATTTTGTGTAAAGAAGACTCTCCAGCCTTGTAAATATTTCAATGCTGATTTGCACTGCAAAATTCTCAGAACCTTCATGATGTGATGAAATACCAGAATGTATCTAAGAGTGATAAATATGAGGCATATAAATAACTATGGAAAAGTTTTATGAAATAAAACAATGTGAATAAAAATCGAACTAGGAGATCCGATTATATCGAAGTTGCAACTGTATAAAACAATCACATACATACACACACGGAAAAGTGAAATGAAACCAATGGGTAAAAAATTCTGATGGGAATGAAAAGTTAGAGGATTTTAGTTTTAACGCTGGAATGCACCTTCACTTCTCATTATACAGCCAAGAAATTTGAATCTCAGAGGTTTAGTGACTTGTCCAAGGATTCATGTGTGTCGGAGGTAGAATTTAAACTCAGGAGCTCTGATTCCAGAACTAGTGAACATGTTATCGGTGACTTTCATTCTTTTTGAATGTAAATTGTTGCAAATTAACTGTAATTGCTTCTATTGATGTTTAATGACGTTTCTATAATAAATCATTATAAAAAGAAACTATTACTTTGAAATTATCCTTTAACATTCCTATGTTTTTTCATGGTTATAAATGCGATTATCTTTTCAAACGTGGTAGACCTAAAGTGTGTGGGTTTTGGTGTGTTACTGAATATATAGATAATAATATTTATGGCATATTATGCCTATTAAGCATTTTCTGTTCTCTGAATCAGAGACATGTTTAAAATATTTACCAAGCTAGAGCTAGAGGAAGGAAGACATTGGGGAACAGGAGAGTATTTGAAGGGCCATCAGGTGGTGATAGGATTATCATTGTTCTGTAATGTAGAACTGGGGTCAATGAACAGAAGTAGCAATGGGGCAACTTTCCCAAAGTGGCAGTGGTATTTCTTTCACTGCAGTTTTCTATTTGGAATTAGGGTGACCACTTTCCTAAGAGGGTGTAAAAAGAAACTACCTCTTCAGGTACCATTATACCAGATGATTCCCTGAGGTCGCCTTCAATCATAAGATTCTGGTATGGTAATCCTCTGCCTGGAATATAGTAGATAGTTAATAAATACTTATTGGTTGATTGGTTTATTCTTAATCTGGATACCTCTGAAGTTAAATTTTCACTACAAACTTTGCCTTAGACTCTGTGAAATGTTGGATGTCAAAAACAATTCTGAATTAGTCAGTTGCATGTTGATATTTACAAGAATCATACTGACATAATAAAAATCTTTCTAGTGATGATCACGGTGATGACATGCCTTTAATTGAAATCCGTTTTGTAAATTTTACCTAGAGGAAATGTGGCACATGGTCACTTTCTGTCTTTCCAAGGTGAAGACAAACTAATGCCAGAGTTGAGGTTTTAGTTGGCAAGTGTCAGTCAGTTCTAGTTACAGTTGCCTGTGGAAGCTTCCTTTTGCCAGGTACAAAGGAAACTTAATTTAGCCTCAAGATTCTGTGCAGGAATATTTTTATATGATTAAAATTACAGCTGCTGCCATGCTGTTTTTAGTATTATGAGATATACCCAAAACACAGTCATCTTGAGTCAAAATAGTGAAACAATAATCTGTTCCTTTAGAAGTAAGAAAAATAAACTTCAATTTCCTCAAGGTTAATTTAGATTCAGTTTCTTCTTGACTGTGGCATTTCTTTTGCTATTAATGCTCAAATGAATCATTTGCCAAAGAAGCACTTGTACTAGAAAAGTTAATATCTGACTAAATCTCAAATTCTTCAATCAGTGGTTGGGTCAGCTTAAGTTCAGAACAGACCATGGAGGTCTCTTGTGCAATAAATCATTTCAACATTTGGATACAATTCCCTTAAGGCTACAAAACCCATTTGACATTTCCCAGTTGTGGCTGATGCATGAATCTTTTTCTAGGAGCCCATGTTTCCTTTTTTTTCTAGTGAGCAGGGTCAGGATGTATGGTCAACCCTCTTACATTTTGTTTTTTTTTCTTTCCCATTTAGCTTTGATACCAGAATCAAGGTGTTTGGAAATGGCACTTTGCTAGTACATTCTGTGACAGATAAAGATGCTGGAGACTATCTGTGTGTTGCTCGCAATAAAATAGGGGACGATTATGTTGTTCTGAAGGTGAATGTGATGATGAAACCTGCTAAGATAGAACACAAAAAGGAGAATGACCATAAAGTTATCTATGGTGGGGACCTCAAGGTTGACTGTGTGGCTACAGGCCTTCCCAACCCTGAGATTTCCTGGAGCCTTCCTGACGGTAGTTTGGTCAATTCCTTTATGCAGTCAGATGACAGTGGTGGACGGACAAAGAGATATGTTGTTTTTAATAATGGAACACTCTACTTCAATGAAGTAGGAATGAGGGAGGAAGGAGATTATACCTGCTTTGCTGAAAACCAGATTGGGAAAGACGAAATGAAAGTTCATGTCAAAGTGGTCGCTGAGCCTGCAGCCATCCACAACAAAACCTACTCCATTATCCATGTACCTTATGGGGATGTTGTTACGGTGGCCTGTGAAGCTAAAGGAGAACCTACTCCAAAGGTGACCTGGCTTTCTCCAACCAACAGATTAATTCCAATCTCCTCTGATAAATACCAAGTGTTTAGGGATGGCACTCTTCTTATTCAAAAAGCACAGCGATCTGATAGTGGGAACTATACATGTGTGGTGAGGAACAGTGCCGGGGAGGACAGGAAAATTGTCTGGATCCATGTTAATGTCCAATCCCCCACAATCAATGGTCACCCCAATGCCATAACAACTGTTAGAGAAATAGCTGCAAGAGAGAGCCGAAAGCTCATCGACTGCAAAGCAGAAGGTATCCCAGCACCACGGGTATTGTGGGCTTTTCCAGAGGGTGTGATCCTTCCAGCTCCCTACTATGGAAATCGCATCACTGTTCATCGCAATGGCACATTGGATATTAGGAGCCTGAGAAAGACGGACTCAGTGCAGCTGGTGTGTATTGGACGCAATGAGGGGGGTGAAGCCAAGTTGATTGTGCAGCTCACTGTAATGGATCCCTTGGAGAAACCTGTTTTCCGCAACCCTGTCAGTGAAAAGATTACTGCTATGGCAGGTCATACTATCAACCTCAACTGCTCAGCTGAGGGAAGTCCTGAACCAAGCATTGTTTGGATTCTTCCAAATGGGACAGAACTACACAGTGGGAAACACTTACATCGATTTTACCATAAAAAGGATGGTATGCTGCACATCAGCAGTCTTTCTGCTGCTGATGCTGGAGCCTATCGTTGTGTGGCCAGGAACAAAGCTGGTTATACTGAGAGACTAGTGTCTTTGAAAGTTGGGTTGAAACCAGAAATTAGTAATCAGTACCCAAACCTGGTGAGCATCATTAATGGTGAAACATTGCAACTTCACTGCATTGCTCAAGGAAGTGAAAAAGCCCAAGTGTCTTGGACATTGCCCAGTGGCATGGTTTTAGAAGGCCCCCAAGTCATGGGGCGCTTCTCCCTTTTAGAGAATGGCTCGTTGATTGTGCATGAGGCTTCTGTGTTTGACAGAGGAACCTATCTGTGCAAGGTTGAGACAGAGTATGGCTCTTCTGTCATGAGCGTTCCTGTTATTGTAATAGCATACCCTCCCCGCATCACTAGTGAGCCAACACCTGTCATTTACACTCGGCCAGGGAACACAGTGAAAATGAACTGTATGGCTATTGGGATTCCTAAAGCTGAAATAACGTGGGAGCTACCAGACAAATCACATCTGACAGCAGGAGCTCAGTCCCGCCTCTATGGGAATAAATTCCTTCACCCTCAGGGCTCATTAATCATTCAGCACTCCACACAAAGAGATGCCGGCTTTTACAAGTGTACTGCAAAAAACATATTAGGCAGTGACTTTAAAACAACTTATATTCATGTGTTCTAACACATTTCTACACTGATGGACTCCCAAGAAACTGCAAAAACAAGCACAGAAAGTAAAGTGTCATTTAGAAAAGAAGGCTGAAAAAGGGAATACTGTTAACACAACATTGTCATGATGGATGAATGCCCTGTTGGTTTCATAGGATGACTTGGACCCTTTTCCTTCTTGCCAAAGGAAGTAATGTAGACACTTTAATGGGGAGCCAGCACCTTTAGGGATTTCCTTTAGTGTTTACAGGATATATGTGGTTTCATGTGATATTTCATGGTACCCAAGACATCAGCTACATGTTAATGTTTAAAGCAAAGCTACCCCCAGTGGCTTGACAAGCACCTTAAGGATACCAAAGAAGTATTAACTATAAATGAACTGCAGAGATTGAAAAACAAAAGTGCTTTGTTACCACATTGAGGATGCATCCTTTAGTTACCTCCTTGCACATAATCAACTCTATCAAATGATTATTCACCTACCTGCTATTTTGTCTACCATTTCTTCAAAACAAGATGCCTGATCATGGATTTAGAAAATGAATGATCTACTTCTAATAAAATGTTTTCAAACATTAACCCTACAAATTATGTATGAAAAGACTGTTTGAACCATTCTACAGGGGTAGATTTCAATCATATACTTTATGTGTGTGTTTTTTTAACCTAGACTATGAGACTAAAAAGACATACAATGATCTCTGTCTCATTTTCATAAATTATTGGTCTTTACAAGACTCAGATATATGACTGCAGATGTGGAAACTGACTTTCAGGTCCTGTCCAATGTCCCCCAATTTCACTACCCTATTATTTTGCTACTCATTTCTCCCTTTACCTGCAGTGAGAAAAGGACAGTGATATTGGATTTCTCATAGCTAGAAGGGGCCTTTTGAGTTATAGTATGAGAAGGGAGTAGGTTGGGATAGAAAAGAGGACAAGCTCTAATACTGCTGAGAATGTAGATTAGAGCCACCTAAAAAAACTTCTGCCTCTTCTCTGTGGTGTCAAAGGTATACACACCAGGACCTCTCTGCAGCCCACCCCCAGGTCACCAAGTTAATCATCCAGAACCTAATCTTAAATAATCCTGGATAGTGGGTTGACAGTTATTTCCATGACTGCTTTGTGTTGATATGGTCACTGTACTGTACATTTTATAATAAAGAAATATTTTCCAAACAAGGTGACTGTGATTAGAAAAAAGGTTTGGTGTGATTGTTTTTATTTAAATATTAAAGAATGTCTAATAGATTTGAGCTTAAGTTTCTTCAGCCATAAAATACATCAATAATTTTCAGAAGCATTTTACTTGTACCTACCATGATCTCGATAATACCGTTCTCAATATAAATTTTTACAGATAAAGAAACTAAGTCATACTAAGTGACTCCATGTTATATGAATGGAAAAGTGACACAACAAAGATGTACAGCAGACAGGGATAGTTAGATTAATATCAATTACATCTCATTTTGTCTCCATTCATACATGTCATTTTGTTCCATTCAAAGGAGAAGAGCAAAAGTAGCTTTCTCATAGAGTAAAAAAAAAAAAAGATGGAAGAGGATTTTTCTTTGATGAAGTGAAGACTGGGGGTAGAATGACATTGTAATATTCATCCAGTCTAGAAAATAGCCATTTGTCTGTGTTGAAGTAGAATGGAAAAAAGGAACATTGAAGCCAGACTTTCAGGGTTATTCTGATAGTTATTTTTGTTGAACGAAATATATTTGTATTGCTATGATAAACACACTGAGAATACCAAGAGACAAGAAGCCAGCTGATATCCACTCAGGAGAGCAGATAGCTAAATTTTCAGTGTGTTCATTTACACCTCAGAGATCACCAAATGCTACAAATCAGGACTTGGTTTATTTTATTGATTGTCTAGATTTAAGGAAATGATGGAGAAAAGGTTACTAATGAAGATTAAACTTACAGTTTATTGTGTGTTCATCTTCCTCCCTCTCAGAGAATCAATTATTAAACATTTACCAGCATATCCCTGCAAAGATGTGTAAGTCATGTTCATATTCAGGGTTCCATTTTAGGTTCTTGTGGTGACAAAGTTCATGGGATGGCAGATAGAGTGATATACTCTAAGAAGTAACCTTTCCCTAAATGGACATGTAGAAGCAATAAGGTGTGTGTATGTGTGTGTGTGTGTGTGTGTGTGTGTCTGTGTGTGTGTGTGTGCATAAGGAAGAGAGGAACATAAAGTTTAGTTCTAACACTTAAGAGAAGGAGTTGTCTGAAGTCACCCAGGCAGATTCCAACCAGTGACATGCAAATCCAAATGACATATAATATCAATGGGCATGCAATACAAAACCAATGATAAAATTTCTCTGAAAATTTGCAATAATGGGGCAGAAGACATTTCTTCAGAGGAAACTTAGGGTAATTCTACCTGGAAAAAATGTTAAACCAGATGTTTTCTTCAGGTTTCTTGTAGTCTGTAAGCCTATGAATATGGGAAGAGAATAGTAATACTTAAATCAATTCTTGTCTAGAACAATGACATATATATATCTTCTTAAGTTTTAACTGTATATGGTTCTGTAATCATTTCTTAACCAAAGATAGTTTCTTCCTAACGACTAGCTTCTGACATCTGGTGCATGTGCTTGTAAAGGTCTTTGCTAGCAATAAATTGGAAGTATTTGATTGCCCCCATGTTTTAATGAAGAAAAACACATGCTCTTTAAAATTTGATTCTCAGTTTTATATTCCACTCATCTTCTGGGGCTGTACTAAGTCAGATGACTTTATTCTTCCAAGCTACTGAACTGCATCTATTCTTACTCCTTTTTTCTTTTAAAATTCACATCTTCTGAAAATGGGAGCACTTTAATCATACTACTTTTATGGAAATTTATACTTTTAAATGCTAACTTTTTCATGTACTTTATATTATCAGAATTATTGATACCTAGTAGGTACTTGATACATGTTCAATGTTTGTATCCTTTAACTCTAACCCAAACCATGTGAGGTAACTAGGTTGGAAAATACCTTCTAAGTTTCACTGGTGAGAAGACAGAGGTCGAAGGGCTTGTTTACTTGAATTGAACATTCAACTTCTGTGCTATGTCTTGTGGAAAGCATCTCCTCCTCATACCCTTAACTGTGTTCTCTCTTTGGGTGATGGTGTGGATAGGGTGATGGACTTGGAGAAAGAAAGGCATTAGTTCACATTCTGCCTCTGTTATTTACTATAAGTCGTTTAACATCTTCTGCCCTCAGTTTCTTCATTTATAAAATGGGAGTAGTAACAGTATCTATCCTCCTCCTCCAGGGCTGTTGGGAGAATCAAATGAGTTTAATATATGTAAAACACTTTGCCAATCTTCCAGTTATATGTAAAGGTTAGTTATTATTATAGAATTTATTCATTTTAATATTGTAAACTCTAAGTAGAATGTATGCTCCTTGAGGACAGTATCAATTTTGTATTTTGGTCGGGGCAGAGGGGGTTAGAATTCTAGCACATAGTACTGTGTCTTGCACATGATAGATAATTATTGAATGTTTGTTGGGTTGGTTTGTTGAAAGTCACAGATCAAGCCAGTGACAAAGATTGGACTATAGCAGCACATTCCCTGATCGTTTAGTTTTAAGTTTAGCATAGATTAATATCTTGGTGATCTCTTCTTTTATAGATAAGAGGTCTAGTAATTAGTGCAGTGGATATTGAACTGTTTTTGGACTTAGCGAGACCGATATTTAATTCCTGGGTCAGACACTAATCGTGTAATGCCACTGGGCGCACCACTGTTTGGCTCAATTTCCTCATCTATAAAATGGGGATAAATATAGTACCTACCTTAACAGGGTTGTTGTGAGGATGAACTGAAATAAATATGGAAAGTCCTTTACAAAACTTAAGGGGCTATATAAATCCACTATGCCACCTATCTGCCTCCAATTATTGCTTTACCAGAGAACATGAATACAAGTAGAATATCATTTTTGCTTCTTCCTCATTCCCCCTCTGATTTCTTGGTCACTTAGGGTAAGTGAAAGCTAGTAAAGAAGATTGTGTTAAGTTAAAATGCTAAGGTAATTATTAATGACTTTTTAAAAAAAAATCCCCCTTTTCTGATTCCCTACTTTATCTTATCTTCATATTATCTCCTATCCCATACATCTATCTTTGTATCTCTTTTTACAAATACAAGAAAAATTTTTTCTACTCCCCAGATTGTCTTTGGTGACTATCATCTTTGTAGTTTTTAAAATACCATTTTGTTTTTTGCATCCTTGATCAATATTAATACATTTTGCTTTATACTAATATATTTCAAGTTAGTTACCATTGAAAGGAAAGTGAAACCATCCGAAATAAAGAATAATTTTACAAGACTCCTCTTGAGAGTGTTTTCACAATTGGTAAAGTCCTTTTTGGATGCAAATAGTGGAACATAATGATCTGGGAAGAATCAAAATTGGGAGCAAACTAAAAGACAATGGAAAGCGGCATAACAGGTATTAAAGGAGGCAGAATCTTATTGTCAGTGATCACTCATAAAAAATGGCCCAAAATACAATCAAAATATAAAACCATAAAATAGAGGACATTATTGACTGCAAAAGGAGGAAGAATGATCATGTAGTGAAGGTAAGGAATGAAAAACAGAGTGTGCTCCACTGATACACAGAAAACGTTAAAAGACCTCGAGCAATGACTCTTTCATGTTGGATATTGAAGATTTTTTAAAAGAAGAATAATTATACAAGATGAAAATGAACAAATGAATTGGAATCTCCAATGAAGGTGAGAAATATCTCATACTGATATCATGGATCCACTGGAGTATCAAATATAAGAGAGTAATATACAATTTTAAGCAGTTGTGAACAGAATATGAAGTTTTAGCCAAAGCTACATCGAATCTTCCATTTATGGAATTTAGTAGTATTTATTTTGGAAAGAAATACATTTCAAAAGTGTTTTTGGAATATAACAGATTAGATAGATCTTTTATGTGTGGTAAAATCACGACAATTCATAGGTATGCTTATTGCTTATGAAAATCATGAAAATAAGAATCCATATTGTGAAGTCTACCAATTCCCTCGTTTTGCTTGTAAAATGTCTTTTGCAAAAAGGGCAAGTCACATGAAAAAAATTCTCTTCTAGGCAAAGGATTAGTTGTATGCAAAAAGATATACCCAAAGGAACAGAGGAAGAAAAAAACAGGCAATGCCCACCATCGGAATCAGGACCAAAATCCATTGCACCACTCATTTCAATGCAGACTTACTTTATAATTGTTGATTTTGGAAAGTGAGGTATTTGTAAGGCCAGGATTTAAATTAATGGGGGTGGGGGGATCATTTTTGAGATTTTCCCTGCCAAAAAATATCTGCTATACTTAGTATGTTTAAAAATCAAGGAAAAAGAATGTTTCTTGACAACATCAACATTAGAAAGCCAAGAGGACAGCGGAATAAAGACCACCCAATGCCACAACATATTGCTGAAATAATGTAATAAATTCAGAGGTTAGAAATGTTGGATACCACATTAGGAAAAAAGTAAATTAATTCATGATGCAACATTATGGACACATTTTGTAAGAAAAATGACTTCTTAAATGTAGTTTAGTCACATAACCAAATATGCTAACACTTCTTCCTGTCATCATTGCTACCACTGGGGAATATTATGCAGTATTACTTTATAGTTATATATTATTATAGCTTAAAGGGCTTCTAGAATAAGATAATTCAAGCTCTTTGTTTTTACAAATGAGGAAACTAAAATCCAAGAGCTAAAGTGAATTGTCCAAGGTCACACATTTTATTAGTGACAGAGCCAACAGCAAAACCCAGGTTGCCTAATGTTTATACTTTGCTGTTTTCATTCTTCCTTTCCCAACCTTCAGTCTTGACAATGGTTCATATTCACCAAATCCATTCAAGTTTTCAAAAACATTGTGATGTCATTAATTGAGTTATCAATAAAGCAAACCTGCAGCTCTCCCAAGGTTTGGTAGCAGCACCCACATGTTTCACCAAAGACACACAGGATGAAGGCATCAGGTAGATTATTTTCAAGGAGATTGTTTTTCAGGCTTGTCTCTCAAGGTGTCTCTATTATGCTACGAAGTAGAGTTGTCAGACTTTCAGAATATGGCCCAAGCAGATTAAAATGTAATTGGAAAATATTTAACAAGACAAATAAAAATATATTAGAAGATTTTACTATGCAGTTTTCTAAGGAAATGAGCAGCCCAAAGGCATCTTTATGTACCTTTTCACTCCCTCCCCACCCTAGTTTTTATCGAGTTTGACACCTGTATCAGTAAGCACCCTAACATAGACAGGGGGACCTTTTATCACAGGTTCTTAGATCCGCATTCATAAAAGGAAAGAAAATTTTAAAGGGTTAACAATAACTTTAATCAAGCACATGTATCATTCCTTTAACCAAGCACATATATCATTCACCTAACACAGGGGATTCAACCCCCTGAACTTTAAAGAAAATACAGAGAAATTAAAAGATCAACAGACATGGCTTCCTCTGCCTGAATTCAACAGACAATTGGACCCCAATTGTCTGGCTATAGTTACCAGCATGACATCTGGGTTTTCAAAGTTGGAGGGCTCCTTAGTGGCTTCTGAGAGTACTCGTCTGGCACTCAAACCTTCTTACCAAAAACTAAGCCCCAAAGTAAAACCTCAACTCAGAGTATTTATACCTTGTTTAGAGCCAGAGGGCATCACAACACTTGAGAACTAGTGCCTCATTAACAAAAGACTTGGTCCTTCCCACAAATCTTCCCTAATCAAACTCCCCTTAATAGGCAAACCTATTAATGGGTGGGAAATATCTTTCATCACATTAAAATAATAATACAAGAATTAATAATATTTTTATTAATTAATACAATAATACTGTTTTCTAGTTAAAGAAACTCTTGTTTTTGTACTTTACTCCTTGTAAAGACTCTTAAGTGGTAAAGGCAAAATTCAATCACAGACACTTGATTATACTAAAACAAAAACAGCAAAAGATCCTATTTTGATTGCCATCACAACACCACTGTTGTGGGGGATATATCAACTCCATCATTACCGAAAATTGATCAAAGACTTCTTGAGCTAATGTGAGCCCTGCCTTGGGTCATACTTCATCAGCATCAGTACTATAAAAAGAAAGAGATTATCTTTTTATCAGAAAGGATAAATATACACACATATATGTACATATGCATTCATGCATGCATATTATGAGTTTACATGTATATATGTGTGTATATATTATATACATATATGCATACATTCAAATTTTGTGTTCTAAAACTTCATATGTTTTTATCTGAACTAGGATCTGCCAGAGAAATAACACCTAAAATCATACCTAGAGGCAGTTTGGCAGATAGAGTTAGGTCCTGGAAAGCTGAGTTCAAGATCAGTCTGAGATACTTACTAGCTAAATGACTGTCCCTTTCAGTCTTCTCAAATGTAAAATGGGGGAAACAACAGAACCCACCTCCTAGGGCTGATGTAAGGATCAAGTTAGAATATTTGTAAAGTATTTACCATAGTATGTATAGGGAACGCAGAAGACAATTAATAAATTCTTCCCTTCCTTTTTCTTCCTTTTTTTTCTTTCTTATACAAGAACAAATTCTGTTTTCTAGCAAATCTGTCATTTTTTCAATAAATATAGTCTTAATAGGATCAGAGATTTAGAACTGGATAGGATCTTAGAAATCATCTAGGCTTATCCTTTATTTTACAAATGAGGAAAATGAGGTCCAGAAAACCTAAATGAGCTTTCCCAAATTATACTTATATAAGTGGCTGAGGTAATTTTCAACCCCAGTGCTATGACACCCAAACCAGAGTCCTTTCTATTGTGTTCAATTGCATAAAGACTGGAGTTCAAATATAACCACCATTATTTGCCTGTGATGTGACATTGGGCATGTTAGCTTTGGGAAAACTCATTTTTGAGATCTATAAAAATGAGGAAGTTGAATTAGATCAGCACTTTTTATTTTATTTTTTTGGGGGGGGGATTTTAAAAAATTTATTAATTTAACTTTCTACATTCATTTTCACAAGATTTGGGGTTCCAAAATTTTCTCCCCATTTGTCCCCTCCCCCCTTTCCAATACACTGAACATTCTAATTACCCATACCTCAATCTGCCCTCTCTTCTTTCAACCCTCCCTTCCATTACCCCATCTTTCTTTTGTCCTGTCAGACCAGAGAACTTTCTATTCCCAATTAGCTGTATTTCTTATTTCCTAGTAGCAAGAACAATACTCAACAGTTGTTCCTAAAACTTTGAGTTCCAGCTTCTCCCCATCCCTCCCTCCCCACTAATTCCCTTTGGGAAGGCAGGCAATTCAATATA
>CM053771.1:329453687-329485362 GCA_028658325.1 Potorous gilbertii
CACCAAGACAATAACCTTCTATGGTCTTATTTTTTTCCCTTTTCTGGGCATTTTCCCAGCCAGTTACTTGACTTCTGAGATTCCTCTCCACCCCCACCTAGATCTGCCCAGGTAGTGCTTGGGGTCTGAGATTCAAATTCTGCTCCCCAGCCTCAGGGCTTTTGGCAGCGGACCTGGCTGCTATTCAATGGGAGCTTAATTTCTGGGGCTCATGTTGGGGCAGGGCCACCTCCCAGGCTCAGTTCCCTCAGGAAGTTTATGCAGAGACCTTTTGTAATGGAGCTGCTGCAGAGCTCCTGCCTGCTCCAGGAGCCTCTGGCCACCTGCTCTGGGAGCCTCTGGCTGCGTGCTGCCTCTGCCACTGCCTCTGCTGCTGCCTCCGGTGGGGGCCTGAGTCCTGGAGACACCCTGCTCCCCTCTCATCCTGTCTCTCTCAGTGACCTGTGAGTCTGTGGGTGGAGGGACCTTCACGGCCACTGGAGATTCTGTCCTTGAAGCCTGCTCAGATCTGCTCACTCCTCTTGGTGCCACATGGCCAGGGCAGGGGAGGGCTCTGCTCCGTCCTGCGTGATGGACCTTTGCGATTGGTTTTTCAGGGCTCTCTGGAACAGAAATCT
Organism: Potorous gilbertii; assembly: GCA_028658325.1. Lineage (NCBI taxonomy): Eukaryota > Metazoa > Chordata > Mammalia > Diprotodontia > Potoroidae > Potorous > Potorous gilbertii. The sequence continues at coordinate 329,454,305 of CM053771.1, forward strand.
CCTTCACTGTGTTGCTGTGTGGCTTCCACTGTTCCAGAATTTGTTGGGAGTTCTTTTTAGAGGAAATCCATGGGCTGTGGGTTTGGAGCTAGCATATGTGAGTCTTTCTACTCCACCATCTTGGCTCCGCCCCCAGATCAGCACTTTTTAGACTAGATTTCAACTCCACATAGGGCTGTTTAACTGAATGTAGAAGGTGAGAAAAATTTGGCCACAGGAAAAGGCTTCTGAATGCACAACAACAAAAAATGAATTGAAAATCAAATATGTAATGAATCCAAGGTGTTTTTGGTAGAGTGTTTTGCATCATGCAACTTCACTGCAGCCTTGGTTCTGAACGTACAATAGGTGCACTTTGTACTGTGCATGCCGTCACACCATGCAATATCAACAAATGCTGCCAGAGACACATTGGCTCAGATTGGAGACTATTATATGTTTTGAATTGTGGTGTTTTTACTGTACATATAAAATTTTCTGCTCTTAAAGAAACGTAATAGTTTATTTGCAGAAAATGAAGATAATATTTTCCTACCATTCTTCCTTAGCATGTAAGTATCAAATTAGTAGATCTTTGGATTGTATTTTGTTAGAATATTTGATTTTTAAAATTGCTGTCTTCTCCTTCTTTTATAGTTTCATAAGTGTTTAATTGCAGCAAATGAAGACAAAAGCCCTTTAATAATATTTTTCCACCATAACTACTGTGAGTCTATTTAAGTGTGAATATCAGTTTCTTAAATTAATTGCAAACAAATGTAATTTCATAAACTTTTCCCAAGAGAATTTCTGAAATTAGTAACAACCAATCTCAGCAGCTTATTACCAGGCTGAAGGGCAGCCCAGAGTTTGCAATTCTGTTCAATGATACAACTGATATTTCTAACATGGCACAGTCACTACTTTATGTAAGATGTTTATGAAGGAAACATACATAAGGAATTATTGTTTTGTCACCATTTGGAAGGGCAAACAAGAGGGGAGCATATACACCTTAAAGTCAATGAATTTTTCAAAAATGAAAGGTTACAGTGGAAGAACTGTGTCAGAGTCTGTACAGATGGTGTTGGAGCAATGATGAGTGAGAATTTTGAATTTGTAGCAAAAGTTAAAGCAGGTGACAATGAACAGATCATGTTCACTCACTGCATGATCCATCAAGAGGCAATCATAACTCTCTCTCTTTCTCTCTCTCTCTCTACATATATATATATATATATATATATATATATATATATATATGTATGTGTGTGTGTGTGTGTGTGTGTGTGTGTGCGTGTGTGTGTGTTTATTTTGTTTGTTTCCAAACATTTGGACAGACATGGTCTCCAATCACAAAAGCTAAAGGTGGCTCTCAAGAGGGCAAAGTTTAAACAAATTATTGAAATTGAAAGATAGTTATATTTTTGACTGAGGAGAAATTCAATTTTGTTAATTTTTTCGTAATGGCTTTCAAAACTGTTATTTATCAGACATTTTTGAAAAGTTCAATGTTTTAAACACATCACTTCAAGAAAAAATGGAACATACTTATAATAAAAGATAAAATTGAAAGTTTACTAAAAAAGTTAACATATGGAAAAATAGGGCAGAAAATGTTTCTTTTGAAATATTTGCAGCCAAAGATGATTTTATAATCGAAAAAAAATCTTCCCAAAGCTTTAGTTGTAAGAATTATAATTGATCATCTGAATTCCCTGGAGACATAGTTTTAGAAATACTTCCATTCAAATTTTGATTCTAAAAAAATTAAATTGGGTTCTTAAAGAAAATCATGTCAGTCATCTGTCATTAAAAGTTCAAGAAGAACTTGTTAAGTTATCAAGCAACACTAGTTTAAAACTTGAGCTTCCTAAAAAAAAAGAAACTATTGTTAAGTGAATTTTGGTTTGGGATTAGGACAGTTTCCAACAATTTCTGAAATGGCCCTAAACCTATTTCTGCCATTTGGTATTACATATTTATGTGAAGTAGCATTCTTAACATTGACAATTGTAAAATCATAATATTGATCAAGTCTGAAAAACTTTGAAGACATTCTACATCTCGCAGTACCAAATATTCTGCCAAGACTTAATTCTTTATGTAGAAACAAGCAAGCACAGCCATCTCATTAGTATGCAAATTTTTTTGTATCTTTAATAAAGGACAAAATTACATGTATACCAAAGAACAGTTTTAAAACAAATTTCTTGATTTATTATCAGTAAACATTTGATTTCTATGACTCTTTTATATACCTCTATACCTGGGGTTGTGTAGAAATTTCTCAGGAAAAGGAGGTGGCTTGTGGGAAAAATTTAAGAAGCCTTAGATTAGATGATTTTTAAGATTTCTCCCAGCTCTCAGTCTTATAATGCTATGACCTAATAATTCCATAAATTAATATTCTCATGATTTGGATTTTGTCATTGTCAAATTCACAACAATGAAGTATGGGAATATAGGATAAACATATAGTAGAAGGGAACAGGATTTTTTTTAATATTTTGATATACACCAGAGTCAGATATGAATGAGTATCTTTGTAATTGCTAGGAACTGACAGCTTGGAACTCAAATCTCAAAAGAGATTTTATTAATACATATTATTATAACCTTACCAAATCAGAGTAATCAATTAGGCAAACAGAAGCAGCCAAGAGCAGCCTTGATGGTGAAATGGAGGGGAAGAGAGCTGAAGTCATTCACCTTGGAGACTGCTTTAGATGGCACCCGAAACTTTTAAAGGAGCTCCTCCATGAGAGTTATTACTAAAGAAAGGAATTATTGCTTACAAAAGCCAGAATGACTTTTGCTTACCAAACTTTCATTGTCCACCTAAGAGGATGGCTAGTCTTGCATTAAGGCAGTTCAGGAAGTCCAGTGTCAAGATAGCCTAGGGACCAAGAGTGGTGAGGTTTTTATAGGGAAAGGTTGAGCTCCACTAAGAATCTTTGAGATCATGAGTAAGGGAGAATGGATCAACTATAAAGGGGCCCATCTGGGAGTTTAAAAGATCCAGAGAAGAAAGGACAAAGCAGGAGGAGGGGGCTTGGTTTCAGTTATAGATAGCTAGTTGAACAGAGAAACGTTAGACTAGAAAACATTTTTCCACACTATCATAATTCCTCAAGCTTTTAAAAAAATTTTTCCCTTTGCCTTCATCCCCCTTCTCAAGATGGCGTGCAATCTGATACAGGCTCTAAATATACATTCCTATTAAACATATTTTCACTTTAGTCATATTGTTGGAAGAATTCGAAGGAATGAGAGGAACCATGAGAATGAAAATAAAAACAAAACAAAAAAGAAAATAGTCTGCTTCACTCTGCATTCAGACTCCATAGTTATTTCTCTGGATGTGGATGGCATTTTCTATCATGAATCCTTAGGAATTGTTTTAAGTGTTTGCTTGTTGAGAAAGGCTAAGCCTGTCTAAGACAGTTATCACACACTGTGGCTGTTACTGTGTACAATGTTCTCCTGGATCTGCTCAGCATCAATTCATATAAGTCTTTCCAGGCTTCTCTGAAGTCTGCCTGTTCGTCATTTCTTATAGCACAATAGTACTCCATTCCATTCACATACCACCACTTGTTCAGACATTCCCCAATTGATGGGCATCCTCTCAATTTCCAATTCTTGGCCACCACAAAAAATCCGCCAGGCTTTTGATGGTCTTGTTGTTCTCTCCACCTAAGCCTTGTTCAGGTCTCATTAGTTTGTCTGAAACAAAATCCCTTAGCCTAATTATAATGACTGGAAAAGGCCTTGGTAGTGAAGTCATCTACTCCATCAAATACCTTAAATAAGGGCCTACAGACAATACTGCCTGGAGGTTGTTTGACCTATAACAGACTAAATTTCCCTATTTTCCTCCTTTAACCTATCACGCCCATGCTATTGTGGGCATATAATCTCCTCCAAGACTATATTCTTTTATGCTCCTTTTGTTCTTATTATGTGCCAATATTTTGACTCAAATCTTATGGGCACAATGTGATCCTCAGTCCAAAGAACACGTGGCACCTGTCCCTCTCCTAGCTATTGGTTTAACAAGCTCCCCCCCACCTCAGATTGTTGAGTTGTCATTTCATGTTGACCGTATGCAAACATCATATACAGTAATAAAACAACAGAAACTTCATTCCACCTATAACAGTGGGTAAGCATCACAGAAAATATTTACTACTAATTCTAAATTGTGGACTTAGAGTAAATTCAAATAAGAAACACTTCGCTATGTTCCAATGTCCATTAAAAAAACCTTTTAGACAGTCATATGGCTTGGCTATAAGCTAAACTAAAATTGCAAAAGTTACTGTGACATTCACAATGTTGAAATGGTACCATTTCATTATACAGTTTCTCTAGTCTTAGGAGTAATTTTATTACTTTAGAGAAAGATAAAGGGGAGATGGAGAAATTGGACATTTGAGGTCACTGCTGAAAATCTGAATCAATTGGATTTCAGAAGCACTATATCTTTAGCCCCAAACCTAACTAAGTAAGGAGTAAAATATGGTGAGGTTTTATTTTGTTTTGTTTATTTCTTAGAACTTTTGACAGTTCTATGGTGGATGGCAGCTGCTTTCTACAAGGAGCTATTTTTTAAAAAAGTTACTGGTTAATTAAACTAAAGATTTTATATACATATATATATATATATATATATATATACATATAAAAATACACACACACATACATATATGTACATACACACAAATATATGTATGGATAGACAAATAGGTAGACAGATAGATAGATAGTTGTTCTTTGAGAGATAGTCAACACCTTCAGTGAAATCAAGATGCTGGAAGGAGAGGGGAACTCCAGAATCATGAACTCAGAAAGGTCAAGCCTATGAACATCTGGCAGAGACTCCATGTGCAACAGAGTAGTTTCTAATAGAGCTCTGTTTAAGACACCAGCAGGAAATAACCCTAAAGAGAGCAGCATGATGATACCATTAGATAGTGTCAACAGGCCTACAGTGTCAGATATATAAGTTACTACTCTGTGAATATTCATTGTCCATAAGTGATGTCTACACGTGTGCTCCTTTTTTGGCTACATATGTGACCTATGTGTGTGCCTCTTATGTGTCTTCCATACCAAATAAAAATTTGGACCATTAATGTCCAACCTTTGGTAGAGTCTTTCAAGCTTATGTTGACTTGATTAGCCATAGACAGACACACCGTGCAACAATGCCAACATCATGATGTCATTTTGGTTTCCCCCAAAGTGCAATAAATAACTTTTCCTACAAATGTTTGGTTAAGCTTGCCACAAATGATGCATGCTCCAGGTTTATAGAAGAAATGTTTTATTGTTACTTGTGTTACTGTTTTCTTTTGTTAAATTTTTAAAAAATAATTGTATTGTCTGGCTGTATATGGTTGCTGTATGACATCATAAGGGTAGTGTATGAATTGCATGGGGATTGGATTTAAGTGAGCCAGAGCTATACAAAGCTATCAGCCTCACTCTCTCTTTTTCATAGTCACCAAAGTCCAGAAGTACGATGTAGTAGTCAAGATGACTGGCCATGGCCCAGGATGTACTGGGTAATCTTCACTTTTTTAAATTAAAGTCTTTCTCAGGTCTGTACAGTAAAGGTAAGTACATGAGTGGGGGCTCATGAGCTATGACTTTGAGTGACTGCAGACAAATAGAGCATCTTCAATCCAAGTTAGCTGTACTCTTGAGATCTACCCTGTGAGTTAGGGGTGACCCCAGGTAGTATAATGAAAAATCTTTAATTATTATTTAAATACACTTTTCTTGAATTTTTGCCAAATAGGCTCATTCACACCTTTTGCTATGTGGTTTCTGCTGCTGGTGCTGCTATTATCCACAACAAACTGCCAAAGAGGAAGTTATGTAATGAAAAAAAAGTCACACATTTACTCCTTAAAATCAAGGGCATATGGGATGATAGAAATATGCACACAAATATGGCACTGATAATAATGCATTATTCATAATAAAGAGGACAAGGGATGTTCATTAGAATGTTTGACTGCTCTTGACATAGTCTTGATGCAAGGAAAACAACCGTTGATTCAGCAAGGGTTTTGCCAATATAAGCAGTGTAAAATTGAATCCTTTGAGTTTGGTTAATTGCTTCAGTACTAGGGTGGAGTACCACTAAATCTTTCACTTTTTTTACCAAGAGCACACTAAAGCCCTTCCCACATACCTATGGCATGAATCATCGCTGGAACTGAAATTCCAATAAACTTACCAGGAAAGTAATAGACAAGATGAATTGCACTTTAACACAGTCAGTGGTTGTCAGATTTTTATTTTATTTTATGGCTGTAACCATGGTGACTTATAAAGTGAGTCTAAAAGAAAGTCGTAACAAGAAATATTGCAGTCAATATGGGATCTCCCTCCATTATATATTTTAAAATTTTTATTATGATGTTATGTTCATGTATAATAGCATGTCACGTGTCATACATTTTGAAACATTTAAAGTAAAAGCCATATAACAAAACAACATATCTAGTCTATCCAATGAAGATAGAAAAGATCAAACAGATAGAAAAGAACCCAGTGATAAAAATGATAGATTGTCCATATGGAGGAAAAAATGAATCAAGGCAACACGTTTTCATGCCTGGAAATATTTCTTTTTTAGTGAAACAAAAGCCATAACATGGAATATGAAATTTAAGGTAAAAATGTTTGAAATGTAGATGATCAATAACTTTATGGTATTGACAGGTGTACCTCAAATTACACAATTGATGTTTTCTAAAATATTTCAAAGAAATGACATTTATTTATTGCACCATCTTCCAGAGGGAATTCGCCAGTCAGAAGTGTGTTGGTTTTGATTAAAGAATATTGAAAACATTCCAGAACACCAAATAAGTTAATATGCTCAAAGAAAATAATTTTAAAGTTGGAAGGACTATGTTGTCTATACCAGAGGTGAGGAATCTGAGACCCCAAAGTCACATTGGGCCCTTTGGGTCATCAAATGCTCCTCAAATCCAAACTTCATAGAAAAAATCCCCTTAACAAAAAGATTTGTTCTGTAAAACTTGGGCTTATTTAAAAGGTTGCACCAGAGGATCTAGAATGCCACTTGTAGCCTGGAATCCACAGATTCCCCACTAATGAACTCTAAATAATACTTGAACAGAAACAATCTTTCCAACTCTGACAAAGGGCTATCCAGCTACCATTGACAGCCCAATCTACTTTGGAATAGTTCTAAATGTTAGGAATCTTTCCCTTACATTAAGCTAAAATCTATCTTTCTGCAGTTTTCAGTGGCTGTTCCTAGTTCTACCCTCTAATGCTCAGTAAAACAATCCCTTTTTCTTATGGCAGGTCCTTAAAAACAGTCAGCAATCATGATTTCCTTTATCCATCTATTATCCAAGCTGAATATCCTCATTTTCCTGATATGTCATGGTCTGTATGGCCGTCAACATTCCAGGAATGCTCTATAGCTCTCCAGTTGGAAAATTATCATTCCCCCAACTCCCAAAACACATCTTCTCACAGATAACCTCACTTCATACCCAATGAAGAAAATTGAAGTTATTCTTTCAGAGTTCCCTTTTCTTCCTTCACCTTGATCTGTCCCATCTTCTATCACTTACATCAGTTACTGATGAAGAAATGGCCCTTCTTTTCACTAATGTCAACATCCAGACCTTTGGTTACCTTTTGTTCAGTAGTCTGTAATAGATTGTCCTCACACAGGGTCTTTCAATAATATTTGGTTTCTCCATCTACTGATTGCTTCCCTACAAATATGCTTGATTCACCCATTTTTTAATCACCTTTTTTCTCACCACAGTCTTCTCATTTCATTCAATCAGCCAAGCCATCAACAAGCATTTATGAAGCACTTGCTATGCTCTAGAGGCTATTCTAGGTGTGGAAGCTACAAGGAAAAAGCAAAAACAATCTTCTTCTCTACTTTAAGCATCTGCTGCCTAAGTAATTGACCTTTAAACTGTTCTGCCTCCAGTCTCTTCCCTTCTAAGTTATTTTTAACATTGCTCCCTGATCTGATCATGTTATTCCATGGCTTATAGACCTCCAATGACTTTCTTATTGGCTAGTGAATAAAATCAAAATTTCTTAGATAAGCATTTAAAACCCTTGAAAAGCTAAGACTCCATTATCTATCAAGGCTTATCTTATACTAGTCTATACCATGAATTCTTCATTTCAGCTAAAATGAAGTATTCATCATTCTTCAATTTTATCACTGTCTCTCTAACCTTTATATATCTGCACAGGTTGTTCCCTGTGCCTTCCAAAGACATCACTTTCCCTTCAGAACACACGCGTGCACGCACACACACACACACACACACACACACACACACATTTCTGTTCATTAAAAAGGTTTAAGCTCTGCTGCCCCCTCTTCCTGACACAGCGTTTAGTTTGTCCATCTCTGTCTCTTATTTTCTAATTTGTGTCACAATGATTTGTAAATATGTCATAGAATCATGATTAGGCTGTCAATTTTACAAAACCAAGATTATATCATTAATCTTTGTATTTATCCTCTTTCTTCTGTACTGTACCTTGAAATTGAAAAAAAGTATCTTCCCTTTAATAAGTACTAAATATGCTGTTTATTGAATTTACTCCCTGGATTACTTAAAGTGAATCTTTCTATAAGGTTTATGCATGTAAGTCATTCCAAATAAGATCATGCAAAGTTAATAAATTGACCCGCCTCAGGACTAACATCCTTGTCCTGGTTTTCTCATCACTCTCTGACCATTAAAAAGAGACATCATCATCACTGAACTCCCTAGGAAAAAATCTCCAGGGCCAGATGGATTTACAAGTGAATTCTAGCAAACATGTAAAGAAGAGTTAATTCTAATACTATATGAATTATTTGGGAAAACTGGCAAATTTGGAGTCCTACCAAATTCTTTTTATACACAAATATGGTTCTGCTCCCGAAACTGGGAAGAGCCAAAAGAGAGAAAACTGTAGACCAATTTCCCTAATGAATACAGATGCAAAATGTTAAATAAGATATTAGCAAAAAGAATACAGCAACTTGTCACAAGAATAGTTCATTATGATTAGGTAGGAGTTATACCAGGAATGCAGGGCTAATTCAATGTTAGGAAAACTATCAGCATTATTAATCATATCCACAATAAAACTAACCAAAACCATATGATTATCTCAAAAGATGCAGAAAAAAACTTGTAACAAAATACAACACCCATTCTTATTGAAAACACTGGAGAGCATAGGAATAAATGGAGTCCTCTTTAAAATAATAAGTAACATCTCCCTGAACCTATCAGCAAGTATTGTATACTATGTGGACAAGTTAGATGCATTTCCAATAAGATCAGAGATGAAACATGGATAACCATTATCAACACTGTTATTCAACATAGTACTAGAAATGTTAGCATTAGGAATAAGAGAAGAAAAAGAAATTGAGGGAATTAGAATAGGCAAAGAAGAAACTAAGTTATCACTCTTTGCAGATGATATGCTTGAAATAACAAACAACTTTGGCACAAAGCTGCAGGATACAAAATAAACCCAGATAAATCATTTGCATTTCTTTTCATTAATAAGAAAATCCACCAAACCTAGCAAGAGATAGAGAGAGAAATCCCATTTAAAGCTATGGTAGACATTATAAATATCTTGTAGTCCACCTGCCAAAACAAACCCAAGAACTGTATGAACACCATTACAAAACACTTTTCGCACAAAGAAAGTCAGATCTAAGTAACTGGAAAAGAATCAGTTGCTTGTGGGTAGGCTTAGCTAATATAATACAAATGACAATCCCACCTAAATTAATTTACTTATTCAGTGTCATACCAATCAAACTACCAAAAAGTATTTTCTAGGCCTGGAAAAAATAATATCAAAATTTATCTAGAGGAACAAAAGGTCCAGAATATTAAGGGAATTAGTAAAGAGGAATGCTAGGGAAGGTGGCCTAGCCATACCAGAACTCAAATTGCATTATAAAGCAGCAATCATCAAAACCGCTTGGTACTGGCTATGGAATAGAGGAGCAGATCAGTGGAATAAGTTAGTACACAAGACACAGTAGTCAATGATTATAGCAGTGTACTGTTTGATAAATCCAAGGACTTCAGCTTCTGGGAAAAGAACTCACTGACAAAAACTGCTTGTAAAACTGGAAAATGATGTGTTGGAAACTGGTCATAGACCAATTTCTGACACTGTACACAAGAATAAAGTCCAAATGTGTACATGATCTAGGTATAAATACTGATACTATAAACAAATTAGGGGAGCAAGTGATAGTCTGTTTGTCAGCTTTATTGAGAATGGAGAAATTTATGGCCAAACAAGAGATAGAGAACATTACTAAATGCAAAATGGATAATTTTTATTACATTAAATTGAAAAGTTTTAAACAAACAAAACCAATGCAATCAAGATTAGGAGGGAAGCAGAAAACTGGGAAAGAATTTTTACGACCTGTGTCTGTGACACAGGCCTCATTTCTAAAATATATAGAGAAGTGAGTCAAATTTATGAGAATATGTCGTTCCCCAATTGATAAATGGTCAAAGGATATGAATAGCCAGTTTTCAGAGGAAGAAATTAAAGTCATATGAAAAAATGCTCCAAATCATTACAATCAATGCAAATTCTCAGGTGCAAATCAATACAATTCTCAGGTACCACATCAACCTATCAGATTGGCTCATATGACAAAGCAGGAAGAGTATAAACATGGAAGATGTGGGAGAGTTGGAGCACTCATTGTTGGTGGAGTTGTGAGCTATGAGTTCACCACTCTGGAGAGCAATTTGGAATTCTGCCTAAAGGACTATAAAAATGTACATATCCTTTGACCCAGCAATATTGCTTCTAGGGCTGTATCCCAAAGAGATCATAACAATGGAAAAAGCTCCCACATGTACAAAAATATTTATAGCAGCTCTTTTTGTGGTGTCCAAGAAATGGAAATCGAGGGAATGTCCATCAGCTGAAGAATGTCTGAACAAGTTGTTGTATATGAATATAATGGAATACTATTGTGCCATAAGAAATGATGAACAAGTGGACTTTAGAAAAACCTGAAACAACTTATATGAACTGATGCTGAGTGATATGAGCAGAACCAGGACAACATTATACAAAGTAACAGTCACAGGATGTGAGAACTGTTTCTGATACACTTAATTAGTCGCAGCAGTGCAAGAACCTAAAACATTCCCAAAGGACTCTTGAGGCAAAATGCCATCCACATCCAAAGAAAGAACTATGGAATGGGAATGCAGAATGAAGCAAACTATTTTCTCTTCTGTTATGTTTTATTTTGTTTTTTATCATGGTTTCTCCCATTTGCTTTAGTTCTATGCAACCTGACTAATGTGAAAATGTGTTTCAGTAAGAATGTATGTGTAGAATTCATCTAAGATTGCATGCTATCTCAGGGAGGGAGGGGGAGGAAGGGGGAGAAAATTTAAAACTTATGGACTGATTGTTGAAAACTGAAAAGAAATCACTTGGTATTGGCTAAGAAACAGAGGGGTAGACGAATGGAATAGACTTGGCACTCAAGACACAGTAGGCAAGGAATATGGCAACCTCCTGTTTGATAAACCCAAAGACCCCAGATTCTGGGATAAGAAGTCACTGTTCGACAAAAATTGCTGAGAAAACTGGTCAACAGTCTGGCGGAAATTAGGCATAGACCCATGCCTGACACTGTACACAAGAATAAAGTCCAAATGGATACATGATTTAGGTATAAAGATTGATACCATGAATAAACTGGAGGAGCAAAGAATAGTGTATTTATCAGATTTATGGAGAAGGGAAGAATTTTTTTCTAAAGAAATGATAGAAAGCATTATGAAATTAATTTTTTTAAAAAAGACTTATCAGTCCTATGTGCAGTACTATTTGCTTCATAATCTGGGAAGAGTTACAGTAGGTGATACAAGAATACAAGAGACATTGTCCAGGCCCTATAGCCAATACAGTAGTGTAGACTTGGTCATAGTATGGGACACTAAGAACTCCAAAGTAATCTTTATGAATAGTCAATAGTGATATGTGTCATTTGACTAGATTTGTGAGCTCTATTTTTTGTAAGTTTTCTACAGCCTTCAGCAATGTAGACTTCCATTTTCCTCAATACTTTTGATTGTCTTACTCATGTCTCTCCTACTAACTATCTGAGTATCACACACATACACATTATTAATTTATTTGTTCGTTTCTGGTTCATCTTCTGCTTCCCACACTTTATGGTTATTTGTCACCTAAGACTCAGTCCTAGGTCCTCCTTTTCTCTTTATACTCTTTCCTGTAGTGATTGCATCTACTTCAATGAATACATTTTCAACCTCTGTACAAATTATTCCCAAATCTATAACTTCAACTTGGCTCTCTCATGAAATACAAACCCATATCCCCAAATGCCTGCTAGGTATTTCTACTGCTGTATATCCCTGACAATTTAAACTTAGCATTTGCCAAGTTGAACTCATTGTGTTATCCCATAAGCCAGACTTTCATCCAACTTTCTTATTTCTAGTGAACATATTGTAGCCACACAAATTTATCTTATACTCTTCCCAGTCTCTAATAGACCATATCAAATCTTCTGCCAAGTCTTGTACTTACATATCTCAGTATAAATACAAAATGATCTTTACAGCAATAAAGATTTAAATAGAGAGATATTACCTATTGTTGGATTTTGCTTGTGTTCATCCTTCATTGCCAAAGAAGAACATGCCATCAGAGAAATGATGACACGACTTGCACTTGACTTTGTTTTGAGTGAGGGAGGGCTGTGTTGGGCATTACCTCACCTTAAGTGAGTACATGCATAGATCTTGGCCTAAAGGGATCAAGGTCTCTCAGTGCATCCTGGGTCGTCTCCAGTCATCCTGATGAATATCTGGTCAATGGATTCAGATGGCTCTGGAGGAGAGGTGAGTCTGCTGACCTTGCACAGCCCTCTCTCATTCAAAACAAAATCAAGTGCAAGTCATGTCATCATTTCTCTGATAGCCTGGTCTTCTTCAGCAACGTAGGATGAACATAACCCTGTGAGTAGAGGCAGCTGCCTTTATAAGGATCCAGTGGGGCAACTCAGCTCCTTGTATTCTGTCTGCCTCCTCCTCCCTTTCCTTCTCTGCTCCAAAGGAACGTAAATTTGGATGGCCAAAAGATGCCCAGTTGACTTGGGTTTTACTGGCTAGATCCTTTCCCTCCCTTCCTCTCCCCTCCCTTCCCTTCTCCTCCTCTTCTCCTTCTTCACTCTGAAACTTGAACTCCACTGGATGACCCTGACTAAGTGCTCTTCTGGACCTTCCTGTCTGATTATCAATAGTAACTGTTGCTGTTTCCCTCCCAGCCTGATGTCTTTCTTTTTCTTTGCCTCATTAAAGGGGCCATGCCCCGGCTATTTCTTAAATAGGCCTTTTCAACAAATGGGTATTACCTCACCTAAGTGAGTACCTGCCTAAAGGGGTCATGGTCTTCCAAGTGCATCCCCCATCATCTCCAGTTATCCTGACGAATATCTGGTCACTGGATTCAGATGGCTCTGGAGGAGAAGTGAGGCTTGGACTTTGCTAATACAATAATAAATATCTAAATTAATTTGAATATTAGTACTATACCATTCAAACTTAGTGTTGTTGAGTCATTTCAGTTGTGTACAATTCTTCATGACCCTATTTGGAGTTATGCAAAAAGAGTTAAGTGATTTCCCCAGGGTCGCATAGCTAGCAAGTGTCAGAACCCAGATTTGAACTTAGGTACTCTTGACTCTATCCTTCACACCACCTAGCTGCTCTACCAATCAAAATACCAACGGATTATTTAATAAAACTAAAGAAAAAAAGTAACAAAAGTTGGCTAAAGTAACAAAAGGTCAAGAGTCTCAGGGGACATACTGAGAGGAAAAAGTGAGAAAGAAGGAACTCTTTCAACATCAGTTTCTAAACCATACTAGAAAAGTGATCATCAAAACAGTCCTGGTTAAAAACAGAAAAGTTGATCAATAGGATAGATTAGATATATGAGACATAAAAGCATTGGACAATAGTAGCATAGCTTTTGATAAACTCAAGGATACCAGCTATCTGAGCAATAATTCATTCATTATTCAACAAAAGAAAGCTGGCAAAACTGGAAAGTAGTTTAGCAGAAATCATGTTTGGACTTACACCTTATACAATATACCATAATAAGTTGCAAATATGTAAGTGGCTTACATATTCAAGTTTGTATGATGAACAAATTAGAGGACACACGACTAGAAACATTCTACAACTATGAATGGGAGAAGAATTAAAAATTACTAATTAAACAAATAATAAAAATGACCATAATAGAGAAAGTTTTGATTACACAAAGTTGAAAGATTAAAATATAAGCGGAATTAATGCAGTCAGAATTGTAAGGCAGACAATGAACAAGAGAAGAAAAATCTCCAGAAAATTCAGATACAGATCTGATATTCAAGATATATAGGGAATTGACATAAAGATATCAAAAGAGAAGTAATTCCCAGAAAATAAAATAACCAAAAGTATGAAAAGGTAGTTCTCAAAAGGAAAAAAAGCTGAGCAATTAGTAATATGAAAAAATGTACCACATCACTATAAAAATACAAATTGAAAAATTTCCTGGGCTCTTCTTAATCAAATGGACAAAGATGACAAAAAAAGAAATACCAATTATTGGAGTGCTATGAGATTGCTGGAACACTAATGTGGGAAGAGCTATGAATTGATCCAACTATTCTAAAAAATAATTTGAAACTCCGTCCCCTCTCCAAATTATAAATTGTAAAAATCCTTTGCTCAAAGAAAAAGGAATCAATATGTACAAAATATTTATAGTAGTACTTTTTGTTTTAATGCAGAATTGTAAACAAAGTTAATGTCCACAAGTTGGGGGATGGCTGAATAAATTTTTCAAGATAAATGTAAAGGAATATTATTAAATCATATTATTTAGTTGTTCAGGCAAATCTGACTTTTTATGACCCCATAGAATATAGCACATCAGGTCTTTCTATAGTGCACTATTCCATGAAGTCTGTCCAAGTTCACGTTCTCTGTTTCTATGACATTATCTAGCCACCTCATCCTCAGATATCCCATTTTCCTTTTGCCTTCAATCTTTCCCAACATCAGGAACTTTTTCAATGAGTCCCATTTCCTCATTATGTGGCCAAAGTATTTAAACTCAAGCTTCAGTATTTTACCTTTCAGTGAATATCCTGAATTAATATATTTAAGTATTTTCCGATTTGATCTCCTTTCAGTCCAATGGACTCTTGAAAGTATTTTCCAGCATCACAATTCAAAAGTGTCAATTCTGCAATGCTCAGCTTTTCTTCTATTCAAACACTCATGGTTTAACATTGTTATTGGAAAAAGAAAACATAGCTTTGATTATATGGACCTTTGTTGGCAAAGACAATAGAGACATCCAGATGTCTCTATTTTTTAGTATATTTTCCAGATTTGCTATAGCTTTCTTTCCAAGGAGCAAGTATCTTTCAATTACATAGCTATAGTCACCATCTGCAGTGATCTTTCAGCCCAAGGATATAAAATCTGACACAGCTTCCATTTATTCTCCCTCTATTTGTCAGGAAGTGATGGGAGCAGTTGCCAAGATCTCAGTTGTTCTTTTTTTTTATCTTAAGCTTCATGCCAGCCTTTACCCTCTCCTCTTTCACCCTCATTAAGAAGCTTCTTAATTCATTTTCTACCACATCAGAGTAGTATTGTCTGCATATCTGAAACTGTTGATATTTCTCCCAGGAATCTTAATTCCAGCTTTTGATTCATCTAGCGTGGCATTTCACATGATGTACTCTGTGCAAAAGTTTAAACAAATAAGGTGACAATATAAAGCCTTGCCATACTCCTTTTTAAATCTCAAACCTTTCAGTTATTCGTGTTCTATTCTAACTCTTGCTTTCTGGCCTGAATACAGGTTCCTCAGGAAACAAATAAGATGTCTTGGTATTTCTATCTCTTTGAAGATTTGACACATTTTCTTGTAATCTATACAGTTAAAGGCTTTAGTTTAGTCAATGAAGTTTTTTTTCCTGAAACTCCTTTGTTTTCTCCATAATCCAGCAAATGTTGGGAATTTGATCTCCATTTCCTCTGCCTCTTTGAATACCAGCCTGCTATTCTGGCAATTCTTGGTTCACATATTGCTGAAACCTAGCTTGCAGAACCTTGAGCATAACCTTGCAGGCATGTGAAATGAGAACATTCATTCATTTGTACATTCCTTGACATTGCCTTTCTTTAGTATTAGGATGCAAACTGTTCTTTTCCAATCCAATGGACAAAATTGAACTTTTTAAATTTTATGGCATATTGAGTGCAGCAGTTTAACAGCATCGTCTTTTAGTATTTTAAATATCTCAGCTGGAATTCTATCACTTCCAATAACCATGTTGTTAGCAATGCTTCTAAAGGCCAGCTTAATTTCATTCTCTAGGATGTCTGAATCTAAATCAAGAATCATACCATCATGGTTATCATTTATGCAAGAAAATTTCCCTAGATATCTATAGTTTATTTTTAAGAGATCCTTTATCTTTCCCATTCTATTATTTTCTTCTACTTCTTTGTGTTGCTCATTTAGAAAAATCTTCTCTCTCCTTGCTCTTCTCTGGAATTTTACATTCAATTGAGCATGTCTTTCTCTTTTCCTTTTCCTTCTGTCCTCAACTATTTGTAAGCCTCATCAGAGCACCATTTTGTTTCCTTGCTCTTCTTTTTCTTTGGAATGATTTTTGTTGCTGCCTCCTGGACAATATTGTGAACCTCTAGAGGTCCACACTTCTTCATGCAATCTTTCTACCAATTCAAATCCCTTAAATCTATTTATCATCTCCATTTCATATTCATAAGGGATGCTATTTAGGTCATACCTATATGGTCTGATGGTTTCCCTTACATTCTCCAATTTGAGTATGAATTTTGCAATAAGAAGCTCATGATCTGAGTCATAGTCAGCTCCAGGTCTTTCTTTAGCTGACTTTTAGAGATTTTCCCACCTTCGGTTGAAAAACATATAATCAATTTGATTTATATATTGACTATCTGGTGATGTCAATGTGTAGAGTTATCTTTTGGATTGCTGAAAAAGAGTGTTTGAACTCAATTAGTCTCTGTCTTGCTTCATTTTGTGTTCTAAGACCAAAATTGACTGTTATTTCAATTATTTTTGATTTCCTCCTTTGGCATTCCAGTTTTCTATGGTGATTGTGATGTCTTTGTGTGTGTGTGTGTGTGTGTTTTATTTCTAGAAGATTTTATAGATCTCATAGAACTGATCAACATTGGTGTCTTCGGCATCGGTGGTTGGTGAATAAACTTGTATTACTGTGATGCTGAAAATTTTGCTTTGCATTTGAACAAATAGTGATTTTGTCATTTTAGCTATTACACCCCAGTACTGCTTTTCTCAACCTTCCATTGACTATGAGGGATACTCAGTTTTTTCAAGGGGACTCTTTCCCACAGTAGTGTGTTATGATCACCTCATTCAAATTCCCATCCATTTAAGTTCACTGACATCCTGGATGCTGACGTTTAATCTTTCCATCTCCTATTTGGTCACACCAGTTTACCTTGGTTCATAGATCTTACATTTCAGGCACCTAGGCAATATTGATATTTATAACATCAGACTTTCCTATCATCACCAGATACATGCACAACTGAACTTTGGTCCAAATATTTCATTAGTACTAGAGCTATTCGTAGTTGTCCTCACTCTTCCCCAACAGCATATTAGACACCTAATCTGAAGGGATAATCTTCTGATGTAATCTTTTTTTTTTTAATTTTACTAAAGTCCACGAAATTTTCTTAACAAATATACTGGAGTAGTTTACCATTTCCTTCTCTAGTGGAGCACCTTTTGTCATAATGCTCCACCATGAACTGTCCATCTTGGGTAATCCGGCATGGCATAGCTCATACTTTCATTGAGCAGTGTAAACCCCTCCACTGTAACAAGGCAGTGATCTAGGAGATTTATCATGCCACAAAATAATTGCAAAGGAGATAAATCACTGAACAATGGCAGAACTTGCATGAATTCATGAATACATGAAGAGTAAGATTAGCAGAACCAGATAAACACTAAAACATTATAAAAAAATAACTTTTAAAGGCTTAAAAACTCTGATGAGGACAATGATCAGTCACAAATCCAAAAGAGTGGTCATGTATGTTTCTCACCTCTTGGCAGAGAAGTAAAGGATTGTAGGTGCAGAATAAAACCTGCATTTTCAGACACAAGGTATGAATTTATTTAGGTTGGTTATTTTTATTTGTCAAATGCAAAGGCTTTTATAGAATGATTCAAAAATCGATGAGGAGGGGTTGGTAAGAGATAGAAAAGAAAACAAAAAAAGGAAGAAAAATGTCAACAAAATATTCTAATATATACAGAAATAAAGAGAAGAAAGTTCAGAAAGGGGCACAGTGTCTGTACTTATAAAATGAGATGTATGTCACATACTGAATTTCTTATAAAATTCTTTTTCCTCTTCATTTCATATGGAAATGTTCATATTTGTTGATGCTTTCAAGTTCATAATTTAAAAAGGAATATTTTTTAAAATATATGAATACTGAGAACACTTTGATGTAGGCAACTTTTTCAAGGTTTGTAGCAAAGAAAAAATGCAAAAGTAGTTGAATGAGAAAAG
This sequence comes from Potorous gilbertii, assembly GCA_028658325.1. Lineage (NCBI taxonomy): Eukaryota > Metazoa > Chordata > Mammalia > Diprotodontia > Potoroidae > Potorous > Potorous gilbertii. The sequence goes on from CM053771.1 coordinate 329,473,023, forward strand.
TAGAGGAAGATTTTTTTAAAGATTAGGTAGACTAATTCATTTTTAGATAGCAATGAAAGAAACTGTACATGTATGATATTGAAAGAGAAAGACAGAGACAGAGATGGAGAGACAGAGATAGAGAGAAGAGAGACAGAGAGAGATGTCTATGACAACAGATGTTAGTACACAAGCTACAATTGTATTCATGTTGGTCTTTTCCTTGCATCCTTCATGAGAACTTTGAAATGAAATTAATGCCCCATAAAAGGGTGGGGTTTTTTTGTTTTTCACTACATGATTAAACTGAATCTGCCAACTACTTTGCTTCTACTATGTGGACTTACAATCCGTCCTTCTATTTAAGCAAAAAATAATTTCATTTTTAGCAAAATTTCAACATATATTACTTACTTCTTCTAGTAGTATATCACTTGTGATTTTTAGATAGAGCTTTCATACTAGGGTACAAACAATAAATTAAATTTGGAGACTTTTAGCTGCCTTTCTACAACTCCAATACTCATGGAAGCAGAAAGGGACCTCACAAATCTAAGGGTCCAAAACAAGTTAACCAATGTTATTGTCCTCAGCAGGTTCTTTTGAATGCATTAGGGGATTCTTTGTACAATAAGAGCAGATATGTTTTGTTTATTTATTTACTTATTTATTTTGGTTTCCAAATGAATTGATTTCTTGCTCAAATGAACTAAAAACTCAAGCAATTCTGGAGACAAGTCTCACACTTTACCAGGCTCATTCTGCAATTTAAAGTCCAATCAAATTCCCTCTATCAAGGACAGGGCTTGGTTGCAGTCTGGGTCAATCGATCAATTCTTTTATCTGTTCCTTGACCAATGAACAAAAGTGAAGTAGCCTTCTTAACGCAGAGTTATACTCTGTTTTAAGGGTCACATATCATCATTTGGAGCTTTAGAAACTCTCTGGATGAGAGTTAGCAGTTGTTTCACTGTCTTCCATAGGACCTTAGCCAAACTTATATCCAAGCTATATTTGTATTTACAATAACTCACAAAGCCTCTGACAGGAAGCCAAATAAGTCAGGTGCCAATAGCTAGGGGTAATATCTAATTTTAAGATAACAGCCTCAGTTCCCTTTTCAGCCTCTCTACCGGCAGCTAGGTGGTGGTACAGTGGATAAGAGCACCAGTGCAGGAGTCAGGAGGATCTGAGTTCAAATCTTACCTCAGACACTTGACACTCACTAACTGTGTGACGTTGGGCAAGTCACTTGTTGCCTCATCTCCAGCCATCCTGATGAATATCTGGTCGCTGGATTCAAATGGCTCTGGAGGAGAAGTGAGGCTGGTGATCTGCACAGCCCTGCCTCACTTGAATAAGTCAAGTGCAAGTCATGCCATTATTTCTCTGATGGCAACGTCTTCTTTGTCAATGAAGGACAAACGCACATACACACACACACCCACACCCACACACACGCACACACGAGAAACATAAAAGAACCATATAGGAACATTATATGTTTTTCTTTGTTTCATGGATTGCCATGGCCAAATAATTTATAAATAAGTGTCCTGTCTACTGATGGTGAACATCACCATACTTAACTAATTAGGATCCTGGAGAGCAGACAGTTCACTCTCCTCAAAATCTGCCCAGTGTGGTAGAAACTGTTAAAATTTACCTTCACTAATCCAGACTCAAAGCCATATTAGCATGACATAGGGGAGTATGACCTCCTACAGTATAATTTTTCAGAAGTCATTCTGGAAAGTAAATAATAGAAAACGATATCCATCAAGGAGCTATTATTTGATTGACAGATATATTACCTCCAGGGACATATGCAGAAACAGATTGTAATGTTTCTGCAGTTTAGTAGAAGGTCTTTGAAAATGGCTGTGGCCAATCTGTGTAGATTTGTTGCTTGATTATGTTTTCTTATTACAAAATTATTTTTTTTAATTTCCTTTCTTTCTTCCTCTGGGATTTTTAATTGGAAAAGGGAAGCATCGAGAGGTAAGGAAAGGTTAGCAATACTGATATCCCCTCTTTCCTCCAAAGGAGACCACTGAAATATATATGTGTATGTATATATGTGTGTATACACATATGTATAAACACATACACGCAAAAAGAGTGAGAATGATAAAAAATAAGCAGGACAGCTTTGAAAGTAACATGTAGAATTCATTACATACCTTTATAAAAGTGGTATGATATAGAGATTTGTTATTTCATGTGCTATCCTCTTTTTTGTGTATCTATCTATATGTATGTAAATGCTTTTTTTGACGTTTAATTTTAAAAAGAACTTTTTTAAAAAGAAAAGAAAATAGAAAGAGAGTGACTGTGGTCAAAATATCCATCACCCTGCAACTAAACTAGTGATGAATTTCATGAAATTTAGCTAGACAATCCTCAGGCAGCAGAAATACATTCCATCACCAGACCCACACTTGAAATCCTTCCAGCTCATTAGATCTGCCAGAGTACACCTCTAGAACATTAGAAAATTCAAGATCATTGTCATTTCAATATAAGATCTCACACAGGAATTTAAGTACAGAAGGTGGCAATAAATGAATATTTATGTTATATGTGTTAATTCATCATATTATAAGATGAAGTATTGATTTTTCTAGTACTTTATAGGAGTCCTCAAAATTTCACATTTCTTTCCATCATCCCCCCCACACTTACTTGGGGTGTTTATGTATCCAAACTTAAAAGTTATGTGGAACAGAGATTGGACTTGTTCTATTTGAACCCAATAGGTAGAATCAACAGCAATAGGGGAATTCAAAAAAATAACTGTTGGTTCCATGTTATAAACTCTTTCTTACAATTAGAGTTGTCTGAAATAAGATAAGCTAAGAAATGGTCAGATTTTCCACTATCAGGCAATTGGTAAAATAGTAAATACAACACTGTGCCTGGACTCGATAAGACCTGAGTTCAAATCAAGACTCAAACATTTACTAGCTGTGACTTTGTGCAAGTCACTTAACCTCTGTGCCTTAACTCTAAAATGGGGAAAATAATATGACCTAACCCATAGTGTTACTGTGAGGGTCAAATGAGATATTAGTACATTTCTTAGTACAATGCCTAGCACATAGAAGTCACTATATAAATGCTTATGCCTTTCCTTTCCTTTTCCCAATAATTGGAAGGAGATACTGGGTTCTGCCCTCTTCAAACAGGGGGTAGATGAGCCCTTTCAGGATATGCCAAAAATAATAATAGCTAGCATTTGTTTAGTGCTTTAGAATTTGCAAAGTATTTTACAAATATTTCATTTTATCCTAGCAAGTCTGGAAAACACATGATGCTATCACCATTTCATAGATGTAGAAACTGAGGCCCACAGAGGTTAAGGACCTTGCCAAAGGTCACATTGATGAGGAATGGAAGGGGGGGGTGAAACCCCCACAAAGACCCAGGTACCAGAGAAAGGTTGCCTGGAAGGAATTCGCAGACTCAAGCATTGTTTAGGTAAAGATTTATTATGTTTTTCAGTGGACAAGAGTTCTTAGGGAACCTGTAACCTTAGAGGGGTACAGGTAAAGTTTATATAAGATACTCTGCATGAAACATGTGCCAAATACGCTAACTAGGTATTCTGGTGTAGGATTAGGGAGTGGTAAAGGAGTGGTCAGTTCTTAAAGGAACATGCACTTTTGGTATCTACTGAGAAAGTATTTTACCCCGAATTCATCAGGAAATAGTCAAAGTGAGAGGCTACCTTGACATGTGGTTTTAGGCCTGAAACATCACTAGGTCAAGTAACGATCAGTTCTGGCTCAGAAACACCAGTTTGCTCCCATCAATTTCTTGTTAGACAAGATAAATGTAAGGGAGTATACGTATGTCTAAATCTAGGACACGCATGATTAATAAGTTCTATACATGCAGCTGGTTGCTGTATCAGGAAGGGAGATAACAGTTGCTGAGGCAGGCTGTGCCCTTGGGCTGTAGAGAAACTGCCAGGGATAGTGTTTTGAGGCTAGAGAGAAATGTGTTTTTTAGAGAAAAATGTTTTTAGAATTGGGGCCCAAGTACATGCACCCAACCACCCCATCAACACAGCCAGTAGTATCTGATTTTGAGTATTTGAGGATGAATTTGAACTCAGGTCTACCTGGATCCTGATTTAGGGCTCTATCCATTGTATTATCTAGCTGTTGTTCTGGGGGTTCTTTTCTGGGTATTGGTTGCACTAGACTGGTTGCATTGTGGTCACTTCAATCCTTTCAAACCCTGAAATCCTTCTTGCTGTTATTTCTTTGTATTTTCCTTAGATTTCATTGAAGACAGTCTCCTTTTATGGAAGACTTTGACACAACTCTCCTCTCTGAATAAAAGCTCTTCTGAAGTTGGGGTTGGAGTGGGAGGGTAAAATCCTCCTCTCTTTGACTTTTCCTTCTAATACAGCTTCTTTCCCTTAACAATTCTCCCCTTTCTCTCTATAGCACAATTTCTGAGCTCAGTTTCTGAGTTAGGGTAGTCTTCCTTATAAGGAATTAAATTAACTTAAAAAAAATTTCTAGGTGCCTAAGGCAATATTACTTGAACTCACCTGATCCCAGTTAACAACACTAGTTATTTCAGGTGAACATTTTAACACTTCCTTTTCTTTTTAAGGATTCAGACTATTTTTACACAATTGACATATTAAAACAAATCTAACTACACATTTAGCATACACAGAGACATAAACATGTATCCCTGAACGTGGTTTTTGTGATTTTGCTGAAACAAGTCCCAGCAATGAAACAAGTACATACACACCATCTCTACCTCACCTATTGTATTAGAATATAATGTAGGATTTTTCTAATGATAACTTACAATTTGGTAGTCCTTTAGGATTTAGGGAGTATTTTTCTCACAATGATCCTGTGATCCTGTTAGGTCTTTAAACAGAGCTTTGAATGAATTCCAGATCTTTCCTGAATCCTAGCCTATTTTTTTTTTCTTTTCTCTTATACCTTACTGCTCCCTCTAGTGAACAGGAGTAAGTGTTATAGTCAAAACTTAAGATTCCTCTAACTTTGTTGACTTCTGAGGGTCTGTTGTCCTATAGAGTAATAGGAGATTTAATGCGAATTCCAGGGCAGTCAGCAGTTGGTAACTCCTTTGACCATTACTCATGTCTACTGACAACTTCTACAATGGCAAATCTCTTAGGCACTGCTTATCAACTCCAACGCACAAAGGTTCCAACCAACAGACTATTTTGGCTAATTTAATTGAATACCAATGAGTGGTCTCAGCTGGAAATCTTTCTATCCTAGGACTGGATGGTTTAATAGTCTCATTTTCCAAATCATCTATGAAGGAATAAGCAATTTTTTCAGACTGGGATCTGTCACCCTTTTTCTCTCCCAGTCATTGTCCCTATCCCCCTCAACATCTTTCCCTTTACTCCTCAAAACTTTTTTTTTTTTACATCATAGCCTTGTTCAATAATGAACTAAAAGGAGTAATAGACAATCAGAGATATTCATAAGCCAGTAAATACATGTTTACTATTCATAGTTATATTGTAGAAAGTTGAAGAATAAAATAGTTTTCAGAAATTAAACTAAATTTAGGTGGATTTAAAGGATTATAATTTAATTTCAAAGTAATTTGTTTTCCCCCTTAGAGATGAATTTGCATATAGTATACAGCAAAGCTGTTATAATGCAACATAGACTAGAAACATCAAAATTGCATTAAAAAGGCATATTCTTATATAATCAATGATCACTAGGGTAAATGGCACTGAGGTTTTTAAAAGTCAAGTCCCCATTAAAGTACATTTCTATTTCATTAAAATAAACCTATGTGAGAGGATTCTGGGAAGATGGTGGAGTAAGTCAGAAAATAACAAACTTTCAAGATTTTCCCCCTCAAAAGAGTTAAAATAGCATCTTAGAGTGCACAAAGTGTGGGTGGAGATAAATAAGAATAGGGGCACAACCAGGTTTTCCTAGGACAATTTAAGAAGATCCAAAGAAGGAGGTCTGGTTCCTGTGAGGAGTAATCACCTCCAGGCTAGGTTCTATTTTAACAAGTGGCAAGCCCTAGGGCTAGTCCTTGTGAGAGGCTGCCTCAGCTCCAGCCACAAGAACATTCATCACTGGCATTGAGGGAGCAACTGGGCATTTGAGTCCAGAAGATTGAGGGAACCACTGCTGATAAGGAACACAAGATGCAGGTGTGCTGTGAAGAGCGGCAGTGGTGAGAAGGATCCAGCACACAGCCTCAGTGAACTGGCTGTGGATACTTACTATAGGTTGGAGATTTGACCTTGGTTCCAGGCAGGAGGGGAGAACTGAAGATTTGGGGCACCATTTCCCATACACCAGGGCTAGAGGTGATTACAAAAATTAAACTATTACCACAAAAAATGCACAGGCAAAGGAGAAAGACTCCAACTATTTGAAATTATTATGGGAATAGAGATGACTAGGGATCATTTTCAAAGGAATATTTTGAAGCAAAGAAGACCCCAAAGGGTCAAGTCAAATGGTCACCTGCCCAAAAAGAATTCTTAGAAGATCTTTAAAAAGAGTTCAAAAACCAAATGACAAAGATGGAGGAAAAGCTTAAGAAAAAATAAGAATAATCCAAGATAAACAAGAAGGTTATGAAAGGAAAGTCAACCAAATAGAAAATGAGATCAAAAATCTTATTTTTTTGTTGTTTTTTATTTTTTAATTTTATTTTTCATTTTTAACACAGTTTATAACAGATAAAATAATTCATACTTTTGGTCAGGTGATACTTCTGTTTAAAGCATTTACAATATGAACCACAAAAGAAATTTTTTTTGAACATTAACCAACTGAGACATAAATAATATTTATATTGCTAACTTCACAAGCTCTTGACCTAATTGTCTCCACAGTATTACTAAGAATTAAAGGACCCTAACTTATTGTTGTTGGTCTAAAGTCCTACGCCTAATAGCTTAATTTTAGACTTAACCTCAGATGTTTCCCTACCAATAATCTATCATTGAATAGATCTGGTATTAAGCATACAAACCTTTTGTCTATAGGAAATTGCCACCAAGAGTAGGGACATTGCAGGAATACAATATGTCCTCAGCTTCATGTGAATTCCAGGCAGGATAAGATTGTCCACTTGCATTCAGTCAGGCTTCAAGTCTGCCAGGTGTCAGTGGGGAAGTTGAGTCAGGAGAATCCTACCTCAGTGCAGACTGAACAGCCACTCTCCCACTCTTCCCATGAGATCACCTTTTGTAGTTCATACCAGCATCTCATAGGCTTACTGGCCTCATGGATTGGAGGCTCAGATCACCTTTCTTGCTATTCATACCTGGAGTAAGACTCAGAAGAACAGTCACTTAAAAGTCCCATAGCATCTAAAAATGGCAAGTTCCAGGTTTCAAATATGATTATTATTTCACTTTGACAAAGGAACATCTTTTGAGGCAAGTCTTAAGTGGCTTACATGCCTTTCTATACATGTTCTAGTTCCTGATTAAATAGCACTCATAAAATCAAATTTACCATTAAAACTATAACTTTTCCATCAATGTCAAATTTTACCTGAGGTTACCTTCCTCTGGGAAATTTTGATAAAAATTCTTTTCACCAAATTAAAAATGTCATTATTTATTCTCAGTAATTAATTCAGTCAATTGTTTTAATACTAATTGCTTTTACCTCTTTGTAACATGTCCAATTTTTTTCCCCATCGCTCCCTCCCCCCGCTTCCTAATACCTTGCATTCTGATTACTCCTTCCGTCAACGTATCCTCCCTTCTATCACATCCCACCCTTCCCTTATCCCCATCTTCTCTCTTTTCTTGAAGGGCAGGATAAATTTCTATACCCCATTCCCTGTCTTTCTTATTTGTTCCCCAAGAAAGTAACCTTCTATAGTATTATTTTTTTTTCCCAGCCAGTTACTTAACTTCTGACTTTCCTCTCCACAACCATCTCACCTCCAGTACAGTCAAGCCAGCACTGGAGGCTGAGATGACCTGCTCCAAAGCCTCAGGGGCTTTAGGTGGGGACAGGGCCACTATTCAGTGTGAGATTAAGATCAGCTGCTCAGTTGGGGTCAGGGCTGCCACACAGGGCTCAGTTCCTTCATGAAGTGTATGATGAGACCTTCAACAATGGATGTGGGCTACTGCCTGCCTTGAGAGTCCTCTTCTGCTGCTGCCTCCACTGCTACCACCTGAGGAGGCCCGAGTTATGGGGACACCCTGCTCCCTTCTCAGCCAGCTGAAAAGACCCCCTCACTGACCTTTGGTGTTGAAGTTGGATTGAGGGATCTGCACTGCTGCTGGAGATTCTATCCCTGAAGCCTGCTTGGATCTTCTCCTTTTGGTGCCATGTAGCCAAGGCAGGGCTGTGCTGTGCTCCATGTCTGGTGTGCGACAGACCTTTTCCATCCTCCACTCCTCTGTTCCATTTTTCTGTGGCTCCTGCTGCTCTACAATTTGTTGAGACTTCTTCTTTACAGGTATTTTATGGCCTGTGAGGTAAGAGCTTGTGTATGTGTGGCTTTCTACTCCACCATCTTGGCCGAGATCCGGAATCTTAAGGAAGAAAATGACACCTCGAAAATTAGAATTGGACAAAGTGAAGCCAATGAAATCGTAATATATCAAGAAATAATTAACCAAAATATGAATAATGAAAAAATAGAAGAGAAAGTGAAACATCTTATAAGAAAAACAGCAGATTTGGAAAACACATCAAGAAGAGAAAATATAAAATAATCGGACTAACTGAAAGTTATGATCAAAAAATTATCTTGATACAATACAAGAAATAATTAAAGAAAATTATCCTGAAGCATTACAACAAGTGGGGAAGGTAGAAATAGAAAAAAAAATCTATCAGTCACCACTTAAAAGAGACCCTATAAGGAAAATTCATAGGAATATCATAGTCAAATTCCAAAACTCCCAGCTCAAGGATAAAATGTTAAAAAGTATCAAGATTAAGACAGTTTAAATATGGTGGTGCCACAATTAGACTGACACAAGACATAGCAGCAGAGACATTAAAGGACTGCAAATCTCAAAATATAATATATTGAAGAGCAAAAGAGCTGGGGCTCTGGATCAAAATATCATACCCCTCAAGGTTAAGTATTATCCTGAATTAAAAACAAATGGACTTTTGATAAGCTCTCAGACTTTCAAGACTTTGTTTAAAAAAAATCCTGAACTTAATAGAAAATTTGACATACAAAATTCAAGAGAAATATACATACCAAAGACTGATTATAAGGGATTCGTAAGGACAGACTCTTTACTTTTGACATATGTATATATATATATATATATATATATATATATATATAATGTAAACTGTGTGTTTAAGATTCTTATTAATAATTGGGTTGCTCATAAATAAGATTGGGAAAATCCTGAGTAGGAAAGAAATTTAAAAAGTAAAACCATTTAGGAACAGCTAAAAAGAGTAATTGTTTTATACAAATGAGGTGCAAGAGGAACAATTGCTATGGATGAATTAGATGGGGGAGGAGAGCTGGTGGTTCTGGTAATCTGCTTTCATTGGGAATGTGTTTAAGAGGGAATAACACAAGTATATTTAGAAGACCATAAAAGTCTTCTAAATTCAGAAGAAATAAAATGGTAGGAGCGTAGAGAGGGAGGAGATGACAAGGGAGAGATATTTAGAGGGGGGGAGAATGGAATAGGTAAAAGTGGAGTATAGAAGGGTTTTTTGACTTATGGAAATGGGAGGACAGGGGAGGGATCCTTAAGAAAGGGTAGGCAAGTAATAGGAGGGCAAGTTAGTGGGCAGAAGTAAAGTAGAGGAGGCAGGAGGGATAGAAAACAAGATGTATCCACAAATATAAGAAACAAAGATCAGGAGCAGAATACATTTGGTAAACTATACATCTCTCTATATATATGTATTTATGTATATGGGTATGTATGTGTAGATATAGAGAAACATATCTAAACTTTATCATAGGGAGGAGGAGAAAAAGAACAAAGTAAAAAATCGTTCACTAGAGAATAAAAGGAAGCAAAGAAAAGATGAGCATGTCTCAACACAACAAAAGTATTATTTATCATGCAGGCTTTCTTGAAATGACAATTTATTGTTACATAATTTGAATGCTCTCATATTCTGCTATTCACATGACTATTTTTTTCTTTTTAACTTTGTATTTAAGTTCCAATATTTAAGTTTATGGTATGTTTTTGGTTCTTTTCTCTATTCTGAATTTGCTTTCTGGCATTTGAGTCTAAAATAAAATTTATAAAATAAACTATGATGTTCAATATTTTATTAAATTAAAGAACAGAGGTCAAAAATATTAAAAGCTACTATTTAAAAACAAATGCCTAGGTCTACCTAAAATGTTTCTCTATTTGCCAAATCAAATTTTTTTTAAACACTGAACATATCGGATTCATGCCTATAAAAAACTATTGGTAAACATATTGTCAAGAGTGTTGCAGAATTTCCTTCTCTGGACACAACTTTGTTGATTGAAAGGGTTTTAAAGCAGGTCTGCATGGAGGAATGAGAATTGAATGACTTCACAAGTCCTGTTCCTATGACCATTAGCTAGATTCTTGTCTTCCTCACAGTTATTTTTATTACAGTGGAATATGTGAATTAGTGAGGGAGTGGGGAAGGGTAAGAATAGGAGGAAGAGTCTATAAGTGGCTATTACCTGCTTTCATCCCTAAAAAATTGATGTTTTCGCACTGTGTAGGATGGCAGATGATATGAGTATGAATCTTGAACATATCTGGCACCATCTGCTCCCTGCATAAAAATGTCCTTTAGGCTACTTTGCAACCTGCTGTCCCATACTCCCTCAACTACTTCTTCTTCAGGATGAAAGGATTTCTAGTTAAGGTTCTACCAATAAAATGATATCCTTGTGTTTGTGAGATGGTGGATGAAGGACTAAAAGGGAACATAAATTCTCAAAGGATAACAAGGTAACTGATTTATTACTTGAAGATATGTGAGCATATGCCTCCCCAGGTCTACAATAAGGAAATATAACCCCTACTTCCTGATCACGTAAGACAGAAAGAGTGTCCTCTTTCCCTCTCATGTTCTACACCCAGTAAAAACCACATGTTAGACAGATAAATGCAGCATACTTGAGGGCTGCTAGCACAGGCTCACTCTTGATTTGTTCAGAGAGCAAAGACACTAAGAAGGGGTTAATAATCTAATTTTATTCTAGTCTAGTTTTCTCAGAAGAGGATTGCTGATAATGGGAGCACAAACTCCTACAACATTCCCTAATCCCCCTTCTCACAGGGGTAAAGGGGGCAACTACCCCTACTTCTCAGTGGGGTCAATCGAGACAGATGCAACTTACGCTCCCCTTAAATCCCCTCAAGCCTTAATGGTGGCCAGTTGAGGCAAGCACAGATTCCCTCAAGCCTTGATGGGAGTCAGTCAAGGTGCACACAACATTTGTGCATTCAGCCCTAAGTTTCCCGCAAGCCTCAATGGGAACCAGATGAGTCATACACAGCATTTGTGCATTAGTGACCTCTGTTTTATAGGTTATCAGAAAAAGGAGGCATATTGCCAGCAATAGCCTCCCAAGTTTACATCACCTTATCCCTGTGTCTCATTGTGCAGCCACAGTGGATGCTTATATTATTAATCATTATACAACTATGCACAAGTGTGGTTGGAGATGCTTTAAATGATAACTATGGGAACTCATATCTAGTACCTGGGGACCTGAGATTGTTGTGGCTATGGATCCTAGGCAACTGAACTCTGAGAAATAAAAACAAAAGTTCACTTTACACACACTAAAATCCACCTTACACTAAAATTCACTTTACATATACCCCAAAATCCACAAATTAGAATATGGCTACCAATAGTTGAAAAGCCATTCTCCTTGTCATCAAGCATCCAGGGGATATATGTGGAAAAGGGAAAAGAAAATAGTTATTGACTTGAACCAAGTCCCTATTTTTATTATACAATTTCATCATCTATTAAGGAGAAAATAATCATCCATGTAATTTATATCTCACAGATTCAGACTCGGATTCATAGCACCATAGACTAAGAATCAAAAGAGACCAACTAATCCAACACTCAGTTTTTTTCTTTTTTTTCTTTTAAACAAATACTAAAAATTAAATACATAATAAGAAAAGAAAAAAAGAAACATTATAAACTTAAATATAAAAGAAAAAAGAGAAAACATGGCCTGTGCACAGCAGAACATAGGATAAGATTCAAAATATTTAGCAATAACTTATTTCAAAAAAGCCTATATATTAAATACTGCATGTTATGTTGAAAGCTGTCCATCTTTACTTCCTTGTAGGTTTTCTTTTCTTCTTTGCTATCTACTTTTTACTTTGTTT
>CM053771.1:329485462-329507236 GCA_028658325.1 Potorous gilbertii
CCCTTATCCTCCCATTGCTCTAAATCTAGACCCTTCTATACTCCCCTTTTAACCCATTCCCTCACCATCCCTTCTAAAGATCCCTCCTGTATCCTTTCTCTCTTCCTTATTGCCTTAGAATTTTATTTCTTTCTAAATTTAGAAGACTTTTATACTCTTTTCAATATATACATATGTATGTGTGTATGTATGTATGTATGTATATTTTTCCCCCTCTTAAACACATTCCTAATGAAAGTAAGTTTCCAGAACTAACAGCTCCCCTCCCCCATCTAATTCTTCTGTATTGGTTCTTCCTCTTGCGCCTCATTTGTTTAAGAAAATTACTCTCTTAGCTGTTCTTCAAGGGTTTTACTTTTTGAAGTTATATCATACTCAGGTCTACCCCAGTCTTATAAGCTACTAGTAACAATCTTAGACATAGGTTTTACATTTTTCATACATAGAAGGTAAACATTCTGTCCTTATTTAGACCCTTGTAGTTGGTCATTGGTATGTGCTTCCTATTTCTCTTGGCTCTTGTATGTCAAATCTTCAACTGAATTCAAGATTTGTATTTTTTTAACAGTGTACTGAAAGTCTGAGAGTTAACCAAATGTCCATTTTTTTACTCAGAATTATGCTTAACTTTGCTGGATGTGATATTTTTGGCCTGAGGCCCAGTTCTTTTGTTATTAGATATAAAGTGTTCCAAGACCTGAAACATTTTAGTTTTTCCAATGCTAGGGCTTGTGTGGTTCTAATTGTAGTACCCTCATATGTAAATTAGTGTGTGTGTGTGTATGTGTGTGCATGTGTATTCTTTCAGATAGTGATTGATTTTTTTTCTATTTCTACTTTCCCATATTGTTCTAATGCTTCAGGAAAATTTTCTTTAATTATTTCTTGTATATTATATCAAGACTCTCTTTTTGATTAGAACTTTCAGTTAATACAATTATTTTTAGGTTTTCTCTTCTTGATCTATTCTCTAGATCCTTTGTTTTTCTTATGAGATGTTTCACGTTCTCTTCTTTTTTTTTCATTGTTAATATTTTATTCTTTTTTTATTTCTTCATCTGACAACTGTTCTGGCTTCCCCTTGCCCAATTCTGATTTTCAAAGAGTCTTTTCCTTCCTTAAGATTGTGGATTTCCTTTCCTAATTATTTGACTTTCTTGTCATACTCTTCTTGTTTTTCTTGTACCATTCTTTTTAATTTTTCCTCAATCTCTCTCATTTGATTTTTAGTCTTTCTTAAATTCTTCAATGAGTTCTTTTTTGAGCAGGTGACCATTCGACATTACTTGTTACAATAGAAAAGAGTTTCTTTGCTTCAGTATCCTCCTCTGAATATAAACCATTGTCTTTTCTATTCCCCTAGTAGCTCTCTTTGGCTGGATTCTTTCACTTTTGCTTGTGCAGTGTAAGTGTGTGCGTGTGCGTGCGTGCTTGTGTGCATGCGTACGTGTGTGTGTGTGTGTGTGTGTGTGTGTGTGTGTGTGTGTGTGTGTAATAATTTAGTTTCTATAATCACTTCTAGTCCTGGGATATGGGGAATGGTGCCTCTGGCCTCTGATCCTCTTCAGTTCTCCCCTCTGATCTTGAACTTAGAACAAGACATCCAGCCTCCTGTAAGTGCCCACAGTCAATGGCATTCCCACTCCACTACTTCTATATTCAAGGAGCATACACTGGTTACTTTGCTGGTTTCTTCTTGGTCCCTCTGTCCTTCTCAGCACAGCTGATTCTGGCATTCCTTGTCAGCAGAGGTTCCCTCAATCTTTCCAGGCTCAGTCAGGGTCATTAATGTGTGTGTGTGTGTGTGTGTGTATACATATATATATATATATATGTACATACACACATATATATACACATGCATAAATATATTAAATATATATACATTTATATATACAATTATATACAAGTAATTGTATGTATAATTATATATATTATAAATATATGCATATATCAAAGAGTAAAATTTCTTGTGTCTGGGGCCCAGGAAGCCTCTCAAACCAACTAACCTCAGGGCTTGCCACCAGTTGTTAAAGAGGACCCTAGCCTGGATGGTTTTTCTCTTCACAGGGAGGGAATTTCATTCTGGGATGCTTTTTTCTGGTCTTTTCCAACTGTCCCAGGAGAATCATGGTTCTTCCCTGATTCTTATTTGCTTCACCTCTCTATAGTCACCTGGAGGAACTATTTTATCTCTTTTGTGGAGAAAAATCTTAAGATCTTGAATTTTCTGACCAACTCTGCCATCTTCCCAGAATCCTCTCTCCAGACGTATCATTTTACAACTGAAGAAAGCGAAGGCCAGGAAGTTTCAGTGACTTGTCCAGTGTCATATGAGTCAGAAACATCCAATGAGAGATGGAAATTTAGATCTTCTGAATCCAGAAAATAATTTTCTTTTCCTTTTTCCCTTGATTGTAATGAGAGTTGAATGAGATAATGGATATAAAGCACTTTTTAGTCATAATGTCCTAAAATAACTGTAAAGTTACTGTTGTGGTTAATAATAAGCATACATATTACATTCAGGTCCATTTTGAAAGCAGTTAATTTCTCCATCAACTTGTTCATAGACCACTGCACAATAGGTCTATAGTTTTACATTAGGGGAAAAGAAGGGAATGAAAGGGAAGAAATGTTTTCTTATTTATCTATTTATTTAGTGTTTTATTTATTCATTTATTTTCTACTATGTGCCTACACTGTGCTAAGCATTATCTTATTTGATACAACAGCTTTGTGAAGTAGTTGCTATTTTTATCCCCATTTTATGGTTGAGGAAACTAAGGTAAACAGAAGTTAAGTAAGTTACTTGTCCAGGGTTGCATTATCTTTTTACTTTGATGTGGAGACACCCACTCACATAATTGTTTACATGGGGTGACGTAATCTAATAGAAAGCACAATGATCTTGGTTGCACTTTTCAGCTTGATACTTAACTAATTGTGTGACCTCTCTTAAACAAGTTGGCTAACCTTTCTGAGCTTCAGTTTTGGCATATGTAAGACGGACTTAACCCTTTTTTTGAATGAGGCTATGGTGAGAAAAGCAGTTTGTCAATATTAAAACACTACAGAAATGAGAATTAGTGTAACAATACCATCCAAGGTTTAACATAAGCTTACCCCTGGATGAAAAATTACAGGTGGAAACTTAGAAGACAGGTCAAGGGAATTTTGACAATTGGCTCCAATATACACAGGAGGCTAGATGTATATTTAATGAAAACCAGATAAATGAGATAAAATCTTCTGTCTACTAGATGAAAACACTTTTCTTAAGCCCTGATTTTGGGGAAAAAAAGCAAGCAGAACAGATGACCAAATGACCCAGCATATTCAAGTCTGAGCACGAGAAGGGCCACAGTTCTCCATTAGAACAAACATTCTTTCTTTCCTTCAGAAAGCCTATTCAGACTCTGAACTTTCCCAACAACATGATATTCTTGAAATACTTGTCTAGACAATTCAGCAGCAGCTCATCTTACCTGGGAATTTGATACTTAGGAATACTGAAAGAGTGAAAATCTATTTCTTCTTTCAAACTTCTGGAAGGGGAAAAGTCAGAATTTGACTTGGCACCCAGAAAAGATAGCTCTGCATCTTGTCAATTGAGCTATTTCCTTGGGGATTGCCTTGCCTTTATACAGCACTCACAGGTTTCTCCAGGAACAAATTTGTAACACATAGTTTTGAGTACTTGTAAAAAGTCAAGTGCCAAACAGCAACCACAGCAAATGCTGTAGTTAACAGAAATCCCTTTCTCTACCTTTCTAAGGACTGAAGTATCTATCTCCAAATAGAACAATTTGTGAGGGAGCCAAAGGAAAGAACAATTTAGTACAAGGATTCTGAACCTGGTGTCTAAGCATCTCCAACCGGTTGATGGATAGATTAGATGGGAAAAATAATCCATCTACAACTCAGGAGTTCTTACCCTTTTCCCAACATTGGCAGTCTGTTAAAGCCTGTGGATCCCTTAGAATACTGTTTTAAAATGCAAAAATAAAATACATAGGATTCAAAGAAAGCCAATTATATTTTTCTCTGGTTAAGAACTCTTGAAAAAATGAGCATTTTCTTTAATTATTAAAAATAAAGTTATTCTGAGAAGGGAGCCATAGCCTTGAGGAGACAATCAAAGGGATCCATGACATACAAAAAAATGAAAAGAGATGAGATGAGAGATAGGATAGGACAGGACATGGCAGGACAGGACAGGACAGGACATGGCAGGACAGGACAGGGCAGGGCAGGACAGGACAGGACAGGGCAGGGCAAGACAGCACAGGACAGGGCAGGGCAGGACAGGACAGGAAAGGGCAGGACAGGACAGGGCAGGACAGGACAGGACAGGACAGGACATGGCAGGACAGGACAGGACAGGACATGGCAGGGCAGGACAGGACAGGACAGGGCAGGACAGGGCAGGACAGGACAGGACAGGACATGGCAGGGCAGGACAGGGCAGGACATGGCAGGGCAGGGCAGGGCAGGACAGGACAGGGCAGGACAGGACAGGGCAGGGCAGGACAGGACAGGACATGGCAGGGCAGGGCAGGGCAGGACAGGACAGGGCAGGACAGGACAGGGCAGGGCAGGACAGGACATGGCAGGACAGGACAGGACAGGACAGGGCAGGGCAGGACAGGACAGGACATGGAAGGACAGGACAGGACAGGACAGGACAGGACAGGACAGGGCAGGATAGGACAGGACAGGACAGGGCAGGACAGGACAGGGCAGGGCAGGACAGGACAGGACAGGACAGGACGTGGCAGGACAGGACAGGACATGGCAGGACAGGACATGGCAGGACAGGACAGGACAGGAGAGGTGAGGAGAGCAAAAGAGGAGAGGGACGTCTCCATAGTTTGGTCAGAACAGGCAATGTCTGTCCTTTTATGTCTCTTTGGGGGAGGGGGGGAATGGACTCCATAATGTCTTGGCCAAGTAACATAGAATTTTGAGAAGATAGGAATTTTAGACTCAATCCACCATAAAGACGGCGAATTACATGAAAGAATAAAATAAGTTTCATTACTAGTTGCTAAATGCTCAGTTAACTAAAACATTTAGCTAAGTTTAAGTAGCGTATTCCCTTGTAAAAAGCTGATGCTTCTCCCCACCCATGTTACAACCAAGTAAAAACCTGTGATTCACTGTCTCTTCAAGCATCCACATGTGCACTTGATGCTTGGTATTTATATATGACATCTAATATAACCTCTTCTTCAAAATATAAATTCTGGAATGACTTGAGAAAAAAAATAATAGAGTTACAGGTTGAAGCATGCAGGACACTTATAAAGAGTATCAGAAGGGGCACATCTGTGTGAGAAGACTTGCTAATGCAGCCGATCAGGAATACAGCTGACAGGTGGGTGGCCACACCTAGGAAGAGAAACATCTGCTAGACTAAAGCCAGGTGGTTTGGTAGACAATCTGGTTGGGATTCTTTCGAGCTAGGAGATACAGTATATGATCCTAAAAACATGGCTGCTCCTTATTACTGCTGCTTTGAGCCAAAACTCTGTTACTGGTTTTCACTTAAGGGTTACTTAAAAACTTGGTTACTTAGAAACTTGGCATTCCTTTAAAAATCATGCTAATTGGCAGTCCCTGGCACTCAAAGAAAGGGCAATAAATTATATTAATTATTATTATTTTAAATTGTTAAAGAAAAGAATGAGGATGGATGTGCCAAAATCAACTGACATGAGGGATGTCCCAGGATCTGGTTATAAGTGTACCAGTTTATGAGCATGATATAACTCTTCTGTTATCAGGGCAGATGAAATAGCCTTCACCTCTAGGTTTTACCTACACAAATTAGCTAAAATATAAATACAATCTTCATTACCTACCCCATTTCAAGGACACATTTCCATCCCCATGGTGTTTACAAACATGGTAGTTCAAAAATTGTTACTTTGCAACTGTGATGTTATTTGGTGTGAGATGAAATTATATTTAGTATTTTCCCTTCCTTCCCCCATCTAAAGAGTCTTGGTTATTAAAGAGTGGGAGGGGTTGAAGGAATACCTCATTATAAAAAAATATCCTTCTAAGATGCTTCCTTTACCTGTTCCCTTAGGGCAGCCTAACAGAGTGGCTCTCTGCCCTACTGACTTACCATTAAGACTGTTTTACAGCTGTACTTCTGACCACAAAATACTATGGTCTTACTTTCTGTCCCTACAGGAAATGAGACACCTTTAGTTATAATTTAATTCGTTCCCTTGTCCTTTTAAATAGAGTCACAGTTCACTAGAAAAATGCAGAGCAAGGACAGCATAGCATCAGGACTAAAAAGAAATACAATCTAAAACATTTTGGTGATAACATTTTTTATTCTTTTTCTCTTGGACAGAAATAGGAGAAACTTTTTTTCTGTTTTAACGCATCTAAGTAAACAGTCTTAAATTTGTAGCCCTGTGTTCATGTCTTGCCTTGTATAGTTACTAGAAGTATGATTCTGAGTCAATCACTTAATCTGTTAGCTTCAATTTCTAATAGCACCTAATCTCCCTAAATGGAGAGAAGTAAATGAGGTAACATATGAAAAGCATTTTGCCAGTCTTAAAGTGCTATATGAATACTAGCTATTAGTGTTATTGTTATTTTCTTTAAAACCAGAAATGATTTTCTATCATGTCTGATACTGCAAACTCACCCTTTCCTGGAAAGAATTTTGGCTTACTGACCTTAGACCTGTCTCTGTGTGTATTTAGGGGTGGGAAAGAAATAGAAGGCAGCCTTTCAAAGCCATGCCAGGAGGCCACGCTAAAATCTGATACATCCCGCTGTAGACAGAATGCCTTTGTCTGAGTAGACCGTGTCTGCATTCACTTGTCAGGGGTGTTATGTTCCACTTTCCATGAATAGAAATTGAAGCAGGAACTGCTGAACTATCTTATTAAACAATCTGACAAATGGAAGGGTTTGATATAAATTCAGAATATTTAAAAAATATGTGTTCTACAAGGACAGCTTTGAGACCCTGAGAAAAAATTGGAAGACAGCCAAGGGCTGCTTACCCAGCTCTCCTATAGTTTCTATTGGCACCTTTGGACCTCCCTTACCCTCTCCCCTGCCCTCTCTTATTCCACTCCATCTTCACCTCCACTAGGCATGAAGGCCATATTTTTGCTCAGGGGAATGCTCCACTGTGGTGCCTTGATGGGGCTGCTTAGGACTTTGTCTATGGCCTCCCGGTATCCAATGTTAACCATCCTATATCCTCTTCTGTATCTAGGCTCTGTTCTCTAGATGGTAAGAGGCTGGAGGCTCCAGTGATCACTCATAGGCTTGTTCTCAATATTATTCAACACAAGGTCTTTGATCTGTTTTGTTTCCTACTTGGGCTGCTTCGCCTTTTCTCAGACAGCCCCCACTGTCAGGTCCCCTACTCACTATATGGGTGCCAGACCTAATGCAGGTACCTTAGTGATATAACCAGTTCTCAGAAAGTCAGAAGTCCAGCATTTAATCAATCCACTTACCTCGACCTCCCCAGTTACAGGGATTATAGTAAGTGTGCATCACAATGCCTAACTCCTAGATAGTATCTTATCAGTCAGGCAAAATGCAGGTCAATCAGAAATTCTTTAGATCTCACTCACATGGAGTAAGAACTTAAATTAGGATCATAGGACTTGAAGTCTAGAGCTAAAGGAATATCAGAGGCCATCTAAGTCCAACTCCTTCAAAAAGAAGCTGAGGACCAGGGAAATAAAATATTCTGGGTAAGAATTTGGAACTAGCCTCTGAGGTTACCAATGCATCATTTAATTAAACAAGAATATCAGGTACTTACAATATGAAAGGTCCTGAGGAATACTCTCATTTAATAAGTATCAGAGACAATATCTGGAGTTGGAATTTCTTGAATCCAAAACCAGTGTCTTATTGACTATACCATATGGTCTGATAAAAAAAAGCAAATATCAGGGTTTATTTTAATATTTACTGAACCTAAATTATTACACCTTATTTTTTTCTTAAATACAACAGGCATTTATTAAACATCTATGATGGGGGCCATTAGGTGGCTCAGGGAATAAAGTGATTGTCCTGAAGTCAGGAAGACTCATCTTCTTGTGTTCAAGTTTGACTTCAGACACTTCCTAACTGTGAGATCCTGAGCAAGTCACTTAACCCTGCTTGCTGTGGTTGCTCCATCTATAAAATGAACTAGAGAAGGAAATGGCAAACCACTCCAGCATTTTTGTCAATAAAACCCCAAATGGGGTCACAAAGAATGGTACATGACTAAAAAAAAGCCTGAATAACAACATTATATGTCAAGTACACTACGTACTGGTAAGAAAAAGACCTTTCAGAAGCTTTCATCCTACTTAGAGGAAATAACATATACACAAAGAAGTCAATACAAAATGGACACTAAAAAAAAGAAGTAATTTCTTTATTGGATCTGTTTCTATCTCTTTGGACTGTGCCATTGTACCTCAGCTGCCTTCTTACTCTGTTCCCTTATCTCTGTGACTTTTTTCACCACGAAGCATCCCTCCACTCTTTCAGGGCCCTTTTCCCATTGGTCAGTTTATCCTAGAACCTCCATTTTGAAAAAAAGGTTTTGTCTCTCTGAATTTCACTACCATACTTCTGAAAGTCACCTTCCATTTTATTGCATTCTGTATTAATGGATGCTTAAACAAGTATGAAAAGTTTGCCAATCTGAAGCTGTAACCAAGCATCTTTTAGAATAAATATACAGAAGTATTCAAAATCCTATAAAAGATACAAGATGTCTTACAGTTTGGGAGAATTAAGACCCTTTTCTGTCACTTCAGAAAGAATGACTCTAATCTAATGCCATACTCTATAATGGGATCTTGGTGAATATGTTTTTGGTCAGGGAGGATTTTCAGTTACCTTTCAAATCAAATCAAACAAAAGAGTCATTTATTCCATTAAATTTAGGCCTGGTCTTGTGACCATTTATCTGACTATGATTCAATCACATTATTTCTGGGTTTGTTTTTTGGTTTTTTTGGTTCTTTTGTCCTACAGAGTTCTAGTCACTTAATGCCATTGGATGTATAATTGTCTCCACTGGGAAATTCCCTCAACCCTTTCAGTTTGCAATCTGTCCATGATTTACTAAATCCTAGGAAGTAGCTTGATGCATATAAAGGTTAAAAATCTATCCCAGGGTAACTCATCTAGTCATCTAGTAGCAGGGGCAATATTTGAATCTAGACCTTCCTGAATCTAAGCCTAGAATTCCACCCACTATACCATGTTGCTCCTATCATACAGTCTGGTTGAAAAAAATCAACAAAAATCAGGATAAATATCAAGTAAGTTTAAAACACTACAAATAGTGCTAACAAATAATTAAGCAAACATGAAGAACTTGAAAATCTGAAGCTATGTCCAGGCAAGCTTAAAAGGTAGGATGGTGTGCTGTAAAATACATTGTTCTAATAATCTAATAATCCAAAGTGATCCTAGAGTCTACTTCAGATCTGCCATGCACTATGTCCTTTTGGGTAAACCACTCAATAATTCTAAGCCCAAGGATGCTGTTTTTTTATGCAAGAATAGGCAAATAGATGGAGATATATATATATATATACATGCATATGTGTGTATGTGTATGAGAGAGGGAGAAAGAGAGACAGAGAGAGAGAGGGAGAGAGAGAAAGAGAGAAAGAGAGAGAGAGAGAAAGAGAGAGAGAGAGAGAGAGAGAGAATTTGTTAATTATGTACTATGGGTCAGGCAGCAGGTTAGACTAGATATCTAACATTGCTTCTAACATTAAAATACTACATTCACATAACTCATTTAGCATCTGTGTATCTTAGACATTTTATCTTATTAGTTAGATAATATATGTGAAATCTCTTTAAAAACTATTAATTACAAAGAAAAGATGGTTAATGTTGAAGCAAGAATGCAGTGACAAGCACACTGATATATATCTGTTAGCCCTTTGAACTGGCCCAACCATTCTGAAAAGCAATTTGGAATTATGTTAAGAAAGTCCATTCTCTTTAAGTGATTCCCACTGTTCAAGGTATATACCCCAACAAAGTCAAAGAGTGAAAAGTCCTTTATACGCTAAAATATTTGTAGCGACTATCTTTTGTAGTACAGTGAACTATGAGCAAACTAAATGACTATTGATTGGGGAAGAGCTAAATAAATCTCATATGAATGTAGGGAATGTTACTATATGACAAGAAATGAAAAGTAAGAGGAATATAGAGAAGCATGGAAAGACTATGAACTGATGCATAATATAAACAATCCACACACTATTAACAAGAATGACAAGAAATTGATGAAAATTATCTCTAAAAAGAGAGGAGAAAATTTGTATCTATCTGTCACTTCTTTGCAGATGTGGGCTTCTTTGGACGTGGCGCATGACATAAATTGGTCTGACTCAGTTGATAAATTGATTAACCTTACTGAACTTTTTCTTACTTTGTATAAGGAAAGGTTTTCTTGGTAAGGATTGGTGGGTGAAGGATGAAAAGTGTCCCAGAAGTTAAAATCACACTAAGAATTTTGGGACATGCTGTATTTGAAAATGAAGCTGATATAAAATCCAAAAGTTGAGGTTCACTTTTTAAAAGAAAATCATGTAAAATATTTTATATCATCATATGAATTTTTATTCATAAAATGAAAAAGCCCTCAAAATCTTTAAAGAGTATTATATTGTAAAAATGAATAATTCAAAAAGAAGATATCTGTGCTAGAAACAATAAGATATTGAGGGCATTGAGAAATTTATTCTCAAAATACTCAAAGGATAAAAAATGCTTGGAAAAATGACAAATGAGACAACAGAGGAAAAAGGCAGCAACAACATAGAATTTAGAGGTAGAAAACCTGATTTAGCACACTCCCCATGCCTCTTCTAGTTGTATAACCATAACCATGGACTTATCCTTCATTTATTCTCCCTGGGTCTTGGTTTCCTCACCTGTAAAATGAGAGAGCAGAATAGGAAAACTTTTTCAAAGTGATGCAGAGTGAGGTAAGCAGAACCAGGAATGCAATGTCCAGAATGATTGAATGAAAACAATAACATGAAGTTGAAAACTGTGGAATTACAGTGACTAATTCTGTCCTCACACAATTTATACAGTTTAAATTTATTGTGCCTACAGGCATTGTGCTTCAGTGATTCAAAGAAAAAGAGACAGTGCTTTCCCTCAAGAAGTTTACTTTTTATTGAGGAAAGATAGCGCACAACAGGAAGCAGAAAAGGGAAGGGGACACTTGAGATTTTTTTCCACACTCTTTTCAGAACATATCTTGCCAAATTCCTTGAACTTGTTTTTTTTTTTTAAGATCCAGAAACCAAGGGACTTGTTTTTTGTCTGTTTGTTTTTCACATTTAGGAAATAATTTGGTGAACAATTAAAATGATGCTTTTATTTTTTTGTTGTAGAAATAACTACAAAGTGATTTTGGTTTTTGGTTTATTTGCAAAAAACTTAACATCTCCTGGTAATACTTAACAATCCCACGGGAGAAGAAAGACTCAAGGAGGAAATCATGACTAACCTTGATTGGACTTCTGAGAACGATTAAAGGTCTACCGAATGGGAAATGTTCAGAACTGTAACAACTTTATGACAAATATCTCTACAATTCTAACTTCTACATTCTTAATTCATTTTGCTATATTACACTGGAGACAGTAGCTATCCATCCCATTATACATGATTTTTTCTTAACTGATACTCATTCACCAAATGAGAAGTTGGACTGATAGGGGTTTGCTTTTAAATCTATGTCTCTCTGGGATACTTAAAGCATGTTTTAGTTTATACTCTCCTGTTTCCTGAACATTTTCACCTCAGTGACTCAGCCCTGCTGTCAGCAGTTTTTAAGTGTTTATTTTTTTTTTTTTACACATAATGCTTCTTTTGTATTTCTTGTCCATTTATATACAGCAGGAAGAGTAATTGGAGTTTTTGTGTATGTTTCTGCCTTATTTTGATTTATTTTTACTGCCATGTTAAAAACTCATTTATCCAGCATAATATTAGTAATCATATTAAGTATAAAAGACTATAAGGTTTACAAAACCATTTAATCACAAAGACCCTTGGAGGTCCCAGCCTGGCATAGCAGTAGGATTGCCTAACGATGGTATCTGAGGAGAAAGTTCAAATTTTTCCTTGCAAATGAACATTTGCAAGTTATCTCATCTGTCTAGGTCTCAGTTTCTTCATCTCTAAAATAAAATAATCAGATAAGAATATTTCTAAACTTTTTTCCTGATCTAAATAGGTAGAGTAAGGATCATTGTCCCAATTTTCCAAATCACTAAACTAAGGCTAGGAGAGGCTGATGGAAAGGAGCATCCCATTGTTAATAAGTGTGGGATTAAAGGGTTAAATTAAATTGATAGGATTAAAACCCAAATCTTCTGCATCCTAATCCTGCTCTGAATGATAGCTGTGAATGAATTTTCTAGTCAAGATAGTTCCTCTGCTAGAATGTAAACTCCTAGAATGTGTATAATATTTGTTCCTATCTGGATGCGAAGTTGAAGGTGAAACCTCTAATTAAAAAAAGAAGAAATAAAACATTCCCTCCCTTAGTCCCCTCCTTTAGAATATGGACATTGCTAGCCAATGTGTCAGTAATGTCTTTTTTCTTCTCCATGGGAAGTTCCCACTCCATAACCACCACTCATGACTCCCTCCTCTGAAAAAAACTATCTCCCAACTCATATGGAAAAATGGGAAAAGGATGAGTAACTAAAGCCACTAAATAACTAAGGCTTATATAATAGCTCTGCCCCATCCCATAAGCAAACTTGGTGCTCTGACTCATTTTAGCATGGGGAGCAGATTCAGTGTATTTCTGCTTTTAGGGAAGTTTATCCAAAATTAACAAATTAAACCATCAGTTTCAAAATTTACTTTACCTCCATTAAGGAGAAATCCTAGTACCAGGACCATGCTTGAACCTTGAACCTATATATCTGTGTACTAAATCCAAGCATCGATCCTTTCAACTGACCACCCTCCCCTGAAATGCAATTAAGGACATTCACACATTGAAAGCTATCAACACTGAAGAGATATTATCTATAATGAGCAGGACTTTGTAAATACATTTTCAAATTGCAAATACACAGCTTTAAAGAGCAGGGAATTTTGAATTATAAATCTGTTCTCTCAGAAAGAAAGAGGAGAAGGAGGATGTGGATTTACTGGCTACTTAGAGTTTCTGCCAAGGGAAAATTCAACAATAATTGGACATCCTCCAAAATATTGTTATAATTGTGCCATCTATTCTTGTGGAAGAATGTGTCAAACACCTTCTCTCACAAAGATCCTCTCTCCACTGCCATGGCTGCTACTACCTCTGCCAGATAGCTTGTCTCTTGCTATCACTGTAGTACTCAGTCTAAAAACCACCCTTACCCCAGTTCCACACTCGAAGCACTATTTCCATAAGAGTTCTTCAGTCTCTGGGGTTTTAAAGAATAAAAATTTGACTCTTTCCAACTACATCTCCCATAAGACCATGAAACTAAGCGCAGTCTTGAAGCCAACTATATTCCTTCCAGGAATTTCTTTTGAAATCTCGGTGTACATTTGGCATCTGCAATCATACAGAACACCATCAATATAAATAGTTACATTTAATAAGTATATTTAACTTAGCATCCCAAAGTAGTTAATTTAGGGTTCCTTTCACAGCAAATATGCAACAATACATGTAGTACCATTTAATAAGCTTCAGACAAACCACCATGTAAAGCATCTCTTAAGTTGCTTCAGTGACAAGATTTAAACTACACACAGATCATAGTACATACACAAGTCACAATAGTATGTGAATAATTATAGAACATCAAAAGCAAGCCAAATGAGCAAGCAAAAGTGAAGCTATATTAACACCAGCCAACGCAATAACAGCCTACACAAACCTAGCAACACATATGCAAATATGTAAACTATACATACTTAACAGACATTATAACTATAATCCATGTATAATACACAAAAGCAAATAATGTGATCATGAATATAATCAAATGAATCATTCTCACAATATGAAGGAATTTTTCTTGAAACAATGAATATATACAATTTCATGCAAGTCACACTTTACATTAAGTAAATATTATCATTGATTGCTTGTATAATTTCTCGGTCTTCTAGGCATACAGTGTACAGAGTACTGGTCCTGACATCAGGAAGATTCACCTTTGTGAGTTTAGATCTGGACTCAGAAATGAACTAGTTGTGAGACCATGGCCAAGTCATTTAACCCCACTTGCCTCAGTTTCCTCAACTGTAAAATGAACTAGAGTAGGAAATGACAAACCATTGTAGTATCTCCACCAAGAAAACCCTCAGTGGGGTCATGGAGAATCAGGCATGACTGAAAAGCAGCAAAAACAATATAGCCATTTCTCCAAGTTCCTATGTTGCATTTTAGGTTAGTCTGGTAACTGCTTGAATAGTCTTAGATCTCCTTAAACTTCTGACATATCTGACATTATACCTGAGTTAGATGACTACTGAACACAATCCTCAGAGCTTTAGTCCTATCCGACCAAACCTCAACCTGCAGAGGGCCCAAGGTGGTTAGCAGTTTCAATTTGGGTTAGATAAAGGACTCTTTCTTGATTGAGATGAGTTACCTTGCTTCCAATGGGAAAGTGCCATCAGTCTCTATTTTGGGGCATATATTTTTCCAGGTATACTTTTTATGATTTCTGTTTATCTTCAACTTGGATAAATATGTTTTCTTGGTAGGATAGGGAGAAGGAGAAATGAAACCATATTCTGTAGCAGGTTTCTTTAGCTTAGAAGTCTCTCTGCCTTAAATACTTTGCAAAAAAGTTATTCCCTCAGGGTTCAGTCCTCTCATCATACTAAAATTAGCTGTTATGTTGGAGTACAAAGAATATTTTTCTCTTGAAATGTATTTCTGATCCACTGTCAGAGATATTCAGTCTTTGTATAAGTGGTAGAAGATCTTTGTCCTCAAAGTTAGGGTCTTTGAGATGAATGTTTTAGTCTCTATTTGCTCTTAAGGGAGTCCAATTAACTCACCTGTAGGTAAAAATGAGTTATGGTGTGTGTCTTTGGGGAGTCGCATCAGGCTGTAGGCCTATTTTGTAGACAGGCAAATTACCTAGTCTTTTCATCCTAGTTATAGTTCAGTTTTTCATTGTTCTTCTAACTTTTATGTTTGAAGGATGAGAAGATTTCTCAGAAAAACTGTGTTGAGAATCTTAACAGTGAACATGAATGATCTATCAGAAGTTTTTTCTGTCAGCATTCTATAACTAGGGAATAATAATCCTTAAGCTTTTCTTTCAACTGAGAGGTACACAAACCATGAGCGTCTGTAGTCTCTCCATCCTCAGAGACTCCAAAACATCAGTCAATAAGTATGTATGACATACCCAAACATCAGCAAGTAAGGAGTAAAGAATGCGGCATCATTCCTGGTTGTGTGGATGTATCATGGAATTCTTATATTGGTCTCATTGAGTAAAAATCTCTTTTCTCATTGTAAGTATTAAAAGCATTAAGACTATGTTCTCTCTGGACAATGGTGAAAGTGTTGTTCTGTCTCTTTTGATGCCAGTCAAAGTGAACATCTCCTTGAGAAGTATAGTTTCAAATTTTCTTCTTTAGTCTAGAAGTATTCTTTCAGGAAAACTCTATCCTGAAAAACACTTTCCCTACAACACTTTTTAACAGCCATTGGAATTTTGTGTTTCCTGCTCTGGTAAGCTTGGGCATGCCGTATGAAGTGGTGTTACTTTCAATATGCAGCTTTTGTACTTTACTGTCATATTCTATAAACAGAGGACCATAGCATTTATAGGAGTCCATCCTGGGCTTTGATTGTGAGTTTTAACTTTAATTACCTAGGATACAGGCTTCTATTGTACAGCTCCACATTATGCCTTCTCCTCTTGAACCATCATCCCTTTCTCCTCCCTTCCTGCACCCCCCTCCCTCAGGAACAACCACCATGGGCTCTGATTGGTTAGATTTAGCCTGTTTTGTTGCCTGGAGGCAGGGCATACTATCTTGCCTGACCATCTCCATTCTGTGTCCTGCTCATGAAACTAGTTTCTACTGACTCTTACGTGCTCTATCGCATTGTTAGAGTCTAAGTTCCTTTACACAGGACAGTTTTAAAACAACATGTTGAATTGATTATATACATACTAGAGATCTACAGTTTCACGTGCAGGCTTCTCTTTTCTATTATATATATGGAAGTTCTCATTTTAGTTTATGTTTATTAAGTTCAGAATTTTTTTAAAAGTACTATCACTTATATAAGAATTTATAAAGTAGTTTAAATACCACATATCCCAAGGAGGTCAAAGATAGAAAGAAGGTTCTCTAATACAACAAAATACTTACAGAAACATTTTTTTTCCTCCTTTGGTATACTCAAAGTAGTTGCCTATCAATTAGGGAATACCCAAGCAAACTGTATTATGAGAATGTAATGAGCTATTACTGTATTTTAAGGAATAGATAAAAATAATGCTGAAAAGCATGGCAATACTTAATTTGGACTGACACAAAATAATTTAAGTGGACTCAGGAAAATAATGTACACAGCAAGAGTGACGATATAAACGGAGAGACAATAAAATCAGGTAACTAGGTACAGCAGGGAACAGAGCACCAGGCCTGGAGGCAGGGAGATTTTAGTTGGAATCCAGCTTCAAACACTAGTTGAGTGACTCTAGACAAGTCAATTAACCCCTTTTGCCTCAGTTTCCTCACTTGTAAAACAAATTGGAGAAGGGAGTGGCAAACCACTGTAATATCTCTTCCAAGAAAATTCCAAATGGGGTCACAAAGACTTGGACACTACTGAATATAACAACTATGTAGCTATAACAACCAAGCTAACTCCAAAGAAAAGGTGAGAAAATGCCCTCTATCACTTTTTTCTAGGGATAGAGACTGTAAGTGTGGAACATTGCACATTCTGTGTAGTTTTGATGAACGGCTTTGTTCTCCCTCCTTCTTTCCTATTCTTTAGTAAAAGGGGACAGGGAAGTGAGAGAGGGACATAATTGGAAATGAAGGTGATGTGAAATGGATGATGTGTAAACTTTTCATAAATTGTCTTTCAAAGAATGTAATCTCTTGGAAAGTAGGGACTGTTGTTTCGTTGGTATTTGTCTACCTAGCATTTAGCACAGTCCCTGGTTCATAATAAAACTAAGTCAAAGTTTCCTCTTAGTGGGCATAATGGGCAAATGCCTACATTTTCTGTTGCTGGAAATGCTGAGGCTAAAGGATAGGTTGAGTTCAGGATTTCTGATTTCTGGACTGCAGTAGGGTTAAAGCCAATCAGATGTTTACACAGTTTGGAGCTTAATAATAAAGATTAAAAATAATCATTTAAAATAGAACTTTGGAGTTAATGATCTCCTGGGAGCAAGGGACCACCGAGATACAACTAGCCTACTCAGAGCTTTTGTGTCTTTAGTGAGATCAAGGCTACTACACTTCAAAGTTAGGTGAGAGGAATAAAATAGGAAGGAGGGCGAAGTGGAGGAAGGAAAGAAAGGAAGAAGGGAGAGGGGGCAAAGGGAAAAAAGGAAGGGAGGGAGGGGAGGGGTGAAATACATAAATAATAGAAAGAATGAAAGGCAAATAAAATGATATATAGATTAATGTTCTTTCTCAAATACATAGCACAAGTTGACAGTACTTTTCTTTGTACACAATGAGTAAAAATAACACATCTTGGAGACATCTGTACTAATCTTGGATTAACAAAATCTATTTCTTACTTGCTCTAGGATCCACCATCATCGCAAACTTTTGTGACTGTAGAAGAGCATGCTGAGGAAAATGATTGTTATTAATGAATTTTTTGGATCTAGGGCTTTTTATTCTTTTTGCTTCCTTATTCAAAGCCCAGGTCAACTCAGTCTCTGAAAGACAGGGTTGACAATGAGATTGGCCTAACCTTCCAGAAACATTCTCCTCAATCTTTGGTGGGAGCTCACCCAACTGAGAGAACTTATTTCTGATTAAAGGGTAAAGAGAATCTAATGCAGGTGAATTCCAACCTTAATGCATTGGACTCACTCACTTGAAACCCCCATTGTTCAACTTAAGAGGTCTGGGTAAACATGGATTCTTTTGCTGAGTGGAGCTGAGTCTTATGATCAAGTTCTCAACTAGAGGAGGTGAAGACTTTTGGTCCATTTCCTCATGATATGTCTACTCCCTCATTGATTGTTTACTAATTGTGGTTGATCTTTGACTGTCAGGGACATCCACTTTTCCACAGGTATTTAAAAATTCCATGATCTCCATGGTCTTTTGTCTTTGGTTACTGAGGGAGAGCCCTAATTAATTTATCAAGTACTTGCTAAGCTAATTAATAAATTAAGTATTAATTACCAGTTTCTCAGACTTTTCATTTGTCATAATGTGCTGGTGTCACCGATCTGTTTTGATTCCATCTCTGGCTATCTGTGAGAGTCTGGTAAAATATTTCACTGCACAACTCTAGTTTCTATCAGTATTTTCACCAATAGATTATCTCCAAGGCAAAGGAAAGGAACAAAGTGAAGTGCAAGTCATGTCATCATTTCTCGGATGGCATGGTCTTCTCTGGCAACAAAGGACAAACGCAATCTCCAAGGGAATGGCATTAGAGTCCTTTGATGCTGCTACCTGCTTCTTGGCTTTACTTAACTCTCACGGAGCTTCATCAGTCATCTGCTTTTCTCACTGGTGATTCATAGAAAATGGAAGGTTGTTTTAATGAAGTGAGTTCCAAATATACCACTGGCAATGTTCCTAGTGGAAGTATCAGTTTCAACTGTACTATAAGCTAGTTCCTTGGATATTACATACCCATCCCTCTTTCATTACCACTACCATCATCATCATCATCATTTTCTTCTTCTGCTCCTCCTTTTTTTCCTCCTCCTTCTTTTGAAACTTTCTTCCTATGTTGCTCAGGTTGAAAGTAGAGTGGCTGATCCCACTGCTAATTAGCATGGAATCTTTAACTTTCTCTATTTTTTCCCCTAATCTGGACTGATTTGACCCTTCTTAGTCAGAACACCTATCCTCTCCTTCCTATGGCTTACATTTTGTAGAGGCATGATAAGATTTAGCCTTTCTGTAACTCAAAACTCTCAAATCCAAGCAATCTACCAACCAGAATCTTCCCAGAGGTAGTGACTACAAGCTTGGGTAGGTTGCCAAATGCAGCTATTATACCATGGTTTTGATACTATGTGGCCTTTGTGATAGGCCATCTGTCTGTACCCCATTAGTTTTCGCCTATCAATAAGTACAGAATTCAAAGTAATTTAGTATTTTGTTTCAAAATATCGGTTAAATTCTACTCATTATGTATCTCAATATTTTTATTAATTTTGATAAGATTTTGAGTTCTAAATTTTTTCTCCTTCCCTTCTCCATTCCCCAAGACAGCAAAGAAACTATCTGATATAGGTTATACATGTGTAATCATGTAAAAATACTTCCACATTAGTAATGTTGTGAAAGAAGAAACAAAAGGAAAAAGTCATCCAAAGAAGTGAAAATAGTATGCTTTGATCTGCATTCAGACTCCATAGTTCCTTCTCTAGATATGGATGGCATCTTCCATCATGAATCTTTTGGAAGTGTCTTGGATCCTTGTATTGCTGAGAAGAGCTAAGTCCATCATAATTGATCGTTACACTGTCTACTCAGTTTTTTTGTCCGGTATCTCTCTACCGGAAGATCTATTACTGGAAGGCATTCCTAGTATGTTTGCAGCATTCTTCTATAATTCTCAGGATTTCTTTGTGTCATAAATCTCACAATATTTAATCTCTTTTTGCCTTAGTTTCCTCACATAAAATGTGGACAATCATCATGGCATCTCCCTTCCAGGGATGCTGTAAAGGTCAAATGAAATAATATTTGTAGAATACTTAACACAGTTTCTGGCACATAATAGGCACTTGCACTTAGTAAATGCTTATTTCCTTCCTATAGGTTTGTCTTTTTTTTTCCCACACATATGCCCTCTCTCTAGATAAATTTCTAGTCACAAGGAAAAGGATAATATTTACTTTTTCTTTACAGACAGACAGACTGCTGAGCCCTAAGTAGGGCAGCTAGCTGATAGAGTGGATAGAGTGCCAAGCCTGGAGTCAAGAAGCCTTATCTACCTGAGTTCAAATCTAGCCTTAGACTCTTACTATGGGATGCTGAGTAAGTCTCTTAACCTCAGTTGCCTCATCTGTAAAATGAGCTGGAGAAGGAAATGGCAAACTAACACCAAATGAAATCACAAAGAATCTGAAAAACTGCAAAGGTCCTAAGTAGAAGAGGGAAACTCATGTTTTGCCCAGGGTACCAAAATTTGGAGGCCATTAATAATACTCATTTTTACAGCAAGTAAAAATAACCAAGCCAAAATAAGCAAAAATAACCAATCTAGTTGGCAAAAATAATCATTTAAAATAGAACATTACCAAGCAGCATACTTCCTTATTCTCGATGACACACCTCTGGTAAATTCTGTCCTTCTCCACATCCTACTTCCTTTGCCTTTACAATCCTCCCCAGCAATAACTTCATCGTGTTCGGAGTCTCTCTGTCTAGGGAAGCTGATATGGTTGAGTGTGGTCTCCCCACCATAGAAAAAAAAATATAGACTGGAATGCACACCTAGGGAAACCTGGCATCTCATGAGGGGGTGGCTGAACCTCCTTTCTTCACAAACTTTGGCTTGATAAATCAGAATCTCAGAAACTGAGGGGACAAATTATTTAAAACTTAGATTTAGGTTAATGTCATAGGATTTCCCCCAAAGATACACTATGTATAATATGAACCAGGTTTAGAGTAGATAATTATTTCCTACACACCCAAGAAATGCTAAAACACGTACAAAACTGTTGAGCATTGACAGCAAAAATTAAACTAAACAAGCAGCAATGCCAACTATTATAATGTGGGACTGGGAAACTGATTTGTTGTTGCTTGTTGTTGAGTCGTTTCAGTTGTGTCCATTTCTTTGTGACCTTATTTGGGGTTTTCTTGGCAAAGATGCTATAGTAGGTTTCCATTTCCTTTTCCAGTTCATTTATATGTATGTTCATTTAAGCCTGTGGCCATTTGAAGGGCTGCTTCTTAAATATTTTGTATTTTAATTTATATCTCTAATGTCAAACCAATTCCTGGCACATATGAAAATGGCTTAGTGGTTATGTTTTTCAAGAGCCCAGGAACAGTTGTCAGGGACTCATCATCTTAGCTCCATTTGACACCAAGGTACACTGAAGTAGAGACAAAAAGCAGCAGTGAAGCCACCATGTGTCAAACAAGTGAAAACACTATTGTCATCACCTCATCCATCACCTCCCTTTAGACTCTTTAGAAATAAGTTCAGTACCCTGAAGTTTGGGGAAGGTCAATGTTGGGTCTTGCTTCAAGCCTTGGCTCTGCCTATAGTTGTCAATATGGAGAGAAACCACAGTGGAGATCACCACTGCTACCATCATCAGTAACAACTCTTGACAATTTGTAACGTCAAAGTCATAGGAGTGTCCACAGTGCCCAAACCATCAGTTTCCCTCAGTTTGTATTTTCCTTTGGTTCTACTTTATTTCTCATTCTTCTTTATTGTTAATATTCTTCAGTACAGTTGGAACTTTTTAGAAGCTTTTTTAAATAAATTTATTTAATTAACTTTTTACATTCATTTTCACAAGATTTGGGGTTCCAAAATTTTCTCCCCATTTG
>CM053771.1:329507736-329549834 GCA_028658325.1 Potorous gilbertii
CCTGATGGTAAGCATTGTTCTTCCTCGTCAAAGAGGAGGGTTGGAATCATTTTTTCCCCAAGAAAATAACCTTCTATGGTCTTATTTTTTTTCCCTTTTCTGGGCATTTTCCCAGAAAGTTACTTGACTTCTGAGAGTCCTCTCCACCCCCTTGCCTAGATCTGCCCAGCTAGTGCTTGGGATCTGAGATTCAAATGCTGCTCCCCAGCCTCAGGGCTTTTGGCAGCAGGCCTGGCTGCTATTCAGTGGGAACTTAATTTCTTGTGCTCAGGTGGGGGCAGGGCCGCCTCCCAGGCTCAGTTCCCTCAGGGGGTTTATGCAGAGACCTTTGGTAATGGAGCTGCTGCCAAGCTCCTGCCTGCTCCAGGAGCCTCTGGCCACCTACTGCCTCTGCCACTGCCTCCCAAGGGGGCCTGAGACCTGGAGACACCCCGCTCCCCTCTCAGCCCATCTCTCTCACTGCCCTGTGAGTCTGTGGGTGGAGGGACCTTTCTGGCCGCTAGAGATTCCATCCCTGAAGCCTGCTTGGATCTACCCACTCCTGTCAGTGCCAAGGGGCCAGGGCAGGGCAGGGGAGGGCTCCACTTCCGTCTGGTGCGTGATGGACCTTTGAGATTGGTTTTTCAGGGCTCTCTGGAATGGAAATCTCCTTCACTGTGTTGCTGCACAGCTTCCACAATTCCAGAATTTGTTCTTTTTAGAGGAAATCCATGGGCTGTGGGTTTGGAGCTAGCATATCTGAGTCTTTCTACTCTGCCATCTTGGCTCTGCCCCCCCCAGAAGCTTTTGTATAGTCATTTTATTCAGAATGCTCAAATGCAGTGTTTCAGTTAGCTTCTGTTTGACCTTTGAAAATGTCTAAGAATTTTCTCTTTCTCTTAACAGCTGTCAATCTTTCTGGACATATAGGTTCATTCAAGAAAGACAATGTTCTGAGTCATCATTTGGAGTCTATAAGTGTACTAATATAAATGAATTCATATGCCTGTGGCCTTTATCCTTCATTCCTAGTCATGAGGTAAAATTGGCAGCTACGGAACAAAAAAGGGTAAGAAGTGAATACATATTTGTATTGTAACTATCCATCCTGATTTTGACAGTAAGCAACTGGAATAGATATGTCTTATTCATATTTTTACATCCTACAACACTTACCTCAAGAAATTACTCAAAATAGAAGCTTTTTTAAAATAAATATTGCCTGATTTGAATGTATTGATTTGATATTAATAAGATGATTGTATGTACACATATTCATCCAATTAGTAGAAAGTACAATGAGTTTCAAATTGTTCTTCTTTCCTTAGAGAAAAAAAAGCCATTCAAAATATTTTTTGCACATTTTGAATTTCAAGTGCTAATTAAATAAAAAGCGTGGTTTTTGAAAGTATATTTTCCCCCCAATGTGGTAATAGTAGACAGATGTTGCTACATATATTGTGCTTTAAAGTCACTTGCAATCCAGTATGCCAAATACTTCACAGTCACTTTTTCTGGTTCAATGAAAAAAATCTTATGCATGTGTACTAGCAAAAAGGCACTGTTAATCATAGCACATTAAAATCACATGTCACAAAGAGATCATATGGATTTCATTTACATGTCCAAATGTATATGTATTATTTAAAGCAATATAATGGAAATCTTTCTTTAAAGTAGCTTAATTATTTCCATTAATCTGCCCAGTGAAATTAAAAGGGTCAGAAAAAGGCCATCCAGAGTAAGTTTCTTTTAAATTCATGCCATGGATTAATCAGCTATCCAAATATTTCTAAATTGTACTTTAAATAAAATACCCAATTATTAAAGAATCATTAGGCTAGAATGAATCAAGAGAAGTCTCCTAGTTTATTTTCATGCCTATAAAAAGGTATATAATCCTGGTCTTTCAAAATCTAGAGTGCATGTCAGACAGCACCTGGTTATCTGTAAATTTTCTTTCAGAACTTTATATTTCACTACTTCCCCCTCATCCCAAAGTTCCCATTGCTGCACTCTAGCCACCATTCCCTCTTTATTGATGAGAACAATTTTTCAATTTTTGCTCCCCTAACCTTTTGAAAGATGGCATTACTATTAAGGCAAGTAAAGAAATTATTAGACACCCTGGTTTTAGCTCTAGCAGGTGATTTTTCATCACATATTTTTAGAATGAAGTTATGTTGCAACAATACTATTAACTACAGATAGTTTCCACTGGAAATATCATGTATTTTTTTAAAAATATGAAATAATCCACAAGAAGAAATATATCTAACATAGTCATATATTCAGAATACTTATATCACTGCATGCCAGAACCACTAGACTGCCCATAAAAAGTTGGAATAGAGGAGGAAGAGAAAAGGGAATAAGGGTATCTATTTTATAGGTTTTTCCCTTTGGTATTTCTTTTCTTCACATGGCTTCCATCC
Source organism: Potorous gilbertii (assembly GCA_028658325.1). Classification (NCBI taxonomy): domain Eukaryota; kingdom Metazoa; phylum Chordata; class Mammalia; order Diprotodontia; family Potoroidae; genus Potorous; species Potorous gilbertii. The sequence goes on from CM053771.1 coordinate 329,510,151, forward strand.
CTGAGTGCCAGTGTTACCCTTTGGCAACAGCTACTTGGCCTTTTGCCCTGCAAAGTACTTTCCAAAAAATACCTAAACAGATCCCCTGAAAACATACATTTCCTGAAAACTGTTAAGTAGAACTGCCTAATAACATGATTATGAGTGATGGCAAGTTACTTTTCATTTCTATATTTTGTTGATTATTCAGAAAAAGTGTTGCTGTTCATCCTTTTTTCAATCATATCTGACTCTTGGCAACCCAACTTAAGGGTTTTATTGGCAAAGATAGTACAGTGGTTTGCCATTTTATCTCCAGGTCATTTTACAGATGAGTCAACTGAAGCAAACAGGGTTAGTGAGTTGCCCAGGGTCACAGAGCTGGGTAGTGTCTGAGGCTAGCTTCATTGTTGTGGACCTTCTAGTGCTCCAAATGAATGTTGCTATTATTTTGTCTAATTCTGGGAGATTTTCCTTTGATAAGTTGATTATCAAGTTATGATACTCATTCTAGATTTATTTGAATTATATATATACATACATATACATACACACATGTATATACATGCATATATACATAAATACATATGAGTATATATGTATATGTATAGTTGTGGCCTGCTCACAAACAGGGAATATAGATTCCTTTATTTATATGAAAGTTGTTTTCTAGCTGTATTTATGTCAATCCTGCGTGTGTCTTGGTAGGTTAACTCCAAGATACACAACTCATTTTATTCTTATATTAAATGGAAGTTTTCTTCCTATTTCCTTACAGATTTTGCTAGTTATATGCAGAAATGTTGATTTTTTACTCCATGGATTTATTTTGTACCTTGATACAAAACAAATGCTTTGCAGAAGTTGTTGTCTCAAATATCATAACATCTGCACATGGAAATAATTTTCTCTCCTCTTGGCTAATGCTGGTTTCGTGAATTTCCTTTTTCTCATCATTGCTATACCTATCATTTATAACACTATGTCAAATAATAAAGGAGATAGTATTTATCTTTGCCTTATTTTTATCTAATTGGGAAAGTTTTCAGTATTTTTTTATCACAAATAATGGTAGATCCTGGTTTTAGATAGATGCTTTTTATAATATTTGGAAAATGCATTTATACATATCTATTCCCTCTTCATGACAGAGCTGGTGGGGGCTGTGGAGAAGGAATCCTATTCACAGATCCAGGGAAGAAAAAAGTGCTTGTGGTTGCTTATAGATAAGAGTGCAGGCCTGGAGAGGAGTAAATACCTCTCATTTGATCATACTGATTTGGAATAGCTGAGAATTGACAGGTCCCTGGAGATATATCTGAAAGCAGATGCACAAATTCCCTGAAACTTGGAGCAGTACCCCATCCACTTAACAGGAGTTCAGATGTCAAGTAATTGACTGGGAAAATGACCAAAAGGGGGAAAATATGACTATAGAAAGTTTCTTTCTTGGTGAAAAGGTATTTTCTTTCAAGAGGAAGATCAAAGCATACAATTGGTGGAAGACAGCAAGGTCAAGGCTCCTACATCCCAAGCCTCCAAGAAAAATATGAAATGGTTTCAGGTCATGGAAGAGCTCAAAAAGGATTCTAAATATCAAGTAAGAGAAGTAGAGGAAAATTGGGAATAGAAATGAGAATGATGCAAGAAAATCATGAAAAATGAATCAATAGTTAGCAAGCTAAGGAGACCCAAAGAAATGCTGAAGAAAATAAGGCCTTTAAAAATAGACTAACCCAAAAGGCAAAAGAGGTCCAAAAAGTCAATGAGGAGAAGAATGGCTTAAAAAGTAGAAGTGGTCAAATGGAAAAGGAGGTCCAAAAGCTCACTGAGGAAAATAATTCTTTCAAAATTCGAATCAAGTAAATGAAAGTTAATGACTTCATGAGAAATCAGGAAATTATAAAACAGAACCAAAAGAATGAAAAAAAATAGAAGACAGTGTGAAATATCTCATTGGAAAAGGAACTTCCTTGGAAAACAGATTGAGGAGAAATAATTTAAAAACTGATCTACTTTAAAACCATGATCAAAAGAGAGCTTAGACATCATCTTTCAAGAAATTATCAAAGACAATTTCTTGATATTCTAGAATCAGAGGGTAAAATAGAAATGGAAAGAATGCACCAATTGTCTCTTGAAAGACATTCCAAAAGGAAAACTCCTTGGAATATTGTAGCCAAATTCCAGAGGTCTCAGGTCAAAGAGAAAATATTACCATCAACCAGAAAAAACAATTCAAGTGTTGTGGAAACATAGGACAACACAGGATACAGGAGCTTCTACACTAAGGAATGGAAGGGCTTGGAATGATGTTCCATAGGTCAAAGGAGCTAGGATTAAAATCAAGAATCACATGCCCAACAAAACTGAGTATAATATTTCAGGGAGAAAAATGGAATTTCAATTAAATAGAGGACTTCCAAGCATTCTCCTTGAAAAGACCAGAGCTGAATAGAAAATCTGACTTTCTGATGAACATGAAAATGTAAACATAAAAGGGAAGCTTTAAGGAACTCATCATATTTGAACTTTTGCATTCCTACATGGAAAGATGATATTTGTAACTTATGATAACTTTTTCAGTATTAGTTCAGTTGGAGGGAATATATATCTATGTATCTATCTATCTATATGTGTGCATATGTATGTATTATATGTGTCTGCATATGTATATATTGTATACATATATGTTTATGTGTGTATATTATATGTACATCATGCATGTATGTATTTGTGTATATACATATATGCATGTCTATATGTATACATATACACATAAATACATGCATATGTGTGTATACATATATAATCACATATATATATATAATATAGAGACAGAAGGTATAGGGTGAGCTGAATATGAAGGGAAGATACCTAAAAAATAAAATTGAGAGGAATTTAATGGGAGAAATAGATAGAGAGAGGTAGAATATAGTAAAGCATCTCACATAAAAGAGGCAAGAAAGAGCTTTTACAATGGAGGGGAAGAAGAGGGAGGAGAAGAAATAAGTAAGCTTTACTGTCATAGGATTTAGCTTAAGGAGAGAATAATACACATTCAATTGCGAATGGAAATCTATCTTACCCTATAGAAAGGCAGGGAGGAATGGAATAGGAGAGGGAGAATAATAGAAGGGAAGGCAGATTGAGCTAAGGGGTAATCAGAAGCAAATATTATTGTCGAAGGACAGGTCAAGGGAGAGAATGGAATAAATGGAGAGAAATATGATTAGTCTTTCACAACATGACTGTTATGGAAGTATTTTGCATGGCTAAACATTTATGACCTATATCAAATCCTTTGCTTTCTCCATGAGGGTGGCTAGGGAGGGAGGAAGGGAGAGAATATGGAACTCAAAGCTTTGAAAACAAATGTTTAAAATTGTTGTTGCAAGCAACTGGAAAGTAAGTTGCACAGGCAATGGGATACAGAAATCTATCTTGCCTTACAGAAAATAGAGTGAAGAGGGATGGGAGAAGGAGGAGGTGATAGAAGGGTAAGCAAATTGGAGAAAGGGATAGTTGGGTTACAGACTGTCCTGGGGTGAGGGAGGAGCGATATGGGGAGAAAATTTGGAATTCAAAATCATATAGAAGTGAATGTTGAAAACTGAAAATAAATAAATTATTGTTTTAAAAAGGGGGGGGAATAAGAAAACACCATGACAGAAAGAAAAACTCAAAGCACTGTCTCTTAGGTGAGGCATTTCTTGTTCCTTCTCACTATTGATCCCCAACTCCCAACCCAGAAAATTTTATGTATATATATATATATATATATATATATATATATATATGTATGTATGTATGTATACATATATATATACATATTTTGTGTTTATTGTTTTATATGTGAATGAATAGATGAATGAAAGAAAACACATTAAGTAATCACTTTGTGTCATGCAGCATACTAATCACTGGGATACAAATTCAAGTCATACAGTGCCTGACCTCAAGAAGCTTACATTATAATGGGCTAAACAAAGCATAAAGAGAAATTATTTGTAGGAAACAGAGTTTTGCACTGGAAAGTCATAGCAATGTTTAATGAAGCCAAAGGGCAATAACCAGAACATCCTTTCCAGAAGGAAGGGTCATGTTGATTTGATTACAGTTCTCAAAGCAAGAAATAGAAAGGTATGGTGAACACACAGGAAGACACAAGGTCACAGAAACTAGCAGAGTGAGCATGAGAAGCAACCAAGTTAGAAATGACCAAGGTGTCAAACAGAAGCTTCAGCACACACCCAGATGGTCTCAATACATTAAAAGAAAACTAACATAGTTTGTCTGTAGGGAATCTATGGACAATTTCTGGAAGTGGGAAGGGGCATCTCCACCAGTTGCTTCTTTTGCTAATATGGTATAGCTATTTTTGTGCATTTAGTTTAACTTATAGCAAACAACCAAAATATTTTTTTTAAAACTTATTTCTCCAAAATGATCCTAAACCACAAGTATGCACTCTTAAGTATTCAAAACCTAGTGATAAGCTTAATATCTTCCTTCCTTTCCTCCTTCATTCTTTTCTTTGTTCCTTCCTTCCCTTCTTTCCTTCCTTCTCTTCCTTCTTTCTTTCCTTCTCTTGTCTGCCATTTCAGTTTGGGAATTTTCTCACCATTCTTACAGTCTAAAACCCTAGCATGAAATTGAGGTTGGAGGTGTTTAATTAAAAACAACATATCCCAGAGAATGATGTCTTTGGATAACTTTTAACCCCCTCAATATTCATTGTTCTGAATTGGTTCATTATTTAGCAAAGCAAGCAGTTCTTGTACCTCATATAGCGGTAAAAATTATTTCTTGTTTTGAATCACCACAAATAGAAATAATGGCCTCTTAACACATGACACTTGAAAGAAATAGTGTCTGACTTAACAGAAAGGGGAGGGTTAGAATAAATTTCCTGTACAGTTCTCAGAGCCACATGTTTCCTGTGGAACATGAAGTGAGGGAAGAATATAGACCTTTATAGAACCCTGGTAAGATGCTCAGTGATCTGAATCTTGTAAGAACAATCCATAAAATAGTTAACTGGTTTTAACACAAGTAGGATTTCCCTCTCTGAGGAATAAAGACTGCTGAAAGCAGCTGCCAACTGTGGAAATCACTACCAGTGAAAGTCAGAGCCCAAACGACATAATCTTGTCACACTTTAAAAAGCCAGCTCTTTTTCTGTATCTCCTTTTGGTGTACTCTAGCACATTTCTCACAGGGCCACCTTCAGGGCACTTGAATGGCTCAAAGCTAAAAGATGAAACTTACATAAAAATGCATTTCTGAATTTTTGAGAAATGTTTGTCATATCTACATTCGTCAAAGAGCACATTATTGGCATTTCATATACTAAAACTCAGCTCATCACCCCTTTCCCTAAAACCTGGCTTTCCTCTCCACTTCCTATAGTCTTTCAGACTGGAAATTTAGAAATCATTTCTGAGTTTGCAATTTCTCTTATCCCAAGGCTTGATCTGTCATGGTATTCCATTCCTGACTCTTCAGCAACTTTCACATCTGTCTACTTTATCATTCCCACTACTAGAATGCTAGTTCAGGTTTCCATTATCATTTGTACTATTGAAGTAGCCTGCTCATGGCCTTGTTTCCTCATGTCTCTCTTAATTCTGATCCAAACTACAAAATGCTCAGAGAACAGAGACTAGAGCTGTGATTTCATTGGTACAGGATGGTACTCATCATTACTCAATGAGCAAAATGCCTCTACTGATAGAGCAATTCTGAACTTTCTCTGAAATGTCTTTTTAGACAATTGCTTAATGAACTATGATATCGCTATCTATCTCTACCTATCTATCCATCTATCTCTCTGTTATCTAGTATCAGTGACACAAAGTCAGTATGTATCAGAGGAAAGACTGAATCTATAACTTGTTGGCTTTAAAGAGGACTTTCAATCCACTATGCCATACTAGCTCTATTTTTATTATAATAATTTCTATCCTTTTCTTATTCTATCTCCCAAGACTGTAGGCTTTTCAAAGAAAAGACCCGCGGGGCCTTATTCATCATTGTGTTTCTCATGCTTGGCACAGTTCTGTCTACCTAGTTTCATGACTTCTGGGATTCATTATCCATTATTTCATTGAAAATTTTACTTCCTCAATGTGGATTGCAATCTTTCTAAGCACTGTTAAATAATCATCTAGAGGTGCAGTAATTGAAAACTCAGTACCCTGAAACTAACCTGTTGAAGGTAGGTAGGTTGGGCTTCTGATGATAGAACTCCTCATTTAAAACCTTTCTAATTTGATATATCCATCAGCATTTATGTTCTACTGGCATAACCTTTCACAGTTCAGTGTCACTTCTATGCCACAGTGATACTTCAGAGCTATATAAACTCCTTGGGAATAGTTAATTATTTCATTCTTTTTCCTTGTAGCTTAAGGGCCTAGCACATGGTAAGTGTTTTATAAATGTCAAATGATTGCTTGATTGACTTTAATGGAGATTGAGCTTCATAACCACTTAAAATATTTTGTGAACTTAATGAATGGATTGTTATTCATTTTCATTGAGTTTTACTTATCACTTTGTTGATCTTTTTAATAATACATGCTAAAGAAAGTAGAAGTGAAGAAAGGAAGGAAGAGGAGAAGAAAGCCAGGTTTTAGGGGAAGGGGTGATGAGCTCAGTTTTAGTATATGAAATGCCAATAATGTGGTCTTTGACAAATGTAGATATGACAAACATTTCTCAATAATACATGCTAAAAAAATTTACCCCAATTAGGGTAAATAATAATTAATATCATTGTCCATTTGTATGCCAGAATTGTATAAATTAGGACAGTGTTTTTGTTTCTTATTTTTCTTGGAGTTTATTACTTATGCTTTCTTTCCAATAAACAATAAAGAGGAAAACTCTCTCTTCTTAGCTATTTTCTCTTATAGATCATGGTCAAACATGACTCCAGAAGGAACATTTCTTTGAGGAGTACTGAAGGTATTTATTACAGGAGAATGCTTTTTATATGTGATTAACAGCCTGCCCAGAATTTTCTAATTATTTTCCTATAAAGATAGGACTTAATCTAGGGAAGGGTGGTAATGGAAATGAAGGAGGTAGAAAAATAAAGATGTTTCTTCACCCATCATAGAATTGCTGAGGGACGCCAAAGGCATGCATATAGCAAGGTGTATGAATGGAGGTTTGGAGTCAGAAAGGAAGGTTAGAGGGAGTCTTGGTAATGCAGTGGAAAAAAAAATTCTATTGGAAGTCAAGAGATCTGGGTACTAATCATGACTCTATTTAACTCTGCTATCTTGGGCAAATTACTTCAGTTTTCGAGGTTTCAGTTTCATCACCTGTAAAATGAGTTGGCTTTACTAGATAATTCCCAAGTCCCTTTCAGGATCAATATTATCTAAATTATTTGTCTACTAACAAGTCAGAGCTTATCTTTACAGACACTGGAAGAATCAACAGTATAATAAGGCCATAATCATATTCCTAATAGCAAATCCCTTCCAAGTTCAGTAGAGAATCACCTCACACAAAATCTCATAGTTACAGGCACTAGTGTTATTCTGAGGCTTCAAAGTAATTATAAATCTGGGTCCAGAGGCTATGTCTTAAAGAGGTTGAAGTGTGACATTTTCCCATCTGTGTTTCCATGTTCAATTGGATGAAGAGAATATCTCCAAACCCTTTCAAAGAGAGGAAACATCTGGATTAGGAAACATAATTCCTGAATTAGGTCACTGAGAATCAGTAATGGGTAAAGCACAAAGCCCTCGGTGGTTAAATGATTTAATAAATTACAACATACACTGTATATGATGAAGCTTTGTCAAAACAAATGTGCTGGAATGTCACACAAACTGAATATTTTATGTAGCAAAACCAAGTGATTTGGTTAATTTGTATGTATTTCTTATTCCTAGAACAATTTTGATCAATCATCTAAGTATGTCATGCTGATCACAAACAAATCAAGATATTTCTTCTAGTGTGAATCATTCCAGGAGAATAATTTTAACTTTCCTAAAGTTTAGTGACATATCAGGAACTAATACTGTATTACAGGGGTTTGGTGGTATGTGTGGGGGGGTGGAGTTATAGAAGGGGGGATATAATCATCCTTTCCAAAGAACACCCAATATAACGCAATCTGATCTTATCTAATACAATAAGATTTGATTAAATGGCCACCATATTCAAGATGCCAGCCAAGCTTAGCTTTGGGAATATAAAAACAAAATGAAAAACTATTCTTGTCTTCAAAGAACTTATGGCATTGTGGAAAATATACAGCATATAAGAAATTAAGAAGAGATGAAGTACTAACAATTCAGAAAATCAGAAAAGGCTTTCTTTAGGAAGTGCTTGAGCTGAGCCTTGAAGGAAGATAGTAATTAATTCTAAAAGGCAGAAGTGAGAAGGGAGTGCATTTTAGGTGTGTGGGTAAAGCACCTGTGGAAAGGTACTGAAGTGGAAGATGAAGTGCTTAATGTGGGGAAGAGTAAGGAAAATGGTGGAGTAAAAACAAGAACTTGCTTGAGCTCTCCCCCAAATCCATCAAAATACCTTTAAAAATGACTCTAAGCAAATTCCAGAGCAGCAGAACCCACAAAAGACAGAGTGGAACAAATCTCCAGTCCAAGATAACCTAAAAGGTTGGCAGGAAAGGTCTATGAAACCAGTCTGAAAGAAGAGCACAGTCCACGCTGGTCCATACTAGCACAGACAAGGTGGAACAGGCCACAGGCACTGAATCTCTGGCAACTGTGGCACTTTCCAGGCTTCTCAATCCACAAATGCCAAAGACAACTTAGAAGGTCAGTAAGAAAGGTCTGTGATAACTGGATGAAAGAAGACCCCAGTTTAGTCCCAGCTCCAGAATGGAGAGAAGCATAGTCAGACCCCAGTTGCTGGGCAGTGGAGGTGGTAGTTGCAATAGCAGCAGCAGTGGCTGATTTTAGAGCTCTCTGCTTCTGACAGATAGTGGGGTGATTGAGCAGGTGATCAGAGGAGGATTGCGGGGATCTCTTTGCTGGTGTTGAGGCAGGATTCTCTTGCTTTGCCAGTGCTTCAATCTGAGTTGCTGGCCTGGGTAGTGATCCTGGGGCAAGGAGGACCACTGGCATGGTGGAACCTGTGCTGGTGGTGAAGAAGGAATCCTTCTCACAGTTTGAAGACATAAAAGAATGCTTGTGGTCATTCACAGACCAGAGCACAGGCCAGGAAAGGAGTATACACCCTCTCTTTGATCATACAACCTTGGAAGAACTGAAAATTTACCAGTCCCTGGAAGTATCTCTGAAAACAGCTGCACAAAATCCCTGATGCTTGGGATGTTACCACCGCCCCCCTCAACAGCACCACACTGGAAGAAGAGTCCTACCTTGACAAGGAGTTAAAATATTAAGTGATTTACTGGAAAAATGAGCAAACAGCTTTAAAAAAACTCAGACTATAGAATCTTACTTTGGTGACAAAGAAGACCAAAATATACAACCATAAGAAAGAAACAAAGTGGAAACTCTTACATCCAAAGCCTCCAAGAAAAATATGAATTGGTTTCAGGTGATGGAAAAGTTCAAAAATGATTTTGAAAATCAAGTAAGAGAAGTAAAGGAAAAATCAGGAAGGGAAATAGCAAGTAAACCAATTTACCTAGAATGTAGAGTCCTTGAGGCAATGGGAAATGGTACTGAAAATGTAGGCTTATCCCTTAAGACCTTCATTCCATTCTATTTTATCTCATATCACATAGGCAACATTGACCAGCATGAATTATTGAATTGTTTTGGATTAATGATGTTCTAATTGAATCAGGGAGGACCAGAACCAGATGATTCCCACGGTGGGCATTTTTTCCCTTCTTATTCATTCTTTACTATGTCAGAACTGCATATGCTGGCTAGGTTTTTCTGTAGTCGGTAGAAGAACCTCACAGATGCAAAATTAAATTAGGCTTTAAGATATTGAATTGACCTCACAGATGGGACACATGCCAAGGGTAGTTGAGTAGCTTACTTGACAATATTTTTTGTTCTCTATGATCACTCTTTTCAAAAATTCTAAATTCAGTCGTAATCTGTCTGGGGATTAGTAATTCTGTTAACATCTCCCTTGATACTTCCAGAATCTTCTTTCTCTCCAAGTGAGGAGAAAGTAGAAAAAAATAATCACTATTCTTCAATCTCTTTGAGTAAAAACGTAATTGTTTAATCCCAGGGCTGGCTATCTAATTTGTGGTAGAAAGTTGGGAAACTGGAGAATTGGAAAGCATATGTGTGTATAATATATTTTGAATTTTGTGTATTTTCATTTCTGAATCATGAGAATGGTATTTATTCACAAGCAATTGGCATTAAAAATCAGAGAATTTTAGAATCAGATAGTATCTTAAAAATCATTTAATTCAATTTATTTCCAGAATGTATTTATTGATTAAGCACATTAAATATGCCAAACATTGAAGGGAGTGCCTGGGATAAAAAGACAAAAATGAAACAATTCTTAGGGGTAAAAACATGTATATGGATAAGTACATGCAAAGTATACACAAAATAAAAGTAAAATAAATTCAGATGTGTAGGGAGCAATAACATTTAGGGAATCGGGGAAAGCTTCACAGAGAATGTGGCACTGAAGCTGTGCCTTGAGGGGAGCTAGCTCTTCCAAAAAGAAGGAAAACAAGAAAGAGATGAAATAGTGAATTTGGAGCACAAGTAAGACAACTTGGCTGGAACACAGAGTATGTTAGGAAGAATAAAACTTTGAAGCCAGATTTTGAAGAATTATATATTATTTTAGAATTTTTAAGGAACCACAGAAGATGCTTAAGGAGGATGCCACTATGATTCGGCTTGTGCTTTAGGGAAATCATTTTGGCATTGGAATTGAGGATAGATTATAGAAAATAGAGACCAGAGACAGATCAATTAAGAGGATATTCTAATGGCTTAACTTTAAGGGAAATGTAAAGAGGGTCAGAATTAATAATGGAGAGATAGGCACAGATATAAAAAATGTAAAATTAGAATCTCTAAGACTTGGAAACTGATGGTACAGTAGACCCATTAGAGGTAGAGATATGAACCTTAGATAGTTTCTTCTGACTCTCATTTTCCAAATGAGGAAACTAAACTAAAGTATTTCATCCAAGGCCACACAGTTAGTTAATAGCAAATTTAGGATAGAGGCCTTTTGAATCTCAGACCAGTATATTTTCTACTACGTTATTACCCTTTCCACATGGTGACTATTGATATTTCAATTTATCTTGGGTCAGCATAAGAAATTAAATAGAAATTTGGGGGGAGTTGTTTAGAAGCTGCAGATGATATGTGAAGGTCAACAAATGCCAAAGAAAATGTTTAGCGGTGTAGAAATGCATCCAATATATCTATAGCATTGTATAACGTCACCATATTTTATCTTTTAATACCAAATAATTCAGACTTTTTCTCTGTTACAAATGGAGGGCCCAAAAATTTTATGCAGATTTTTCCAGATTGCAGTAGCATTACATCCCTAACAACTGTGATCTGGAAGAAATAACTGTATATTCTGCAAAATGTTTTTTTTTCCTATGTTAATATCTGTCATTATCTCTCTCTGAATATGAAATTACCGGGTGGTATGCAGAAACTTGTAGAAGACTAATCAACCATTCCTCATCTCAGCTAATGTTCAATCAGAGATATCTTCATATGATATAGATCAAACAGAAAAGGTCTATAGACAACAAACATTGGTTGAGAGGATGAATGTGTCTTTACTGGAAAATGTTTATATAAAATGTCATAAGCAACACAGATTTCAGAATCTAACTTTGCTAACTGTTGCTTTTTTAATTAGCTCTGGAATGTGATTCATAAAGAGTTTCTCTCTCTCTCTCTCTCTCTCACCCCCAATTCCACCATGATTCTTTGAATGTAGAAAGCTACAGAGACTCCTTTTAAAAATGTAGCCTGACCTACAACCTATAGGATTGTCTGATGACAGTAAAAGTAAAGTAATTTAGGAATGGTCACACGTATGATTTATAGTATTCTCCAGTCTCCAAGTGCAGCTTTCTATTCATCATGCCATATTTCTTTGAGTAGACCCCTGTCTTTCTTTAAAAAAGTGTTGGGAAAGGGGAGGTGGAAAAGGGAAGTTGGAACCAAGATGGAAGGTAGCAGAAAGTAGCGCATTTAGTAGAGCTTTAAATTCTGCCCCCAAAATAAAACAAACAAAACAGAACTCTCCTCCAATCAGATTTGGAAATTGATTTCAGATCAAAGCCTGAAGGGAAAATCCAAGAAGAAAACCACAGTGAGTAACACCTCCCTTCTACCACCACCACCACCACCTTGCTGTCCCCAATCCAGGCCAGCATAGTGAAATAGAGAGGTGAGTCTGACTAGGGGCAACATCCAGAGCACTTCAGCATGGTATTTATCCATATACATGTTTTTACCCCTGTGCACCAAGGCAAGAAGAAATCTCAGGACCACACTGAACACCAAGATAGGAAAAGTTGACAACTGTCAGTTTTGTCACCCACTACCCAGCTCCAGGTCACAGATCCTGATCAAGGGGACTTGCACCCAGGGGTGATTTTCTGGACTGTGCACCAAGAGAAATAAGTCCAGAAACAAGGAACAGCAGTGGAGTTCAAACTCCAGGAACAGAAGTGGGGATAGAGATGTCTCAGTATCATCTTCTAGCCCAGGCTAAGGCCTGCAGAGAACTAACCTTGTAGGGGATTCTGAGACCAAAATGTTGCCCCAAATTCTATCATTGTGAATAGTGGAGCTTCCCAAATGGCTGAGAATTACTAAGTCCAGAAGCAATCTACTGTTGTTCAGACCCAAATCCAGCTCAGGAACTTGCAGAACTCAGATAAGGGGAAGCAGAAATCAGATTTTGCCCTGGATCATACCCCACTGAGATTAGTGACCGTTTGTAGGTCTCTCATCTGAGCTCTCATTTAGATTCTGGAATAATAGAACATTCAGTAAGAAAGGATTTTCCAGAATTTCCTTCCAGAAGTGCAGAGTCTGACCCTAACAACAAGGGTGAGGTCAGGTAGCAAGCTGGAAGAATAAGGAAACAAACAAAAAAAAAGAGTCCGACTTAATAATAAAAATAACAAAGCTTCTACATCTGCTCAAGACCTATGCCCAGAGGGGACAAATGATCTCTATAATATCTACAAAGCCTCAAAGAAAAGCATGGCTTAGGCACAACATCAACTAGAATTCCTGGAAGAGAAGAAGTAAGCATGAAAAAGAATTAAAATGCATTTTCCATAAATGAAGTGAGACACCAGAAGAAAACGTTGGAAAAGAAATGAAGTCTGTGATAGAAAAATTTGGAAAGGAAGCAAACAAAAGCAGTTACCTGGTGCCTTCTCAAACACTGTGCTAGGCATTTTGCAAATACTATTTCATTTGATCTTTACAACAATCCTGGGAGGTAGCTGCTATTATCTTCATTTTCTTCAGTTGAGACTACGGAAGGAAACAGGGATTATATGATTTGTCCAGCACTATCCAACTAGTAAGGATCTGAAGTCGGAGTTGAACTAGCGTCTTCCTAACTCCAGGCCCAGCACTCTATCCACTATATCATGTAGCTACTGCTAAAAGGGAATTAACAGTTTGGTGAGGTACAAAATCTTGCTTCAGTTACACACTCCCTGAAAATTAGAATGGATGACAAATGACAAATAGATGTCAATGACAAGATAACAAGAAATACTAAAATAATTTAAAAGATGGAAAATCTAGAAGAAAATGTGAAGCATGTCTCAACAAAAATGACTGATACTGAAAATAAATCAAGGAGAAAAAATATAATTTATTGTATTACCTGAATGCCATAACCACACCCCCAAAAGAAGCCTAAACATCATATTTTTAAAAAATTAAAGAAAATTACAGGTATCTTAGAACTAGAGGACAAAAAGGAAATAGAAAGTATACCTTAGTTACCTCCTGAAAGAAATTCCCAAATAAAAACTCCCAGGAACATTTAAGTTCAAATCCAAAGCTTCTAGGTCAAAGGAAGTAAATAAATAATACTACAAGCATCCAGAAACTTTAAAAAATCAAGTATCAAGCAGACACATTCAGGTAGACACACACAAGTTGTAACATCCACCACTCTAAAGAAGGGGACTGCAGTAGATATATTTCGGAAGGCAAAGGATATTGGCTCATAGTCAAGAGTAACTTAGCCAGAAAAACTGAATACTACAGGAGAAAAAAATGGACCTTTAATGCAATGGAAGTCTTCTAAGCATTGCTGATGAAAAGATCAGAGTTGCATAGAAACTTAGAAGTTCAAACACAGGAGTTAAGAGAAACATAAAAAGGTAAATGTGATTGAACAATGATAAAAGTCTAAACAAGGATTTTATTCAAATATAGGGAGATGATTCATGTGTCCCCTCTGAACACTATCATATCAGAGGTTGTGAAGGAAATCTAATTAGACATAAAACCTGAGTGTTCTGTTATGTATTGATAATCTTAAGAGAAAAATACATAGAGAGGAAGAGGAATATACTGGGGATAAAGAGAGGAAAAGAAGAATACAAAAAAAAATTTCAAATAATCAGGATTTGCAAGTAGACATGTATACAGACAAGGGGTGAGCAACTGAAACTTGAACTCTCTCACCTGAAATGGTCAAAGGAGAGAAAAACACACACACACACCCACTTACACACACGTGCACACACACATATATACACATACTTGTACAGTTGGGTACAAAAATATATTTCATTGAACAGAGAAATAGGAGGGAAAGGGAAAATTATGACAGTAGATTAAGGGGAAAATTAGCCTTGAGCAAAATAAACTCTAATAATGTACAAAAAATACAGCTTTCTATGAGGTGGCAAAGAATGAAAATATGAGGAAGTGTTCATCAACTGAATAATGTCTGAGCAAGTTATTATATGTGAATATACTATATTATATAGTAATGGAATACTCCTGTACTATAAAAAATAGGGAGGAAATTGATTTCAGAGGAACGAGGGGAAGTCTAATAAACTACCTACAAATATGAACAAAACTAGGAGAAAAAATGTATCTACTGACAACAATATGGCAAAACCAAATAAGTATTTGAAAATATTATGCCTCATCATAATGACCAGCTGGATTCCAGAAGATTAATGATGAAAAACACCCACCTTTTCACTAAATGAAGGACTCAAATTGTAGAATGAGACGTATTCCTTTTGGATGTGACCAATGCAGGAATTTCTTTTGTTTGCTCCTACATCTTTGTAACAAGACTTTTGTTTTTCTTTTTATTTCAATCATGTTTGTTGTAGAGATGGCACAGGGTTGAGATGGGAAGGAAAAAGACAGATTTTTGCTAATTGAAAAAATAAAATATAAAGTATAATAGGTGACTAAGGGGAGAGAGGAGAAATATATTTTTGATTCCACCAATGAGGTGCTCATCCAAATCCTTGCTCCGTATAGAACTTTAGCTAGAAACATTTATTAATTTGTGACCAGTTGAATCACTAGCGTTCCCATGACTGTAACAAAATCTACTTCATCTCAAAGCATAATATATATATATAAACAAGGATGAATTTTATTACAATGTATAGGCAAATAACTAGCAATGTTATTGCTGGAAAAGACCTTGGTAGTGATCTAATTCAAATACTGTCATTTTATATACATGGGCAGCTAGGTAGTACAGTGGATAGAGCAGTGGAGGGGCCAGAATCAGGAAGACTCAGCACCACCTGCAATAACAGAAACAATGACATTTTACAGATTAGGACACTGAAGCCCAGAGATATTAAAATATTTGTTGAAGCTCACATTATTTGTGAGTTTCAAAGCCAAGGTTAGAATACAGTTTTATGACTTCTGGTTCAATGCTAATTTCATTTATTTCCATACAGTCATGGTATCTTAGACCTGGATCTTAGAGGTCTTCTATCTTTCTTCTTTCCTTCCCCATTCCCCCATCCTTCTCCTCTTTTTACCCTTATCTCTCCCTCTTCTCTCTTTCTTCTACTCTTTCCCTACTTCTTCTTCCCTTGTCTATTTCCCTTTCCCCTTTCCCCTCCTCTCTTCCCCCTTCCCTTCCTCTTCTTCCCTTTCCACTTCTCTCTTTCAATATCAGTGGGTGAATATCAGCCATGAACTTAGCAAACCTTCTATAACTTAAGAGACAGATTTTGTGAGTTGCTTTGGCAAAAAAACAAAATTCGTTACCTGGTAGTCCACCTTCTTTTGATGAGTCTCTTTTAATGTCACCAGACTGGTCTTCAGACAACAGCTAGACAATCTGGCCCCATACTAAGTGCCTTTCCAACTTGTCCTATAGAAATTGCATTCTATTGTCATTCTCTTTAAAATGGTTAAAGTCACAAGTGTTTCTGCAGGTGTTAGATAATTTATATTTGATTTTTGGGATAAGTTTTCCTTTTCTTTTTTCACTTCTCTTTCACTTCATTCTAACTGCAAACAAATATCCAAATGAGGGTTACATAGACATGTATGCTGAGAAAGCAATTCAAAAATTTGACTGTTTTGCAATTCATTTAAAGCCCCAAAGTTTCAGATCGTTATGTAGCCTGAACAATGTTCTTTGCAAATTTCAAACTAATTATATATCTACTCTTTTTGTATGCCAAGTGACAAAACTCTCCAGAAGGAAAAAAGCCTGTGTTCCAGATGCTTGAAAGTGAAATATTAAGAGGTTAAAAAATAGTTCAGCACCATAAGGACTACCTACTTTCTCTGGTTAAGTCCACGTGGCATTGTAATGTATGTAGCCTTTGGAATCCTTAACCTGTTAGAGTTGGAAAGATGAGGGGGAGAGGGTGTATGATTTTAAAGATCATTCCAGATGAGATTATTGAAACCCAGAGAAATTACCTGCACAGATATGTCAAAAGTGCAATTGTGATCTGACAATTTTTGAACGAGTCTAATCCTTAAAAGTGTGTAACTGGATAACCAAGACCCAAAACTATTTTTGACTTAAACTGTACCCTTGTGTCTGCAGTGATTAAATGACTTCAGATTATAGACTTAGAATTGTAAAAGAATTTTGAGGCCATCTGGTCTAGGGGTTTTTAACCTTTTTTATGTTATAGACCACTTTGGCAGTCTTAGGAAGCCTATGTATTTCTTCTCAGAGTAATATTTTAAAAGCACAAAATAAAATATATAGAATAAGAAAAGAAAATAATCATATTGAAGTAAAAACATAAAGTAGTCCCCCATCCTAGTTTGAGTAGCCCCAAAAATGCATCCATGAATTCCTTGAGGGTCTATGAACCTATGAACTTCTGAGCTATTGTAATCTCACATTTTATAATTAAAGAAACTGATACTGACAAAAGTTAAGTGATTTGACCAGGGTCACATAGCTAGTAAGTGTCAAAAGCAAGATTCAAACTAAGTTCTTTCTAGACAAAAACTAGTTGTTTATAACTTCTAAACCACAAAGCTACCTCTTAGCTGTTCTTATATTATCCAGGGGCAACAAAATTTAGAAGACTGGCTAGAGAAACTGTTCACAAATCTAAAGAATATATTCAAATTCAATTAGAGTCATTAGGTATTTATGCTTTCAATAAAGCTTTTGCAAATGTAATAAAAAAAAGTACAGCTTTTCCTTTGTAAATTTTTTTTAAAGAATGTTCAAGAAAAATAACAAAAAAATTATGTTTATTGCTTTATGGTCTGCTGTGTGCTAACGGAAATATAAATAATTAAAAATAATAATTGTGGTCTGGATTTATCTTTTAAAATGTAATTGCCAATAGATGAAGGAGGATGTTAGGATTTCAAATGAAGACCTGAAAAGAAAAGTTTCACACTGAAAACATTCTTGAGCATGTCTGTAGATTTACTTTTTGGAAAGAATAAAAGGGGAGGATTTTGTAAAGATTTACACACATAAACACATCACATTTATTTTATGTTTAATTGTCAGTTATCTGGGTAAAAGATAGGCAAGAACAAGTCATATTTCAAATCTACAAATTATTTTGAGCTATAATTTTATACAAGTTTCCACCTCTTCATTTTAAGAAATAAATTCAACAGGCTTTAAGTACCGGTTAATACATAAGACACTATTTGCTCACAAGATCCATAAATCTGATTGATATTAATAATATTGATTTAATTTAAATTTTCTCCTTTGCCTTCTATTCTGGTAGACACTCTAATATGCAAGATTTCACTTAAATGGCAGATAATAAAAGAAAAAAGAAGTAAAAAATGTACAAAGGTGTGAAGAGTAGAGAAGTGGCCATTTTTTCTTGGCCACTTCATTCCCTTGGAATAACCAACATTTCTTCTCTGCCTAATGAGTACTATACAGAACAATACTCATGATTAGCCAAATGTCACCACCCTAGGAAAATCTTAATTGCCTTTTTTGCTCTCTCAAGGAACCTTTCTAATGTAAATTCCCTCTTCAGTGTCTTGACTTGTCTCTCTTTCTAATGGTGAAATTTTATGAAGACTATGAAGTAAGTTTTTTCAGCACTCAACTCCCTAAATCTCTCATATTTTGAAAATGTTATGACCATTACATAGTAAGTATAGCATACCCAAAACCCAAACCCATATGTATTACATCTTTTCAATGCATTCAATATTTAATAGCAGTATTATGGTGAACACCCTTCCAGAAGTTACCCACATGACTCACTGGGAGTGCCCGATGTCCACTCTAACCAGATGTAGAAGTTCCCATGCCACTCCTTTTGTATAATTTCCCATACAACAAAAACACAGATATTTTCTAGTAAAAGACTACTAATTGCTAAACTGCTAGTGGAGTACAAGAAAAGCTTTGTGATTCATGGGCATTTGATTACAACTAATATATTATGTGGCCTTCCTGAAAACTGGTACTACTGCAGATTTTAAAACATGTACAATATTTTAGACATGAATCAAATCAGTAACTATTTATTAAATATTTAATGTATTACTATAATATGTAGCAAATACTGGATGCCCCAAATTTTGCTAGGAATTCAAGGAGATGGACACTACTCTGAAGGAGCTTGTGATGAAATTGGGGTGAAAAGATTTGCATACAGTAATTAATCAGTAACAAACTAAGAATGATGATAATCAAGGAATCAAAGAATCACAGATCTAGAGTTAAAAAGGACCTCAAAGTCATGTGTTCGAAACCCTTCATTCTATTGGCCCTTGATTTATCCAAGGTTATACAGGTTGTATATATCAAAGGAAGGACCTGAACCCAGAGTTTCTGATTCAAGGGCCAATACTAGATAATTGTTGTGGAACTAAGAATATGATAGATGTTTTCTGTGATTAGAAAGGTAGGTGATACAGTACATAGAGAGCCAGGCTTGGAGACAGGACTCAGACACCTACCGGTCGTGTGACCGTGGAAACGTCACTTAACTCAGTTTGCCTCAGTTCCCTGTATATAAAATGAGCTGGAGAAGGAAATGGCAAACCACTCCAGTAGCTTTGCCAAAAAAACCCCAAATAAGGTCATGAAGAGTTGGACAAGACTGAAACGACAGAACAGCTAAAACAAAAAATTATCTAAGACCCAAAATAAGTATTGACTTCATTTTTCTCAACATTTCCTAACCTTGAGTAATGGTCATTTAAATGGGAAGATCTTTCCCATTCATTAATAGACCCATGTGAGCTCTCTGGGTCACATGGAACCTGTGGTGGGAGGAGTTTGCTGAATGAGTGGAACAGGAAGAGGTGGGGCTACAGCAGAGGTGAGAGGAAGTGAGTGAGAGCAGTTAGAGCTAGGAAGGATGCAGGCAAGAAGGCAGCTGGCTAGCATGAGTGAGAGAGTTTGTTTGTGATTTATTTAAGGGATCTGGGTTTTGGAAAGCCTGTCAGGATGGTGTTCTCTGCATTGTTACTGTGTATATATTTTTGTTACTGTGATGGATGTGGCTTCTGGTGTCTGAATCAGTGTTTTGGTTCTGTCTTCCAGAGAGTCTGTTGTATTTCACAACTCATAATTATGATGGCATATTCATAACAGCTGCAGGCTTTATGAATATTGCATTGGTGCAGCCCCTTGATTCATTTAACATTTCACAGGTATTTATTAAGGATTCACAAGTAATTCATTGTGCAAGGTTTTAGGGGTAATAAAAATAAAAATAAGACATAGTCCCTATCCCAAAGGGATTTATAAGTTATTGGGAATAATAAAGCATATGTACAGGTAAATGAAATGTAAATAGAGTATTATAAGTACATCATAGTATCATATTGTATCATATAAGTATATTATTATAAGATAATAGGATCCTAGATTTAGTCCTGGAAGGTGACCCACAAGTCATCTAGTACAATACCTTCATTTTGCAGATGAGTAAGTCATGACCAGAAAAGGAAGGAAATTTGCTAAAGATCACACAAGTAGCTAAACTATAAATAAGAATCCCTGTATACTGTAAATTGAATTAGAAAAGGACAAGTCAACATTATCTATGTTCTATTATTTACTTTGTTAAACATTTCACAGTTACATTTTAATCTGGCTTAGGTGGAGGGCAGTATATTTGACACCTCTGAATTAGATAATCTCTATTATTTTTTCAGTTCTAAATCTTTGCTTCTATGCTCCTATGATAAAAAAGAGTGTAAGTGCTATGAAATCAGATAAAAGCATATATTGTTAAATCATTTTCAATTGTATCCGCCTGTGTTTGACCCCATTTGGGGTTTTCTTAGCAGGGATAATAAATAGAGTGATTTGCCACTGACTTCTCCAGTTCATTTTACAGATGAGGATATAGGGGCAAACAAGGTTCAGTGACTTGCCCACAGTCATATGGCTATAAGAATATTTGAACTTAGATATGTTTTCCTGACTTCTGGCCCAGCACTCTAGCCACTTCACCACCTGGCTGCCCTTAAAAGAATGTATACCACTTGTTAATACTGTTAAGTGACTCTAATAAATATCATCAGTTTTACTCTTTGATGCATGGTTGTAGCTGTTTTCTCATTTTTTTCTTCTTCTGAGGTTGTATTTGGTCTTCTTAGCCATCATAGTAGCCTTTTATGGTTAAATTCTTTTGTTTTTGTTTGTTTATTTTTCCAACCTAGTTCATGACTTTGCACTTGATGTTAAAGTTGAGCTCTGCTAACCTCAGGGTAGGGAGGCACTGTGTCAAGTTTTAGACTTTTTGTGCAGCTGTTTTCAGAGTGAGTTCTGGGGGCCTGTAAGTTTTTGTTGCTTCCAAGGTGGTGTGCTTCTTGAAGATGGATAGTCACAGCTCTAGTCTGTGCTCTGGTCTTTACTGAGGAAGGGCTCCTGGTCTCCTGCAGCTGCATACACTGGTGTTCTTCTTTACTTAGAACTCTAAGAGGGCCCCTGTTCTCTGGTGATCAGCCCCACCCACACCCCCTGTCATCTCTTTCTAACCATTTGTCTGATCCCCCTCACTGTCTCTGGGCTGAGAGCCCTGGAAGCTTCAGCTGCTGCTGGGACTGATGTTGCTATTGCAGCTCTGTGTGTATAGGCACCAGACAGGCTTCCACCCCAGTGCCACAGATTTCTCCTGCCAACCTATTAAGTTTTCTTAGGCAAGAAAAATGTCTCACCCCAATCTTTTGTTGGCTTTGCCACTTGGAAATTTGATTCAAGATGTTATTTTAAAGTTGTTTGAAGGGGAAAGTAAGAGGAGTTCAGCTGGGTGGTTTCCCCTAATCCAACACATTGGCTTCAAGTTAAAATATTATCATTTTTAAAGATGAAAGGGAACTTAATTTAATCTAATCTAATCTCTTTCTGTTATGGTCAAGGTTCAAAAAAGTTGTGATTTGTTGAAAATGGGACCAAAACCAGCACACTAATCCAGATTTCATGAATTCTGTCATACTCTGCCCATGTTACTCTGCTGTTTTCTTGTGCCAACACCCTTTTGTTTTTCATCTATTTGTGGTAATACATTGACCTCCCCATTCCTCTTGTACTAATGAAGAAAAGATGAGTACTCAGGGGCTCAATGTATGACCAATGAATGAAAGTTAATTTGATAATGGGGGTTCAGATTTATTTAGCTTTATTATAAGCAAGCCCACTACCATAAAGAGAAATGTTATGGAAAGGACAATAACAGTAGTACATCCCTTCAAAAGTTATTGTGAGGGTAAAATGAGGTCGTAAAAAGTAAAGCACTCTGCCAATTTGAAATGGCTGTGTAATTGTCAGCAAGCTATTATTATAAAAGAGTTCAAGTTCTTTGCCATCACAAAGAGATTGGAAAACTGTTCATATCATTTGACCATTTATCAATTAGGGAATGATTCATATTCTTATAGATTTGACAAAATCCTTTATATATTTGCTCTTGCTTCCTGTAGCACCTCACTGACCAGGCATGTGGTTGCTCCTCCTCACCCACAGAAGCAGCGTAGAATCATGTCTAGTCAGCCCTACTAGGTCTGGTGTCTGGAAACAGGAGGTTAGGTTGAAAGGGTACCCTTCCATCTTCTCTCACTCAGTCATCTATTGTTCATTAGATGAAAGTTTTGAGGTGAATGTTCTTGAAACCTTGAATGCTTACTCTACACCTGCCGTTTGTTGATTACATGGAGTCACCCTGGAGGTGTCTTCATTTTTCTCAGGCCAAACCTCAGCCTCTAGAGATTGTCTCTTTCTTAAGGTCTTCTCAAGTTATGTGGGAAACACAACTACTTAACACCTCCCACTTTTCTTGATGCTCCGTTTTCATTTTGTGGCATTGTTCTATCATTCTGTGAAAAAAAAAGAATTGAAAAGCCTGGAAAATTTCTGTCCCATTCCACCATCTTTCCAGAATGCAATCTCATCCATAATGGAAATTGTCTAGATGTCAATCAGTTGGGGAATGGCAGAACAATTTGTGGTATATGACTGTGATAAAATACTACTAATGTATGAGAAATGATGAGCTTGATGATCTTACGAAAATATGGATAGGCTTGCATGAAATAGTGAAGATTGAAATGAGTAGAACTAATGGAATATTGTATAACTATAACAGCAATATTGTTGTAAGAATAATTTCTTTTGAGTAATTAAATTTGAGTAATTAAGTGATTTTTACTATTATAAATAGTCAAATTAACTACAGAGGACATAAGAAGGAAGATGCTGTCTGCAAAAAAGATGTATAGAATTTTTTTTACATATATGTGTATCTAATGGTAACCCTCTTTAGGGCAGGGCAAGAGGGGAAAAAATAGGCAAAAAAAGAAATGTACATGATAAATTTATTATATATTTAAAAGGAATAGCAACTTGTATGCAATAGATTTGCAATTTCATATACATTCATATTTTTAAAAAATCATATTGATGTGGAAATGCTTGTTTTAGTTCATAAATTAAAAATAAGTAAAAAAAACACTAAAAAATTAATTTGATAGGTTGTTTCCCAAGTCATATGTGTGATATGTGTGTGTGTTTTAAGGTGAAGTACTTTACTTAATAATGCATATCAGCACCTTCTCTGAAATGTATAATCTTAGAGTTACTTGAAGCTATGAGAAATTAAATGATTTGTTCAGGATTTCTCAACCAGTTTGTATCAGAGGTAGGAGGTTAATTAGTTGAACTCAGGTCTTCAGGATTTCAGGGTCCATCATGTACCACACTGGCTAAAGCCACTGCATGCTAAAAAAAAAAGTCACAAAGGCCAAGAAGAGATATGGAAACTGATTCTTAAGATGTCCTAGTAATAAAATGAGATTCTACCAAACACTTGAAAAACTAATGGTTACAATTTCTGTTCAATTGAACAAGTACTTTTTAAACACCTGCTGTATCTGACACATTATGCTGGGCACAGCACTTACATAAAAACCAGCTCATCTTGTGGGAAGTGTCTGAGCACTTAAAAAAGAGAAAAATCCACTTCGTCAGCCTGAGGGTAACCGCAGATAGCTAGTTAAATATTTAGGTTTTACTACCTAGGGAAATGACTCAATGTAACCTTAGTACTTTGAGACTTCCTATGTGGTTGCATTGTTTGTGGTATAATAAATGTATCAGCTTTAATCACTATGTGAACTTAAATGAAATAGTTTTCAGTGTTTATGGATTGACATTAAATTGTACTTCTGTGGGATGAATTAAAAGATGAACTGATATTCTTGGGATTTAAGCTTCTATCAATACATAATGGGCTGTTTGCAGTTTAATACCCTTGAGTTATATATTTAAATAGGGACATATGATTAAAGTATCATGGCTCTATACTTAGGTAGTCAAAAGAGGGTTCCAAGGTGCTTTATATATGGGGGAGCCTATTGTCCCTAGCTCTGAGTAAAATGCATTCTAATCCAACCTGTACAGTCACCATGTAATCTTCCCAAAAGGTTGTTTTGATCATTGTTTGTCCCTTCCTATGTTAAAATCCTAAATGGCTCCTCTTTGTCTCCAAGACAAAATCCATACTCTTCAGGCTAGCATTATAAGCCTAAACTTTATTGTTTTGTTGTTGTTTTTATTATTCACAGTTTCATTTTTGTTAACTACATTCCTATAGAATTATAGAAAGTCCCAGCTGTCTGAAACCCATCTATTTTCTTTCCCCTTTGGCAGTTTCTCCTTCAGAGTGTGCTGGAAAAACAAACACTTGTTCCAACCTCTTCCTAACTTGCTAATCATTTAGAGAAAATGCCTTAGACATGGTCAAATTTCCATAACCTATCGGACTATAATTCATGTGCAAAATACCACAGTCTGAGGAACTCTTCTACACTTAGTCTAAGATCTCTGAAATTGATTGGATATCTCAATATTTACTTTAAATGGGGCGTTAATTAACACTTCACCAATTACACAGAGAGAGAGAAAGAGAGAGAGAGAGAGAGAGAGAGCACTCGCACAGGGTGAATTGAATAGGATGGGAGAAATGGAATGGGGCAAATAATCTCTCATTAAAGAGGCAAGTAAAAGACTTTTCAGTGGAGGAAAAAAGCAGGGAGGTGAGAGAAAAGACATGAAGCTTACTCTCATCACATTCTACTAAAGGAAGGAATAAAATGCACACTCATTTTAGTATGAAAACAGGAAAGTGGGGGAGAAGGGGATTAGCAGGGTGGGGAGAATGATGGAAAGGAGGGCAATGGGAGGAGGGAGCAATTAGAAGTCAACACTCTTGGGAAGGGACATTACCAAAAGAGAGAATAGAAGCAATGGAGGGCAGGATAGGATGGAGGGAAATATAGTTAATCTTTCTCATAGAGAAAGTAATAAGTACTTTGTGACTTTTTATTGGATAAGATATATTCTAGTTGAATAATTACAGTATCTTACACTGGTATAGTTTTCAAAGTGTGCACACATATGTGAGCATAGTTAATCTTTATAAGTCTAACTAGTTAGGAAGGTATGGATATCTACATATGCTAAGGACTGGTAAATGCAGAAAATAGAGATTTATGCTTTAAGAGTTAGAGGATTCAGGAAATGCTCTTGCCTTCTGAACTCTTAGCAAATCTTTCCAAGTCTTTGTCCATATCGCTTTCTTTGTGTGGAATATTGCCAGATCTTCCCAAGACTGTGTTCACTTTAGCATTCTTCTTTTTTTTGGTTTTTGCTATTATAAAACTGTCACAAAAAACTGTATATTTTATCCTTTCTGTTGACTATATTTTCTCATCTTTTGCCATATTCTTAGTTGAAAAGATTGGTTGGAAATTGCTTTAAGTAGAGCTCTCTTGATTGACAGAGGAAGTTATTGGGCAATGATTATCCCTGCACTTAAAACCTGAATAAAATGTATTTCTGACAGAAGTTAGGCAAAATAAGGGAAGTTTTTGTGTTTGTTTTTTTTCCCAAAAAACTAGTAGAAAATATCCTCATTTTATGAATGAGCAAACAATGTTGATCAATTTCAACTCCTTTGTCCAAAGTTATATGGGTAGTAAATGCTGGGGCCAGAATTAGAAATTAGGTTTTCAGATTCTTAGTACCATTTTCACTGTAACACATTGTCTTCTTACTTTCTCAAAGAATTAGCAGTAGGTCACATTTTATTTTGCAAATGTATAACTAAATGAAACACTGACTAGGTTTATATTAAACTTACCTGTCTTTCAAAATAAAAATTATGCCACCACTGGTACTTTAGCCATTTTCAAAGAACAGAGGCTTCTCAATGAATGATTATTAGTAAATTACTAACACAACCAAGATGAAATGTTATAAACTGAAAACTTATTTTAAAAATTCATCAAGTCTTTTAAAACTGTTTTTTTAGCAAAAGTTCCTTTGTAGAAATATAAATTTATTTTCTGAAACCTTTAATGTAGAGATTTTATAATGTTTGATGCAAATTTCAGATTCATATTTTGATATGCTACATATAACAATAGCCATAACCTCACTGTGTGAAACCTGATACCATTGAGATTTATTTTTAAACATCCATAAAAATCACCTGTTAAGTACTGAAAGCATTCAATAAGATACTAAAAAAGAATCTGATGTGTTTCAACCTAAATACTTTACACATTGATCATTAATAATTTATTCATTAAATTATGAAATGGAGCAAGTCCAGTCAGTTCCTCGGGCACTTGAAGAGAAATGCTGGATGGCAGAGAGAAACAGGGCTGTCAACACACTTTAATAATCACAGAGGGTGTGGGAGCAAACAGAATAGAAAATACTAAGTAGTGAAAGGGTACAGAGAAGGACAGTGTGGAGACCAGGATAGGATGGTGAAGGAAAGCAGCCCGTTTGGGGAAGAGAATGCAGAGGGGAAGAGGCAGAGACCAGTAGGTTTGGGAGCATTAGACAACATGATCCCAATGAAAACGGAGAAGTACTTGGAGGGCAGGATATTGGAATTTGGTTTGTATTGTTTTGGGTTTTTTGAGGGGAAATAGACTAACTTGTCTATGCCACCTTAGGCTTAATTCATTAAGATATCTAAATCATCTGAAAGTAAAACTTTAAAGCTAACGTATCCACATCATCTCAACATTATCAGCTCCATTTGGTGATCTGCTGGTCTTGGTTTGAATGCCTGAAAGTTGTCAGAGATTTACATATCATAGGACCAAAAGGCACTGACAACAGAGCTTAAATGACTTGCCCTGACTCAGCACATATTACCAGGATGTGAATTTGAGTTAATATAGGATATAATTCGTAAATTTCGCTCCTTTTATCTTTCGACAATTTATGTGACTTCTAGGTTCCCCTTTGCAATCTTATTTCCAGCTCTTGCTCTTTTATATTGGTTGTTTATTATATTGACTTGGAAGGGATGGGGTGCTCAGGAGAACCTGAACAAGATACAATTTAACACAGTTATCATTCAGGCATTGGCAAAAAAATTCATAATATTTCGTGAAATACAAGCTCACTAAGCAAATCAATGTAAATTGAGTATTAACTATTGAAGAAAAAACTAACAAGCTTTTCAATTGCCATGAATAATACAATTTTCATTAAGAAAGAATGTACTGATTTATTATTGTTGTTTTTAGTTATGTTTGACTCTTCATGATCTCATTTGGGGGTTTCTTGACAAAGATAAAGAGGTGTTTTGTCATTTCCTTCTCTAGATCATTTTACCGATGGGGAAACTGAGGTAAACTAATTGAGTTACTTGCCCAGGGTCACATAGCTAGTAAATGTCTGAAGTCAGATTTCAACTCAGGTCTTCCTGACGCCAGGCTATTGTACCACTTACCTGCCCTAATGTGCTAATTACAAAACATCTATAATGTTGTCTAGGAGAAACTAAACAAAATGAATAGCACATCCCAGCTAAATTCCAAATATACTGGTTTTGACTATGTCACTCCTCTAAAATCTTAATATTATACCTTATTCAGGGGTATGCCCTGTTTGAATACTGGCACATTTCTACATAAGGGGCAAGCAAAGATAGAGTATGAGACTTTAAGTAACTGATATGTGAAAAGCAGCAGAGACAATTGACTTGCTCAAAAGTGTGTCCAAAAAGTAGATTGTTAAATTTTCAGTGTGAATATTTGCACCTCAGGCTAAAAATCTGGGCTTATTTTGTTTTGTTGTTTGTTTAGACTTTAGAAAGTGCTGGATTTTTCTTTTTAATAATATAGTACAGATGACTCTTCAAAGTGTGTGGGAAAATTGATTGTTAAAACATTTACCAGCTGGCCACTGGACTTGCCCCAAGGACCTGGGAAGAGCTGCCCAAGAAAACAAAAAGGGAAATTATCCCTCTATAAATGCTACTTGGTGTCTGTGAAGGTCAAAAAACAAACAAATAGAGCTTCCTGCCAAACTTAGGTTCTGGGTTTCTGCTCTTCCTAAATGAAGAAAACAATAACTCTTAATCTAGCATCTTAAAAACTCTAAAAGAGAGATGGAGCCAAGATGGTGGGGTAGAAGGACTGACCTGTAGAAACTCTCCCTGCTCAAAGCCCATAAAATACCTGTAAAAATGACTCTAAACAAATTCTAGAGCAGCAGAAGCCACAAAATGACAGAATGAAAGAGATTTCCAGTCCAAGGCATCCTGGAACACCAACAGGAAATGTCTATCCCACCTGGTTCAGAGTGGAACACAGCCCAGCATTGGCCCCCAATGCAGCAGGGACAAGACTGAAGCAGGCTTCAGGTCATGGAATCCCAGGTAGCAGTTGCAGTTCCCAAATTCCTCAACCCACAAATGACAGAGACAGCTTCAAAGGTCAGTGAGAAAGCTCTTTCAACTGGGTGAGAAAGGAGCAGGGTCCTGCCCTAGCCCTGGGCCCAGGCAGATGCAGTGTCCATTTTTGGAGCCCTCAGCATAAAGACCTCGGGGACATCAAGCAGCTGATCTGAATCTCAGCCCTGAGGTGAGGAGGAGCACTGGCATGGTGGAGCTGGAGGCAGTTGTGGAGAGTGAACCTCACTTACAGATCCTGGGCAGAAAAGCTTGTGGTTGCTCCCAGAGCAGAGGAGTAATCTCCTCTCCCTTGATTGTGCCACCTTGGAGGAACTGAGAGCTTACAGGTCCCTAGAGTATACCCTCTACTTGACAAAGGACTCAAAAGTCAAGTAACTGCCTGGGAAAACTCCCAACAAATGGAAAAAAATAAGACTATAGAAGGTTCCTTTCTTGGAGGACAGGTATTTTCCCCATCCTTTTGCATAAGGAAGAACAAAGCATACCATTAGAGGAAGACATCAAAATCAAGGCTTCTTTATCCAAAACCTCCAAAATAAATTTTCAGTGGTTTCAGGCAGCAGAAGAGCTCAAAAGAGATTTTAAAAATCAAGTAAGAGAGACAGTCATTTTTTTTTACTCTTCCAGCATCACCAAAAATGACACTTTTTCATTTTACATATCTTATAACTATTATCATTCCAATAACAAAGATTACCACAAAGAAACAGGAAAGACCACTGCTTGTGGCTTAATAAACCAATGTTTCTTGTTTTTGCTGTTGGTAACAGTGTGGTTTTTGTTATTTTTTGAACTGGACTTCTGGTTTCACTGTAATAAATTCTCAGTAAGGAAGACTGTCCACATTTCCCCATTCTACCTCATGTAGATCTGTATTTGTTGTACAATTTATAATCTTAGAGAGCCAAGGCTATTTGATTTGTCCAGTATCATACAACCATTATGACCAATGTTATCCATGTTAAATTTGTAATTATTTTTCCCTGATCTACAGTTCATACATACAGATACACACAAACAAAAATACATAGGAAACTTGTGGGGTAAGTACTATTAATTGTCAGGATCAGATAAGATTTCTTGTTGGATTTGTCACTTGAGCCCAGTCTTAAAGGAAGCCAGTTCTAAGAGGTGAGCAGGTCTAGCATTACAGGCCAGGTTTGAATTATAGTTCTGTCACTAATTGTGCAAACTGATTTGATTTATTTGTAAAATGAGGCAGTGTATGGTCTTAAGGTTATTTTCTTTCTTTAGTTTCTACAATTTGACAGATATTTTACAATATGATTCAGGAAGGGAAAGGGGAAATGGAGCAAGCATTAAAGTGCCTTCTTTATGTCATATGGACATTGCCATAAATACTTTACAAATATTATCTCATTTGATGCTTAAAATAACCTTGTGAAGCAGGTGCTTATTGTGAACCCCCTACCTCCATTTTACAATTGGAAAAAATTGAGGCAGATAGAGGTTAAGTTAACTCTTAAGATTATAGAGCTAATATGCATCTGAGGCTACATTTAACCTCAGGACTTTCTGACTCGATCTAGTAGTATATGTAATCTCCCATCCATCAGCTTTTAAAAAAGTAAGAAATAAGTGGGAGAAACCAAAAAATATTCTGAGAATTCAGAAAATGGGTGAGATTAAAAGTGAATACGGAAGAATTCATGGAGGAAGTTAAGTTTGGAATTAGATTTTGAAGAGTGGGTGAACTTTAAATTGATTTCATCAAACAATAACTCCCACAAATAAGTGGGTAGAAAAGAAAAGATTTCTCTGAAATGGGAATTACCCAAGGAAGTGTGCAATAAATGTGGCTGGAATTTTCGGGAGGTAGATAGAAGATTATTTAATGGAGTAAAGATTTTCTGTAAGGAAAGAGGCAAAGGTGGAATTGTTGGTTGGGACCAGTACACAAGTTAACTTAAGAGTCAGGTTGAGGAGTTTGATGGTATAATAAAGAGAACATTGAAATGGAAGTCAGGAGACTTGGTTCTGAATTTCAGTACTATTACGAATTAAGTATCTGACCTAATGTGATTCATTTGTGAAATGAGGCAGTATATACTCTTTAGGGTATTTTATAGCATAATCAAAGCAGCATTTTTGGAATATTTGTGGTATGCACTATTGATTTAAGAAGAAGGTGACTACTTAGGAGAGACTGACAAGCATCCACAAAGTAGTAAGGTCCTTAGCAAAGGTGAGCAGGAGAGGGAATGGAAAGATAGGCATGGATTAAAAGATTTTCAAAAATTAGTTAATTAATTTATTTTTAGTTTTCAGCATTCACTTCCATCAGATTTTGAGTTCTAAATGTTCTCCCCCTCCCCAAGATGGCATGCAATCTGAGGTAGGTTATATGCATGCATTCATATTAAACATATTTTCACTTTAGTTATGTTGTAAAGAATACTAGAGACAATGGAAGAAACCATGAGGAAGAAAAAAGAAATAAAGAGCAAATAGTATGCTTCAATCTGCAGTCAGACTCAGTTCTTTTTCTGGAAATCAATAGCATTTTCCATCATGAGTCTTTTGGAATTGTCTTAGATCCTTGCATTGCTGAGAAGAGCTAAGTCTGTAGAAGTTGGACTTGAAATATTTTAAAGAAATAATTAACAGGATTTAAGGATACCCTAAATGAAAGAGTAAAGCAGCTAATGATGAATCCAATATTTCAAATCTGAATTATTTGAAGAATAATGAAATTAGCAGAAGTAGAGAGGCTTAGGATGGGAGGCACTTTGGGAAGAAAATGATGATGAGTTAAGTTTCATAAAAATTAAGATTCAAGTGATGGAATATTATCCAAGTGTATGAAAAATGTATTCTTTTTCTAACATAAAGCTTACCATAATTTAATTTTTAGTGGAAGTATAAACTTTTTGCCAAAAGTAAAATCTAATCAGCTAAACAGTCCTCCAAATCTAGTGTCCAACTTTGTTAACCCTGAAAAATGTGACTTTTCATTTCTGTAAATACAGGTCTTTACTGTTTCTTGTACTTCAAAGAGCTTCTATAAAACAATATTTTGATGAGTTAACTAAAAATTTAGTAGAAACACATGGTTAAAATATCCCTGTAAGTATACAATTTTAAGAGAACTTGAAGGAAATAGTTCTAAGCAAAATCTGTTTCACGTTTTGCAAAATGAAAGGTGTCTGAAAAAATATTTTAACATTTTCAATTCATTCCAACTTGGTTGGATCTGACCACTTCTATTAATTTTGCTTTATAAAAAAGTCAGAAAACCGTAACTTCACGTCATATTATACAGAACTCACCTAACAAGAAAGACATTAAAGCATGAGAAAATAAAACAAACTGTTTTCTTTCAACTTCCTCTTTTTTCTTGTGCTTCTTTTCTGTTTTGTTTTAAATTTCAAAGGCTATTCTATTTATCAGTTTGCAGGGTTTTTTTTTGATAAAACTATAAGTGAATATCCAGCAAGTAGATTTATGTAGTATTGTAGCTAGCTTTTTGGGGTGGTTGGTTAATTTCATGCAAATATGTGACTTTAAGAGGCTTAGTAGACTAGTCAAAGAGCCAGTCAAACTGGCAGGAAGACTTAGGTTAAGATTCCACTTCTGATACAATATGATGTGACCCATGGGAATTTACTTAAATTCTTGGAGCACATCTATCCTTCCCTGCCCCAACCCCAGACCTTAAAGTTTGCTGATATAAGGATATCCTGGCAAGGAAATATCTACCACCAATACTGATGGACCACTGTTCTTCAATTTATGCTTAGAGCATTGCCTAGGCCACTGAGATTTAAAAAAAAAACTTACTCAAGTTCATAGAGTAGTCAAACTATAAAAACAGATAATTGCCCCCCCCCAAATTGCAAAGTATTAACAACCACATGAAAATGTTTCCAATCACTGAAAATAAGAGAAACCCAAATCAGAACAAACCCGAGGCCTTACCTCATACCTGGCAAATTGGAAATAACAAAAGATAGCAACAGTCAATATTGGAGTACTTGTGGGAAGACAGTCACACTAGCCTGAGTGGGGGACTCTGAATTAATATAACTATTTTGGAAAACAATTTGCAATCATGCAAGCAAAGTGAGTCAGTTGTCTATGTCTTTTGACACAGGAATTTCATTACTATCGTCTACCCAAAAGAGGTCATTGATAAAAAGAAATATCCTATGAAAACTGAGATATTTATAGAAATTATTATAATATAAGGAACAAAGTAGATGCCCATCAACTGGGGAATTGCTGAACAAATTATGATACAAATATATATATATATATACATATATATATACAAAAATATATTTTGTGCTTGAAGTATTTACATTTATGAATAAAGGAAAGTATAGAAGCACGAACAGACAGAATGAAATAAGTAGGTAAGACAACAACAAAATACGCAATAGATAGAATAATACAAATGGAAAAAATAACAACCATAAAACAATTAAAATTAAATACTGCAAAATTTCAAAAACAACCAAGTGTGACCCCACCAAAAAAGGCCTCCCCTAACTCCTTTACAGAAGTGGAATATAAACATTTGTGAAACATTACGTCTATTTTAAGATTTTGAAATATATTTTGAAGGTTCCACTGGTTTTTTCTCTTCCCCTTTTTCTTTTCTCTTGCTATATAATATCACTTTCTTGGGTGGAGGAGAGAAAGCAATAACAGGGAAAATTTAGGTGATGTCAAAAACCAAAGATATCAATTAAAATTTGTTTTTGAAAGATTTTCGTCTTCACTCCCCATTACAACTGGTTCAATACTTGCTTAATCTTTCATCTGCCATTACACACTTCCCTCAACTCATATTTACAGGAAATCACTTAGTCTCCTTCACTACGAATACGAAGGCTACCTAATTTGAATTCAAACAACCCTTCCTCTTTTCCAGGCCTTCTCTCTTTTCACTCTGTAATTTCCAAAATGTGAGTACTAGACAATTCATTTGGTTTTTTATGTGTCCTTTGAGTATGAACTGATCTCATGTTGAGGCTTTTTATGCTTCAGAATAATACTTCAACATAACATTATCTATATGCAGAAGTATCTGAAGGACTCTCTACACAGAATCCCTCATCCATTTTGAATTGGTTTAATCAATCTGTAAACATTTATTAATTCTTTCTTATGAGCCATGTACTGTCTTAGGCAGTGAAGTAGAATAAAAAAATAATGATGTTATCCCAGGTCTCAAGAAGTTTACATTCTATCAGGGGATATGTATGCATATTAACACATTCATGTATAGGCATACATAAAAAAAGTGCAAGATAAATGTAAGGTATTTCAATAGCTTCAATAGTTAGGGAAGGAAGGACACTTGTAGTATGAAGGACAGGAAAGGATTTGTGTAGAAAGTCATGCTTAAACTGAGTCTTGAAGAAAGTGAATGATTTTATAATGCTCTTTCTGGGACATCCTCTCCAACAATGTTCAGTTGGCTTAGAGAACACAATCTCCTTGTGTGTTTTTTTTGTCCCAGTTTATTATCTAGATATTAATAATCAGATTATTCATAAAGTCTCTCTACTCATCCCATAGTTGTATCTGTCAAGAAATTCTATATAATCTTAATTATTCATGAGAAATTCCTTGTTGGAGAAGAGACTCTAAGTTTTCATTTCACTTTATTAATGTTTTTAATAATCAACCAATAATATTTAATATCCATATTATCAGATGTATCTCATCTCATCAAAGTGACAGCTTTCTCCCCCAAGTACACTGTAGTTGACCTTTGCCTTCCCACCTTATGTGACTCTCCTCCATGTTCTCCCATAATTCTGACCCCAGCCTTAGTTTGTCTTGACATTTAGAATAAATCAATTGGAGCATGTGGTGAGCTATCCACATAATCCCAAACTTTTACCATTTGACTCACTCAGCCTTTTTCATTGGTGCCTTTCATTGATCACATCCTTTACATTCTTGCTTCTTTATCATTTCTTATTGGTGATGTATTACAGCCTGTTTCTTTCTGTTTACACCTGTCATTTTTCTCTCCATTGCTCTTTGGATGATCCTTAGCAGTATTGTTTCTGAGACTATAATGTTCCATGACTAATAGTCATCTAATTCTCCTCTTAATATTAACATGTAACTCATTTCATTTTAGGAAAAAAAGAAGAAAAAGTTAAAACTTTGGTAATTGAATTTTTTTCAATGTCTGGAGCAATCTATTTGTTTTTGTAGGCAGAGTACATGATGCATAGATGCCAATGTAAGTCAGGTAACATATTATGGTAATATATCCACAGGAGAGGTGGCATCAGAATTGAAAGGTGATTAGAATGGTTTTATCATAAATTCTGATAACACTGACTTTCAAGTTCTGTAAATGAGACAGACTCAAGTACAGTCACCAGAACAAAAAGAAGTAGTTAATTTCTGGTTATGCAGCCTTTATGGTGCTCCTAAATGTCCATTTTTTCCAATATATGAACTTCAAAGTTTGTTTTTATTTTCCCCCAGAACCACCAAATGAAAGCTTTGCTGAGATGCCAAAAGGAATTATATGGGTTTGTAGCAGAACTGAACCTTATCCTGTGAGGTCCTTGTTTGAATTGTTATTCAGTACAGAGTAGCATGTCTCCCTTGAGTAGGGATTCTCCTTAATCTACCACACACCTGCTGTAAAATTATCCTCAAACAAATATAATCCAAAAGATTCACCCTCCTCTCTGTGGAAGAAAAGTCTAAGTGCAACTGGATATATTTCCTCCTAGGAAGATCTGGATTAAGTAGCAAATAACTTAAATATATCCTTAATGAAGAAGTTTTCTCTCTAGTGCTATAGTTTCTTATTTCCTACTGACCTAAGCAGCATGTGACATAAGAAAAAGGAAGGAGATATTGTACCCTGTCAAAACATTAACAGACGCTATTGTACAACAAATGGGAAGGCAAAATAACTTGCTGAACATCGCACAGAAAATTGGTGACAGTTTTTAACAACCTTTATAATCAGGAAGTTTGACCTCCTTATTCTTTCATTAGGAGGTCATTAACTATTCACATTTCTTAAAGTATAAATTAAATATTTGGTGTTCCCAAACAGAAAAGAAATGCAAATCCTCCCATAAAGTGAGACAAGAGCAGAGCAGGAAAAGACATAATTAAAAACCTTCCTTTACAGAGAGCCCTGGCTTTTCAACTTCAAGCCAGAAAGAAGCAGGAAATGAAAATGATTAGAAACAAAGTGTAAGTGAAACCATCCATGAATATTCTCCTATCTTAGCCAAAGACTTGGGGGAAGAGTTCCCCCAAAGGAGGTTAGTGGTGGGGAACAATTGATTGGAGGATTAAAATGGAACTGATTTTTAAACCTCAAACTGTAGCAGACAAGAAAGCAGATGGTGTATATTTATTTGTACATAACAGAATCCAACTATATGCTGCAAGGTTTTTATTTCTTTTCCTATATCATGGAACCTCAAGGGTGATTTTAGTTATGAGACTGAACTTCAGAATTTTTTTAAGTTGTCATCTCAGTGTTTCCTTAGGCTAGACCTATACCAGTAGCATGTTGTATTTATATTTTCTGAGCATAGATGGTTCTATGAAACAAGGGGAAATAAGAGAAGGTTGTCCTCCCATTTCAGGTTCCTTTCTATATACATATATACACACATATATGTATGTATGTATAGATATATGTGTGTGTGTTTGTAATGTTTAAGAGGAGTATTGGGTGGAATGTTAGTAATGGAACATTACAGTTTCTGAAACATTAAGGTTGAAGCCCATCCAAAGATCAGTGGAGATCCACATGGCAGATGTAGAGAGGAAGAAGGTTATATAATATATATTATGCAGTGATTCCTTCCAGCCTCTGCCTGCTTGGGTTGTTGACAATGATTTCTAGATTTGTCTTCCTCAGCATTGCCAAACTTTTTTATCATTTTCTTTTATTGACACTGACTTGTCCAATGTCCCATTCTTCCAAAGTACTACTTATTATCAGCTCATTTATATTTAGGCATAAGTGACTGATAATATTAATGTGTTCTTCCTATGGGTAGCTACATTTTATCAGAGGAGACTAATTCAGTTAGAATTTCAGGGGGTGTGAAAAGGAGAAGTAAAGGAGATAATCTGGGGAAACCTTTTGGACGTACTCCCTAAATAAATGATAGGCAATAATGTGTGTTCTATAAGACAAATTCTCATTGATAGAAGTGAGGATTGTCCCAAGTAACCCATATTGTAGAATAATACAAGTGAGGGGAAATAGAAAAAAAGAGGGGGGAAAGGAAGTCCTTGAAGAAATATAACCAATGGAATTTCCTTTTATAATGAGGCTACATAAAACATGGGAAATGTACCCATATACAAAGAGACTCATTATGTTTTAGAAACACAAGGGACTTTGATAAAGAGCTAGTGCAATGCCCTAGTTTTAAAGCTAAGAAAACTGACTCCCAGAGAAAGCAAATGACCTAACCAAGATTATAGGCTAAGCTAATGTCTGATTCAATATTAGAATCTAGATCCCATGGCTTCCAAGCTAACATCCTTCAAAAAGTAAAGGAAAATAAAACATCCTTGTCCTATAGACAGAAACCCTATAAAGAAGAGAAAAAAACATCTACATTTCACTAACCACTGGGATCTTCTAAGACCCATATATTCCTACTTTCCTTTATATATTTGAAAGTGCCATTACATATATAATGTTACTTTCCCAGCAGGAAGCTAGCATCAATTATTAGTTGAGCTAATAATTTGTGGCCTAACATTAATCAATTCATGCACCACCTTGTGTGCCAAGAACACACACAGAAAATCAGTTAAAGAATATTCCTTTGTCTTTCACAGAGTGCTCTCCATTTCCATAATTAAGGAAAATTTATATTTAATCATTTACCTTTTTCTAGGTAATTGCTTTAATGAGTGACTATAATTCAGGTGTCAACTAAGGCTTATCTATTGATGATGTAGCCTGCGAAAAACAGCATGGTTCTTCTCCTCAAAGGTACGAATAATTGAAGAAATTATGTTAACATACATTCAAAAATTTTGAACAATGGAATCAAATACAAAAGGGCATTCAATTAAGAGACAAATTACATAGGATTTTTTTCAATATCTAGATTTTTACAATATCTAGAAATCTCTGATCAGTCAGGAAATAGTAAAATATATGGACAATTGAATCATCTAATTAGAAAGGCTCTCAAAATCATTTGATCTACCTCTTTCCCTTCAGGAAAGTAAATTTCTAGACTTTTGTAGATAAATATAGGCAGCTAGATGACTCAGTGGATAGATTACTGGACCTTCCTGCTGAGTTCAGACACTTACTCTGTGACCCTGGTCAAATAACTTAATTTTACCTCAGTTTCCCCATCTGTAAAATGAGCTGGCGAAGGAAATGGAAAACCACTCCAGTATCTTTTGCTAAGAAAGCCCAAATCAAATCAAGAAGTCAGATATGATTGAAATGATTGAATAACAATGAAAGATAACTGTAAATGGCCCTTTCCTTCTCACTTACTAAAGATTCTGACACTTTCTTTGGTTAACCATTTCAACTTAGGAGATATATATATATATATATATATATACATATCCTATATGTATATCTATGCACATGCTTATTACATTACGTATTATTATGTGTATCTATAACATATAATAGTACATAATTATATGATATAATTATAAATTACATATATAATTTGCCTCTCTTTAATCTTACCCCTTTTTGTTTAAATCCTTGTCTTTGAGAAATGACATCCTTCTCTTCCCCTCAAATGACAGAAAATAAGTCAATTATCACTTCAATGTTATACTCTAGGCAGAATTCATTCCAATTCCTTTGGTTTCTCTGTGCATATTACCAGACAAAAGGAATACCCCCATATTTAGAAGGAAATAGAATCCAGAGTTAGAAAAACCTAAATAATTGTATCTGTTGAACAGACTGAGACAATGGCAAGGGCACTTCTTTTTACATATTCTTTCCTCTTCTTCTCTATGCTACCATCTGAAGTACGCTTTCAGTCCAATATAGGAATGTTCTTTTGTCAGGATAAGAAGATGAAAGGAACCGTAAGTAAATTCAGAAGAAACAGGCTAAGCACAGAGTCCCTTCGGCCAGCTTTATGATGCCTCTTGGTTTTAGTGCCAGATCAAGTCAGCTAGATTTTATTTCAAAGCCACTAGTCATGATCATCATCTGGTAGAGTCTGTATTCATCTGTTGCATCCCATCTGGCAATCTGGTGCTTAGGAGAGGTCGCCAGTTGACACAGGGCCCATCCACAACAGATATACTATTATAGGATATAGGAATAATGGAATTTTACAATCAGAGTTTTACTATAGTTTTTAGCCTTTTGGCAAGAGACTATAGTCATTAAATAGTTGGTCAGTGCCCACTTGATGATATGCTCTTTGAACCAGAGGTGTATCCAATTCGATAATTCCATTCAGTCCATAGCTAATGTGTATCTGTGATATGGAAGGCGTTATGGTTATGCAATAGATCCCACATGGATCCTGTTCCTAAGGAGTTTGCAACTGAATAAGAAGTAAAGATCTATCTAATCAATTATGAACATTTATTAGATGCCTACTTTGTGCCAGGCTAAGAACTGGAGATACAAAAAAGAAACAAGATAGTTCCTGTCCTCAAGGGATTAACAATCTGATGAGGAGACAACAATCTAATACAAGGCAGACTATAGACAGTATAAATAAGGAAAAAATAAATAGTAGAATTAAGAACAACTGGGGAAGGCTTCCAGTAAAAACCATCTATTATGTATGTATTATGTATGTATCTATAAATACATATATGTAATTCCTATACTAGGCAGAGCATGATAAGCTAATGAAAAAATTGAGGGAGAGAAAAATTAATTTTATCTTGGGAGGAGTAGATAGAGCATGTTTAGAGATGATTCAAAAAGAATGTTGCATTTTGAGTTTTGAATGAAGGAAAGTATTTCAAAGGGCAGATATTTTGGAGAGGCAATGGGCAGTAATACACTCCAAATACAGAAATAATGTGAACTGCAGCATGAGGGTCATAAAAAC
>CM053771.1:329550334-329593443 GCA_028658325.1 Potorous gilbertii
AAAAAATTAAAAAAAAATAAAAAAAAGCCCATCTCAGTGGCAGCTGGGTGGTGCAGTGAATAGAGCCCTGGAGTCAGGAGAATCCCAGTTCAAGTCTGGCTTCAGACATTGACTAGCTGTATGACCATGCAAGTCACTTAACCCTGATTGCCTCACCTCCTCTCACCGCCAATCCAAAAAAGGCTATCTCATGTTTATAGCCTCAAGATAATATGAACTCTTTTTTGCGTGAAAGTTTAATTCTAGGATAAAAATAGTTAATGATTTTAATCAATATAACTAATGAAATCAGGTTAGTGAAGAGCATGAATTTACCAGAGATGATCTATACAAAGTAATTACTGATTTGTTCACGTTAAATCTATTTTTAGTAAGCTATTTTGTTGTTAGCTTTGGTGTAATAAGAGAATGTGAATCATATAACTTGTATTGATCAAAAATAATCACCTTCATGATACTGAACAGCAGATGGATGTCACTACAAACATCTAAAACTCAATATGACCCCAGAGAACTCATTGTCTTTCCCCCAGAACCTACTTCTCTTCCGAACTTCCCTACTTCTGCTGAAGGTACCTCCATCCTTCTAGTTACCCAGATTCACAGCCCCAAAGTAATGCTCAACTTGTCACTGTCACCTCATATATCCCATCAGCCGCCAAGTCCATTCTACCTTGTTCATTTTTCTTTGGTTCCTCTGAATTGTACCTTGCTTCCAGTACATTAATTTCCCTGTGAATTTGGGGGAAGAATGTTAGATTTAGAGCCAACAAAACAATCAGTTAGTCAATAAGCATTCATTAAGTGTCTGTTTCTGGCCAGGCATTATACTAGACACTATTTAATTTATATCTTTATATCATCATGTAAAAGCATGAATAAAATACTACCCAACCTAAAGAACCTTACATTCTATAAGGGTAGCCAACATATACCCACAAAACTATATTAAAATAATATTGAATATTAAAATATATACAAAATAAATGCAAGGTAATTGAGAGAGAGAGACAGAAAGAGAGAGAGAGAGAGAGAGAGAGAGAGAGAGTGGGAGCGGGGGGCAGAGAAGTGCCCCAGCAGGTGGAATTTAAAGATTTTGGTGAGGAGGGAATGAAGTCCAGGTATGGACAGTCTGTACAAAGGCAAAGAGTTAGAATGTTGTAGCTGAGCAAGATCAAGAGGACCATTTTGGCTAGATCAAAAGTGTATGTGAAGAAGAGACAGAAGATTAGAATTCAAATAGCTGGTTCTGTTAATTGACCATGCACCAGTCAATTCACCTCTCTAGGCCTCAATTTCCTCAGCTATAAAAGAGAATGATGTTGGATTATAGTATTTCCAAGGTCCCTTTTAGCTTTAACTCCTATGAAACTTTCTATTTGTCATTTATTGACTCACTATTATGTATTCAGAAGTTCACCTGAATATCAGGTAAACTAAAATCTTGATTTTAAGAGGCTTTTAACTATTTTTTTTAATGTTAACATAAATTTTTTTAAAATTTGTTATTTATGGAGTTACTATGCAAGTTCTTCATATGTGAAAGTTATGCTACTAGCTTGCCGTCTTTAGGTCATGCACTTTGAGTATTTTTTTTCAAAAAATATCAGTCAAAAAGACATTATTAAGTCCTTACTGTGTACCAGACATTGTGCTGGGAAGTAGTGATACAGAGAAAGCAAAACGTCGGGTCTCTGCCTTCAAAGAGTTGACATTCTAATGAGGGAAACAAGCAAAATGTGTTCTCTCTCTCTCTCCCTCCTTCCCTCCCTCCCTCCTTCTCTCTCTCTCTCTCTCTCTCTCTCTCTCTCTCTCTCTCTCTGTCACACACACACACATTCATATTTACATGACTATGTCACAAGCGCTGTCCCCGACATGTAGCATGTATATTTGTTTATCTCGAAGAGATACCTCTAGCCTCATAAGCAGAAGATCAGGGCTAACAAAAATCGGGTCACTCTGCTCTCTTCAGAGAGAGAAGATACTGGGGCTAGAATTGTATCTTTCTGTTCCTTAAAATGTTAGTCTAGTGGATGTCATTTTAAAGTCTGATCTAATCATTGTTTCATTACTGGGTAAAACAGAGCTGCCAGCTTTATATCCAAGGCTTGACTACTTCCCCACCAAGTGTCAGGTCCACAATGATACACATAGAAAATAGCGAAGAAACCCATTTATATAAGTTATAGTAAAAGGATATTAGAGAAAGTACGCAAAGGAGAATATTTATCAGACAATATAGAGTGAAGGAGCTCTCCTAGAGGGAGCAAAGTCTCTCAGGTCGAGAGAGAGGGAGACAGAGAGACAGACAAACAGAGAGACAGAGAGGGAGATAGAGGAGAGAAAAAGAGAGAGGAGAGAAACAGAGAGACAAGACAGAGAGAAACAGTGAGAGAAAGATAGAGAAACAGAGCGAGATAGCGAGAGTGACTTAGATCTCACCAAAGGGGAAAAGCAAGCTGGGGATATAGGGATATGATGGAAACTGCCAGGCCCTCTCATGCTGTTTTCCTTCCAGATAATTTTCCTTCAGCAACATGAAGTAGGGTTGTCATCTCCCATCTTGTCTCTAGAAGCCAGAAGCATCCAAAGTAACTGAATATTTGAAGAAGGTTCAAAGAAAAACTGAAGAAACAAAACATCTCTAAATCGTATCAGTATCAACATAGATACATTTGTATGTGCTTATGCATAATATATACACATGTGTATATGCATATATACATATATACATACAAACATATAATGTGTCAGTGTACATGTACATGTTCATCTATCTGTTCAATTGTTTAAGTCATGTCTAACATTTGCAATTCTCTTGGCAAAGTTACTGAACAGTTTGATTTCCTTCTCCAACTCATTTTACAGATGAGACAACTAAGGCAAACAGAATTAAGTGACTTGCCCAAGGTCAACCAATAAGTGTCTGAGGCCAGGTTCCTGCCTTCAGGCATGACCTAGCTACCCAATATTTCTTTTTAACTTATTGTAAGTTTAATATAATTACATAACCACCACATGAATTTGAGGCTCCAACGGCTGACTGTGATACAAACAAACATTGTTAACACAGCACCTGGTCATAAGAGTGAGAAAAGGAGTGCAGAAGGGCTAAATCTGGGGCCTACTGACTGCCAGGTGGAGGGAGGAAGGCAGCAATGTTTTGTATCCGGCCCCATATGAACCTCATCCGTCCCCTCCATACACATACCACAGTCTTGGTTTCCTCTATGAAATTCTAGTTCAAAGCTCAAGGAAGGATCAAGTATGTTTGTTCTTGACCTGCAGACAACAACTCTGTGTGTCCCTAAGTCCCCTGGGGTAGAACATCGGCAGAGAAGTACTCTATGCTATTTAGGGAAAGTATTCATTGCTGCCATGTATATAGATACACAACTACATCTACAAACAGAGTGGAAGTGGGAAGTTGTCCCAGAGGGAAGACATTATCAGTGAGTAACAGAGGTGGGCCTTTAGCTGTCTTCAAGGAAGTATCACTAATCCAACCTCATTTGTTTTCCCATTCTTTCTTTTGAGGAATAACTGCATTTGAAATAAAATTGGCCAGAGTTAGGCCCAAGAGTTCAGCAAAATGAATAAGCCCAGTCACATGCTAAGTCCAAGACTTTTCCTCACCCTATACCCAACCCTTTCCCCCTGCTCTAATCCTATGGATTCCAAGATAAGGCTTACCCCAAGGGATGGGGAAGCAAGAATATTGCTGAAAATTAGTGAATAAAATAAGTCATAGGGTCTCTTTGCTCAAGCACGGTGATTTTTTTTTTTTTGGTAAAGTTGTTTTATATATGAAAGTAAAGAGAAGCATAGATACCTATCTCTGCTCTCCCTCATAGGATTTGGGAATAGATGTAGTCTGAGTTTTCTTTGGTCACTGTAGTTTATGAAGAATATCTCCTAAGGTATGAGAAGATTGAAATCTGTGCTGTTAATATTAGTTCCCATACCAATGAAATTACAAATATTTTGAAATATTGAAGAACCATAAATGAACTTCTGTTAGAAGTAATTTCCCCAAATGTAAGAAAAAAAGATACCTTTAGGTTTCTCTAAAACTATCAAAAAAACATTACCAGTGGGTGTATGGGGTAGAGGTTACATAAAAGTCAAGTGTATCCTACATGTGGTTATTATTTTACAAAATATACATATACAGAAATCAGAGAATTTTAGAGTGATTTAATAGTCACAGAATTACAGAAACACATTCAAGTTGTTTGCTCTCATGGTTTGGACGAGATGGAGTTACCAGTACCATTCCTTCCAGGCAGGTGAAAGACCTTACCATTTGTCAGGCCTCGATGCCCTCCAGACCCCTGATACTGTCACCTGACCTACTAACATAATCCAAGAATTCCTCT
This sequence comes from Potorous gilbertii, assembly GCA_028658325.1. Lineage (NCBI taxonomy): Eukaryota > Metazoa > Chordata > Mammalia > Diprotodontia > Potoroidae > Potorous > Potorous gilbertii. The sequence goes on from CM053771.1 coordinate 329,554,717, forward strand.
CTTAGCCTTGCTACCTACTAAACCTTTGAAAGCTTCAGGATTTCCCAACCCTTCCATCCAATGCAAATTAACTTTATTTTATGTTTTGTTTACCTCAGTTAAAGTATAAGATCTTGAGGGCAGGCCTTCTCTCACTTTTCCTAATAAGTATTCCCTAAATATTTCTTTATCTATCCATCTCTGTATGTTCTCTAATTTATCTGTCTTCTTATAATATGTCATCCAGAACCTAATAATACACCAGTTGTGGTCTGATCAATGCATAAAATATGAGAATAATACCTTCTTTTTCTCTGAATATGATGTCTTTATCAGTGTGTCTTAAATTCATAATGGGTGGGGATGGACAGTATGACCATTTTTGAAAAGTAGTCTATCTTGTCAAAAAACAAAATGAGGTTATGTGTTTTATGACCTATTCTTGATGAAGCCATGTTGACTCTTAAATGATAAACATCTTAGTCACTAAATCCCCACAAATTATCCCACGTTTCAAGACATACTTGTGAGGTCTACTGGCTATGGGACTGACCATGGACATGCCATTCAAGATTTCAAGAAGCAATCTAAGACTGCAAGATATAGACACATTGAGAATTTATAAAGAACATTTTCACCTCAGGAGTTCACACTGAAGAAGTCACTGATCTATACCAACACCCACCACTACCACCACTCCTACTTCCACAACACACAAACAAAAAAAAGTGGCCACAACTATTTTTGACTCTCATTGTTTTGTTGACTCTTAGAAAAATACTGAATTTGCAGTTTATAAAAATCCCTAGATATTTCTTACACAAACTCATGTCTACTTAAGCTTCCCCATACATCTTGTTCTTGTGCTAGTTTGTTTTTTGGTTTCTTAACAAGTATAAGATTTCTATTTATTTTCTTTTTATTGTATTAGTTTGGGGCCATCATTTTAGCCTGCTTGAATTTGTTTTCTTGAATCTATCATCCAGTAGCTAGATATTTCTTTGTGCCTTCTAAAGTTTGAAAAACCATGATTTTATTTGAGAAAATGATGAACATGTCGTACCCCTGATCTTATGATGCTCTATGTAGTTAAGCAGAATAGTGCCAAAGACAGTGGAACTCTCTTTTGGAGACCTACCTCAAAGAAGTCATTGGTCTATTTAGGCTGACTTTTTGATTCAGTTGCTCAACAACTTCTGAATGCAGTCAGTCAGTTCTCTCAATCTTGTTGACATTTTCCATCCTTTCCATTTCCTAAGGATAATATGAGAAAATTTCTCAAAAGCATTTCTAAAATCTAGGTATCGTTTCAAATATTAAGGTTTTGGTTTAATGAGACTTGTCAAAAATCAAAATAAGTTATGTCTTACATAACCTGTTCTTGAAGAAACCGTAGTAATAAACATTTCCCTCAGTCCTTACAATTTTTTATCTTTACTTTAAAACCTTACATTCCTTTAATAATGTGACCTATATTGTTAGAGAAATTAAAGTCATGTTCAAGGAATCAATCCACTTTTAAAAGAAAAAAAAATGAGAACATTTGCTCCTCAGCAGACATGTGATACCTCTCTCTTTCTCTATTGTTTTTTCCAAAATGCCCAACAGACTGTTCTGTGATCAGATCCACAATTTCCAGGAACTTGCTATGCATGCTCTGCTTCAACCTCATTGGGAATAATTGGTAGCTGTCTTAGAACTGTCTTTATTTATTTGGAGTTTCAAATGCCATTTCCAATTTTCGTTCAATCATTTTCAGTCAAAAGACAGTTTTCTTTAATAGGGAAAAAACAAACAAATATTAAAAACTAACCAACTAAAAAGAAGCGAATGGCTTTGAATAGTTCCGGCCTCTATTGTCTGTTAATCATTGCTCTGGTGGCATAGTGAATGTAGCACTTGTCCAGGAATCAAAGCTGGCCTCGGACATTTACCAGCTGTCTGACTTTGGGCAAATTAATTAGCTTCTGTTTGTCTCAGTTTTGTAAACTGAAAAATAGGACGCCCACATATTTTTTTTCTTGACTGTCTGAAGCTTGTTTTCTTCATTATTTGAGGAATCATTTGTATGTCTGCGTACATTGTCATATTTTCATCCTTGAGAGCATCCTATCCCCTTTGGTCCAACTCCTCCTATAGAACTTAAGGCTATGGAATTCTACCTCTTTTTTTTCTCTTTTAAAATCTAACAGCATTCACTAGCACCTATCTTGCAAGGTTGTTGTGAAGATTATGAGATAACATTTCCAAAGCACTTAGTTCACTTAACTGGTACATAGCAGTTGCTATATGAATGCTTATTTCCTCACCCATTCCTCCACAATTGTATCATGTGGTGATTTGATCCTGTCTTAAGGATCCTTATGTCTTCGATGTAGCTCAGACAGTTTTGTTGATCTCAAAAAACCATTCAATGCCAATTGTGGCTCTTTCTGAACTTTAGTGTTCATGTCCCTGTCATTATATGACTGTACCATCCTTCATCCTGCTACTTGCCCTTTGTCCTTACTTGTATGTGTTTACTTTGTGTAAAAAACATTTATCCATTGGACCCCAGATTTTGATCTGGAAGGGACTTAGGAGACCAGCCAAGACAGCTCTCTTATTTTCAAATGAGGAAACTGAGACATAGAGAAGTCAAGCATCTCTTCAAGGGTTACACAATCATTAAGTGTTAGAGGTATCATCTGAATTCTATATTTCTGGTTCCTTATCTATTATAACAAACTACTTCTGATCCATGTATACCCATATCATATGATATTTAAAATTGTCTAAAGTTTTTCATTTTATTTTCTGTTTGAGGAATCATTTGTGTTTCTGTTCTTGTTGTCACCTTGTTGCTTTGCATTGCCTGGGGAACCCATCCCCTTTTGGTCCAATTCCTCCTACAGAATGTAAGATCATGGAATCCTCTTTATTTTTCTCTCTTTCAAAATCTAAAGTGTGTTCAAACCATGCCTCATTCTTCCCTTTTGTCATAATTCTCCCATCACAACTCCATCATTTTTCAGATGAGGAATTAAAGAATCAGAGGATATGTATGATTGATATATTTCATGTGAATGTCACATAGCTAGTATCAATGCATAGTCTAGAATTTATCTTGTCACCCTCAATGTTTTTTTCTATTAAACCATACAGTCTCAAAAAGTATGAACCAAATTAAAAAAACTTAATTTTAAAGGAAATTTAAAATGAATAGATGAGGGTCATAGATGAAACAAAAATATGCTGCCACTTTCATCTTTTGATAGTTCTCTATTGTTACTAAAGCATTAGAAAATGCCAAGTTTAAAGGACTGCCCTATCTAGTTGCATACATTTGCCGATTTTCCTTTTTTTAATTCTAATGCAAGAGTGAATCCATATACAGGTCTAAGAGAGACCATCAATCCTTCTGGAACACATGACCTATTAAAGCATTTCTTTTCTTATGAGATGATAGAATAGAATTCAGGAACTTTAAAATAAAATATACTGACTTTTTTGACGTTAAGACTCAAAATGTAAAACCTCATTACCCCAAGATGTAGTCTCATAATTAATGATAAAGAACAGGTTAAGTTCTACCTATTCTGGCATCTCACCACAACTCTGACCTGAGCACTCTGCCACTCCTTGTTTCTTGGCATATAGGGACAATAAACTAGGTCCTTCCCTTCTGTGAGGCCCTGAAGCAATTTCAGAAGGAGGAGCAGCTAGCTACCATTACAGAAAGCATGTACAATACACATGTTAGCGGCAAGCAACCCACAGCTTCCTGGGCAACTCCCTTAGGTTGCTTGGTGCCCATCCCTGAAAACTGTTATGATGTAGTTTCTATTTATCAAGATTTTCTTTGATGTCTATTTTAATCATTTATTTAATATAATTTTAATTATTCATTTAATATAATTCTCTATATTAAAATGATAATGAAGTGTATAATGAATATAATGAAATAATGCAGTGGGAGATGAACCATACACAGTTTGATTATTTTGCTGTTGAATCATTTCAGTAGTATCCTACTTATTCTGACCCAATTCTTAGCAGAAATACTAGAGTGACTTGCCATTTCCTTCTCCAGATCATTTTACAGGTTGTAAAACTGAGGCAAAGAAGACTAAGTGACTTGCCCATAGTCAAACAACTGCTAAGTACCTAAGGCCAAATTTGAACTAAAGATGAGTCTTCCTGACTTCAGGTCCACTCTGCTAATGACCTGCCCCACACAGTTTGATTTTCCTCCTTCCTTTCACATCCCTAGGTTTGACCAGTTTCAGGGTCCATGCTACAAAACTACTTTTCTAAGGAGTCTGCTTTACAATGAGGTCGTTTGAGGTCTTCAGGAACTAAACTCCTTTGAACGAACATAAATTCAGACCCATTTATAGCAAATAATGTACTCACAAGATTCTGAAAATCCTAATGTAATAGTATACATCATATTTACATGGCACTTTAAGGTTTGCAAAGTGCTTCATAAACACTGGCTCATTTTATCCTCACAACTCTCTTGTGAGGTACGGCCTATATTTATACCCTTTTCACAGAAAAGGGAAGTCATGTTAAATGACTTACTTAGGGTCATAGAACTTACAAGTGAGGGGTTTAAACTTCAGTTTTTCTGACTTTTGAAGTCCAGCATTCTGTCTACTATACCATGTAACTGTCCAGTATAGAAAGACAAATGGATAGCTAGATAAACAGATACATAGACATATACGGATAAATAGGCAGATATGGATGTATATAAGACAGATATAAAAGGGTATTTTTCATTTATTTAAAATATTATAAGCTCAGTATCATTGATGAGTAGTTTTGAAAGTATATCTAGATCTTTTTACCAGAGTTGCCAAAATTTGGAGTACATTTTATATGTCAATGTTACCAATTGTAATTGAAGTAAAGAAATATCTTAGAACATTATATCTCCATAACTATGCTGGATTTTCTTTTTCTATTATTATTATGTTGGAACTTCCTCATAAAATGTATTGTATGTAACCCTAAATTGTACAAACAGGCTCCAGATTATGCTGAAAAAAGGAAGCAACTCACTAGAGAAGCAATTATGATCTTTTGCTCTCAAAATACTATATCTATAATTATTATGTCTCATTGCCTTATATATGCTAATATATGTGAGCTATCAAGAGATTGATATAAATCTAGTGAGATGTTTCAAGATGAGCCAAGAAATACCTGTGTGGGAATAGGGCTAGGTTTGATCAGTCAGGCATTGTTAAAAATGAATTTTCTAAAGTCCAGGCTTGTCTGGGAAGAACTGATAAAGTAAGCAGGTTTATAGATTGGCTAATAAGAAAACAGGTTGGATTAGGAGTCATTGAAGCAATGGAGAGTGTTAAAAGTTCTCAGACACATCAGGTGGGTTGGAATGAAGCCATAACTATAGGAAAACATTCTTCACCTTTACATTGGGCCTGGTAGACCAGCTTAGATAGATTGTAAATGGGTCTACTGAAGTGAACTAGCAATCAAGATGGCCACAGAGGTTCATTGATCATCGGAAAGGGAATTGCAAAGGTCAAGAATATAGGAAGCCAGTTGATTCTTAAAGAGAATAACCAGGTAGTTGTTAGGTAAGACTACTGTAACAATGAAATTTGCTGCCACCTGTCAACTTTTAATGATATCAGCCAATGAGAGCCTAATAATCTTAACATCTTCCTTCTGTTGTTTATCTGTTTTATCCTATCTATAACTTGTTTGTGCATTGTTTATTAGCAAGTTTTCTCTCTCATTGGATTTTGAGTTCCTGGAGATTATGGACTCAGGGCTTACTTAGCACAGTGCCTGACATATAGTAGACACTTAATAAATTCTTATTAAAGGACTGGATCTCAAAGTAGCAAAAATACACAGGGGTTAGGGACTGAGGAAATGGCTTGATTTTCTTTGGTTCAAGAGTCTTCTGAGTCTTAGAGGGCATAAGCAGGGCTTACATAGATGTTACATGTATGCAAGAATACCATATCTGGTGTTCTTTCTTCTATATGATGATTCCTTTAAAAAATGTATGGTTATGTCCTTGCTTTCCATACTCAAGACACCGTACATTATTGTCAATGATTGTTATAAATAGTAGAACTGTGGCTGTGCTCCATACTAATATTAATCATCTGCTCCTAAGAAAATATCAGGTGACTAGTCTCATCCTCTCCTCCCAATTCCATTATAGGACTTCCCAGTTTGTCACCTACATAGATCAGTCACTATCAATAGAGTCAAGGCAATCTCTTTAGCTATATCATGAAACAGTACCTCCTTTCTCCATTGTTCCATTCATTTAAAGGATTCTTAGACTTTTTATATGGCATCCTAGTGAAGCTTACAGACTCCTTTTCAGAGTAAAGTTATTTTTTAATAAATTGAAAAGAAACTGCTAAATTTTCCTTAGAAGTTAGAGAAAATAGAAACATATTTATTTTTTCCCATTAAAATCCATGGACCCTCTGAAATCTCTTTGTGGAACTCAGGTTAAAAACACTCTGCTTTAAGAAATAAATTAGTGGGGCCACTACAAAAATCCACCAAATTTTCTAATTATTTTCTCTTGGAATATAGTTCAACTTGGAAGCTGATATTAAACTTATGTCTAATTAATTATTCTTTGGAATATGAGTTATTGAATCTATGTTCCTTGGATTCACCCTAATTGACTATATAATGAGGTTTCCCACCACATAATTCCCTGCTGAACATCTGTTAATGTTGCCTGTGAACTGGATTCTCATGAGAAATCTTTCCTTTAGTGGACCTTCCCTTTGACCCCTCACAAATAGTACATAAGTCTACCATTTATGAAAAACAAAAACAATCTCATTACAAAACCACTAATTTATTCCCTTTCCTTTCGTCATTCTTTTATTCCTCTTTTGTGATTCCTTTGCATTAACTTGCCCAACATCTTCTCTAAACCATAACACTTTATGCAGTTAATGTCAGTTATTAAAATCACACACCTATAGTCTGAAGAGACCTAATAAACCATTTTAGCTCAAACTCTTATTTTTTACATTAAGGATGATAGATTATTTGTACCTATCCCCAATCCCAGATGACATATTCATAGAAAACAAGTTATAGAAAATAGAAGTAACAAGAGGTTCAGAAGCAATAGATTATTTAAAACTGAGGTGAGAAGTGGAAGAGCAATCTACTATGGGATATCCAATGCAAAGGTACAAAGAGCACCCAGTGTTCCATTCACATAGTGTGAACAGTTTCCTTTTTGTGGACCCGCAGGTTCATCAGAGGCAGGACTTTATGGATAAACTTCACTTAGAGTTTGAAGTAGCTAATCCCTGTGAGAAATTTGGAAGTTTTGAGACTAAGCAGAGGTCCAGGAGCTGCCTGTGGAGGAGACTATTGCAAGTACACTCAACGTAGTGATTTATGCATTTTATAAATACTAAATTTCATTTTTTATTTTCTTAGTTCATATATATGTATTATATATGTTATATATGTTTATTATTTCTTATTTAGACAAGGGCAAAGAAGTTAGAAGTATTTCAGGCTATTTAAGGCAGGTTTTACCAACTTTACAAGTTTGGAGTGAAGTCATATAAGATAATATACATAAAATATTTGCAAATGTTATGTAAGATTTAACTGTAATTACGAATGACAGACAAAGAAGTTTGAACTCTGCTCTATGGCCAGTAGAGAGTGTAGGGAGGTTATTGGTCTAATTTGCAACATTTGGCAACTATCAAGATGTTAATGCTCATATTAAAAATTTAAGAAGTAAGACATTTGAAATGGCTCAAGCATACCCTTGTATTATCCAACTCAACTCAACAAGCATTTACAAAACACTTTCTATATGGCAGGCACTAAAGATGAAAGCAAAGGAGCATTGCCCTCACAAAGCTCGGGGAAAATAACATGTACATAGAAATTCAAATATAAAATAAATACAAAGTCAGTTCCAGCAATGAGGCAATAACAAGAGGAGGGGTAACTAATCAATACAGGCTTTCTGTAGGAGGTGGCCCTTGACCTGAGTTTTGAAGGAAGAAATAGATTATCTCAGTGAGTTGAAATGTGGGAGAGCAATCTAGGTATGAGAGATATCCTGTGCAAAGGTACAAAGAAAGGAGATGGAAAGTCATATATGGAGACCGGAAGAATATTGGTTTGCCTGAACCATAGATAGTATGAATTAAAATAATAATGCAATAAAATGTGAAAGGTGGATTGGTGCTAGATTGCAGACATTGTTTCTCCTGATGTGATACAATCTCTTTGAGGGCAACACCTATTTCACTTTTTGTAACAATAGTACCTAGGGAAGTATCTTCACATAGTTGGGATTTGATAAATCCTAGGTGAATTAATTCATTAATGTTAATGAAACCATTAATCACCAGTTAATAAATTCAGTAATTACCAGTACTGGGTGAAAGTTGGGAGAAGACTTGGGAATTTTGAATATGGCACTTCTTTTTTACTTCTTCCCTCCCACCCCCGACAGGCACCAACCAGTAGGGTTATTGTAATCATCTAGTCACAAGGTGATGAGGACCTGCCTCAGAGTTGTGGCAGGATCATTTTCAAGTCTTTCCCTCTTCAATCCATCTTCTATTTCATTGTCAAACTGAACTTCTTAAAATGCAAAAGTATGGCTATTTCACCCCTCACCAATCAATGAATTCCTATTGCCTCCAGGATCAAATAGAAAATCCCATTTTGCTTCCAAAACTCTTTATAACTGGACCCCTTTCTACCTTTCCCAGACTTTTTTACACCTTACTCCACTCTGTGTAGTCTGTTATCCGGTGACATCAGCCTCATTGCTGTTTTTCATACATAATACTTCATCTTCTAACTCTGAGCACTTTTTCTGGCTGTCTTCCACGTTAAGAGAACTTTCTTTATCTCTTCCTCCTAGTTTCCCTGGCTTCCTTCCAGTTTCAGTTGAATTGTCACCTTTCTTCAAAAAAAATTTCCCAGTTTTCCTTAATCTTAGTGTCTTCTGAGACTATCTCCAGTTTATCCTGTATGTATCTTTTAATACATCATTACCTGAATGCCATCTCCTCCATTAGATTGTGAACTCCTTGAGAGTAAGGACTTTTTTATTTTCCTTTCTTGGTATCCCCAGACCCTAGTATAGTACCTGAGTCACAGTGGGTACTTAAATGTTGGTTGATTGATCAACTGACTGTTACACAAATTTCAAGTGTTTAGAAAGGTTGATAGCAAAGGGAAAATTATTGTCCTTGCCAGCAGTTAAGCAGGTGAAAATTCAAAAGTATAAAAATTTAGTAGCTACAGGAAAGCATAAATCAAAGAATATAAGATTAAAATAAATATTGACCAGCAGCCCATATAAATTATACTTGCCATTGAACTCTTTGCAGATTTTCCCCTTCTTGTCTTGCCTTATAGAGTGAAAAGGAACATAAATGGTCCCTGGTGAGGGGATTTTTTGTGTAAGCCATGGTTCTATTCATCTTTCCTCTCCACCACTCCCCAAACTCATAGTAAATTTCTTGCTCTTTTCTTTGGATACTGATATATTGTGAAGTGTTGAGATTCAGGTAATATTGCTATGTGAATACAGTGTGGTCTTTTTAGTAGTACTATAAATTTTTATAGGAGTGAGTTCTACATGTGAACAAAAATAAAAACAGTTTTCTTTCTAAGTTGTAAATCCCATGGTCTTTCATTGGGGCACATTAACCAAGTGTAATCCTTGAACTATGTTATTATGACTAGATTTGATTGGCCTCTAGGTACTCCTGAGATGGGAAGAAAGTAAGTGGGTAAAAATCCACACTAAGATTTTCTAACAACTATTTAGGGGAAAAAACAAACTTTATTGGGCCTTAATTTTGAAGGATATTTTGTCAAAATTCGAAAGGGAAGACACAGCTAGAATTATTGAGAAGCATTATAATATGGTGGAAGGTATGAACTTTAATCCCAGCGCCAATTTATCTTTGAGTAAATAATTTTGCTCTTCTTGGCCTCAGCTTCTTGATTTGAAAAATGACAGAGTTGCATCAGACAGCCTCTAAAGAAGAATTTATTAACTTGTTTGTGTGTGTGTATGCGTGTGTGTATGTGTGTGTGTATGTGTGTGTGATAGATTCCTTTACCAGTCTGAATCCTTCCTGGAAATAACATTTTTAAGTGCATAAAACAAAATACATGTGATTACAAAGGAAATTACATTGAAATCTCAGTCTTGGTCTCTGTCTTTATCCCCCCTTTCTCTTTGTCTCTGTCTATATCTGTCTTTCTATCTCTTTCTCAAGTTTATAGACCCCATGCTAAGAAATACTACTGTGAAGCATATTCAAGGTCAAAATTTATTTATGCTCTTATGACCTCTGAAGTTCTATTTCACTTTAACAAAACACATTTTGCCATTATTTAACCCGTGTTGTATCATAATGTTCTGAGAATTATCCTTTGACCTAAAATAAAGTTGGAAGGACATTTGCTTTCTATAGGAAGCAAATGTTTCATCAGTATTACATAAGATGGAACCAGTGGCCTCTCTGTGATTTTGAGTCCCAGATCTGTTACTTACTTTATGTGTGTCCTTAGGCACCCTCAGCCCACATTTAAGTTCTCTGAAGTTCAGTTATCTCATCTATAGAATAAGAGAATTGGGTATGTAACCTCTGAGGTACCACCCAGCTCTTTGTCTGTGATCCTTGAGATATAGTTCATTGATGTCCATGGAGTATTTTATTTGTCAGGAAAGAGCTTGGATCACACTCAATAATTTCTGACACCTATGAAATATATAGATGAGACCAAATACTAAAGTACCTAGCCTTTAAGTAATAAAGCAACTTGATCACCAGCTACAAGTTAATCATACTGTAATTCAATAATTACAAGGCATCATACCTATACCCCAGCATCCCAGGATCTGGACTTATTGAACATAATGGTGTTGAACTTAAGACAAATCTCAAAAATCACATGCCTTTGGATCATTTTGATGCTGCTCAGAATTTCCCTGGGCAAGATCAGAACATACATTATGTGTCTGGAACATCCCAGCCTTGTCTACATCCTTTCTGCCTCTGGTGGATCTACTTATTTCCTTTCAAAGGCCTTTGTGCCTCAGACCTGAAATACTCATGACCCAAGCAAATCATTCGCAATGCCAGTAAGTGGAGAAATGTCAAAAGAGATAATCAAAGTCCCAAACAATGGTCTTGCCTTTTAGTTAAGTTGTCTAGTCTTAGAGTTTCCTCTCCATTGCAAAATATAGCCCCTTATATAACATTTCTAATTGCACCCGGCTTTGTAGCCATTTTTATGAGTTATTCTTTACAGTGGCCAAGAGTCAAAGAGCTGTCTCTCTCTTTTACAAGGGAGGCAGCAGGGAAATTGGCTAACTGAATCAACCAAAGTCACAGTTAATGATCTGTCCAAAAATGACTGAACTCAAAGCCCTTACCAAGCAGCCAATTAAACTACTAAAAGCCTTTTCTGTGAACCATTCTTATAGAACCTATTTATCTGCCCCATAATCAAGAAGAATATCAACACTATTTCTACACTGCTGAACTGCCATCAGATTTATTTGAGGTCTCAATTAATGATACCATCCCAGCTACACAAACAAAATAAATCAGAAACAAACTGTCGTTTCTCTCTCAAATTCTAGGCTAAAGGCCACCTGCATATTGAGAGAGTTTTGTTTGCAGTGAAAACAAAGCATTCTGTTGTTAAAAATAAATCAAGATTTGCCCCCTCCTTCAATTACAAATGTGCAGATTTTCTTGGGTTATGTTGAACCATAACTTGAGACAAAGGAGTTGTTTGGTGAGTTTATTGGACAGGCACAATGGACTGTACCAGAGCTGTCACCGCATAAGTAAAATTTATTCTTGGAATCAATTTGAGTCAAAGGTGGATCCGTAAAATGTTTTGCCTTAGAAAGTCTCATGGAACTGTTTGAGAGAAATGAAATTTCCTTCAAGGTTGTTTGTCTGTTCACAAATTAGGTCTATTTGTGCAGACAATGATATGACAGTACACTTTGAGAGAGTATCCAAAATGTCTTAATGATGCTCTAAGGCTAAGAGCTTGGGTGTGGCCTTTTTACTGAGGCAAAATTTTACAGAGCAAATCATTCTATAGAGGGGGTTTGTTCTGTGAAGTTTGGGTTCAGTCAAAGGGCAACACTTGAAGACCTAGAGGACCGCATGTGTCCTCAAGACTGCAGGTTCCCCACCCCTGCTCTAAGATGTTTAGGCTACCCTTTATAATACCTCTAAATTGATAAAGCATTTTTTTTTGTTACAAAGCTAAAAGGCAGAAAGTAGTAATAGTAAATTTATTATTTTAAAGGCATGTAGCTTATCTTGTTCCCTCCTATCTATCCAAATCTTACCAATCCTTAAGGGCCTACTTGAAATTACATCCTATCCACGAAGTCTTCTTTGACTAATGGGGCCATAGTGATCTTTCCTGTTTGAAGAACTCCATTTGTTTATTTCTGCACTATAATGTTTAATAAAATTCTCTTTTAATTATTTCTGGGGTGTTACTATTGTCTCCCCAACTTGTTAGTCATTTCCTAGAAGACAATGACACTTTTTCTATAATTCTTTTCAATCCTACGCAGTTCTTACTGTGGTGTTAAGTCTGTAGTAACTGTTTAGTGAATTCATGTAGATGCATAAGTGAACTGTTCATGTAAAAGTCCGAAAGCAATCAAAGAGGGTGAAGATTTTGCATAACTGAACTATTTAAATTGTATTGCATTAGCTAATACTTCAAAATATATTGTCTTCTACTTATAAGCTGACTTTTTTTTATAATTTCATTAACTTGAAAAAATCATCCTCCCTTGGAAACAGAGATGCCAAACTGCTTTCTCTCCCTTATGGCCCCTATATAATTTCTGTCCTTTACTCTATACAATCTTAGTCTGTATAATTTTTTCCCATGTGTAAATAATAACCCTCTTTACCCACTCCACAGTTCTGTTCCAAGATTTCAAGGGCTATTAAATCATATTTTTGTCTTTCTAGTCACCACAGGGTATGTGCCTTTGAGGTCCAGGGAAATCAGCTTAGAGAAAGTGCTCTGCTGCATAATATTAAAGCAGAACATCATAACTTTATTCAGATTCTCAGACTATGGCTAACACAAATGGAAAATATTATAGTATTAGAGATTTGGACAGTTTCTTATAAATAATGAAAGTTTACAAAGATTAAAAAAACTTGTTAAGTCAACAACTTTAGAAGTGGTTTAGTATAGTGGAAAAAGTGTTGGATTTGGAGTTAAGAGTTGAGCTTTGAATCCCATGAAAGACTCATGTTAGTGATCAAGTCACTGAAACTTTCTGAACTTCTTTCCTCATTTTAAAACTAGGAATAACAATACTTCTGACAAGTATCTATCTGTGAGGATCAAATGAGACAGTGTCTGTGAGGGGGATGGTATGTATGTAGGTGTGTGTTGGGGAGGGGGATGGTATGTGTGTAGATGTGTGTTGGGGAGGGGGATGGTATGTGTGTAGGTGTGTGTTGCGGAGGGGGATGGTATGTGTGTAGGTGTGTGTTGGGGATGGTAATTCAGGTTAATTACCCAATACAATTGGTGATCTTATAGAATGCTACATTTTTACCCTAGATTTTGGAAAGCACCTCTTCCAATAAACCTTGACACCTTGCTGAGAGGACAAAAACAACTCCTGATTAGTTCCTGGTTAGTAAAGTAGCCCCAAAATGAATTGGTTGGTTTGAAGATGATCCTTAGTGCTTCAGAAGGCATGGATTTCAAAAAGTGGGGAGACTACCCCCAAAATGATTTCATTGGTCAGGGGTCTAAAGAGGAGAGATTGTTGTCAGAAGAGAGATATCTTTGTATTGGCTAAGGAACTGTTCTTATTCTGTTTTTACTTTTAACCATCCAGAGGAAAGGGATTGTAATTCAACAGAACCATTCTAATATTTGAAAGCAAGGAGAGGAAAGGATCCTTTCATGAGACCACCATCCCCTAACCCCTAGGAGACTTGCATAGAGGCAGTGAGGCAGAAACACATTAGAGAAGCATATGCTTGCCCACAGAAAGCCTAGACAGAAAACAAAGAGATGAAAAAGGGCTTTTTCTGCTATTCTCAAGAACCAGCAATAGTTGGAGAGAGTTGCAGTGTCAAGAGTTCTTACTGGAAATAAATTGCAGAGACAGACATCTACCCTCTGACCCTAATTATATGATTTTGGGCAAATCCCTTATCAGATTATAAATCATAGGATTGTAGCTTTAGAGCAGTGAGGAACCTTAAAAGTCATCAAGTCCAAATCTCTCATGTTGTAGAAAAGCAAATTGAAGCAGAGAGGTTAAGTGACCTGACTAGGGTCAGTCACACAGCTATTGTGTCTGAATAGGTCTTCTAATCTCCATGTCTTCCATTTTATGACACCTTTTCTGACTCTACCTCTTTATGCTCTCAGTTTCTTCATCAGTAAAATAAGGAGGTTGAACTAGTTGACTAAAGCATGTTCTACCTTTTAAATTTGTGACACTATGCACTAACCCATATAGTCTGAGAGATCTGCATGTACGAAGTTCATTAACTCTAACCTCTTCATTAACAAGACAGAAGTTTGATGTCCTTGGTAGTATGAATCTAAAATCCAACCTTCCGAATAAAGAAGAGAGGTTTTGAGGACAGTTGCAGCTTTTGGGCTCTTCTCATGTGTAATAGCAACTTTAAGAGTTTGGGAACCTAGAAACCTGAAAAGAGAAAGGGAGTTTAGAGAGCCATGTTGGTATGTTGCAGCTACCTGCTATGACATTAAGTTATTAATATAGTTTAGGTGTAATTAGAAAGCTGCTTCTCCAGAAGTCCCAAAGAGTCTTTGCCTTCTAGAGGAAACTGATACCCCAAGTGGCAATAAGAAGGTAGGAGAGATTGTTATAACACCTTGTGAAAGAGAACCAAATATAAGAATGCTGGTGAAATCAAGTTCAATTCCCTTCTGATAGGAACTTATAGGCTAGTGACTATTTATATAGGAACTAAGGACCCTGTTAGTCACATATTTGGAAACCTAGAAACAAGGTCCATATTGAGATTTCCTTAAGTAAATGTAAGCTTGGGAGGTAAATGACCGAAAAGAGAAAATGATCATTTAGGGCTACCTCCTTGGAATCAGTTTATATAAGCCTAGAACTTTTGAGCGTCCTGGGGTATGAATTACTTTTGTAAAATTTTTAGAAATCTTGAAAGTTATGTACATATATATTATGTATGAATATATATCTTAATATTTGTTGTATATATACATATATTTGCATATATACATACACATATATTTGGGTATGCATATGTGGGATATGCAAACACACATATATGTATGTATGTATTTGTACACACACACACACACACACAAAAATATGTGTGTGTGTGTATATATGTGTGTGTGTATGTATGTGTATATATATATATATACGTATATATATATATATATATATATATATATATACGTATATATATATATATATGGACCTAAGATATGTAGGAAAGCCTCTGATGAAGAATTGTCTCCACCAATGCAGAGAGACTCATTATCTTTCCTTATCTTCATCTCATCATCTTATAAAGTTACCTAGAGCACTCAGAAATTAAATAATTTATCCAGTCTTAGAAAAAGAACTTTAACCTATATCTTCCTGCCTCCAAGGCCATTTCTCTTTGTACTATAACATGGGGTCACTTGCTATATAAATGTTAGCTATTAATATCATCATCATCATCATCATCATCATCATCATGTCATTAATTTTAACTAGTTTTCCATCATTCATGTTCCCTGATAAGTAAATTTTAAAATATAGAAAACCAGCTTTTGCATTATCTGCTTGACCTGAACCTACCTTTCATAAATAAGAGAGTACATTTTTGTTAAACTAGATAGCATCCTACTGAGTCCTATTCAGTGACTAAGGGTAGCAGATGAGGAGAAAGTGCAAATGCAAAAGTAATCCTTCAATCTGTACTCAGATTGTCCCTCAGGGGCCATCAAAGTAGACAATTCCAGAGTGCATGCTGATATGTGGGAACTCCAAGTTTAACTTGGTGGCCCTGCTGCTTTATAGGTTTATACGAGGAAGAAGCAGATATTTCTGTCTTTACACTGTCTCCTCACTCTTACATTCTAATGACATTTCAGGATCTAGCTCAGGATAGGTCTGTTGATTTAATCTACTAGACACTTTCCCAGATAAATAATGGCATCAAGAACTCTCGTCAGCCTTTTTCACATAACGACTAAATCTCATGGCATTTCATATGAAAAGTTAGAAGAGATGCTTTGGGAGAATTTTCATCCCATGGCAGTTTGAATCAAAGTTTAGAACCCTATAGTTTACCTAATCAGACCAGAACTGGGCACAAACTCCTGACAAAGGATTATCCAGCTTATAATTGAAAACTTTAATGGTCTTCATCAACTCCATATCACTTGAGATACCCCACTGTGTCAGTAAGCACCCCAACATACATGAAGGGATGCTATCCTAAGTTCTTAGGGTAACTCATAAAAGAAATTCATAAAAGGTTATTCATAAAAGGAAAGCTACTTTCAAGGGGTTAAGTATCACTTTAATCAAGCACATGTATCATTCCTTCAACCAAGTACATATATCATTCATTTAGTTCAAAGAGTCAGCACCGTGAATTTCAAAGAAAATACAGAGAAATCAAAAGATCAACAGACTTGTCTTCTTCTACCTGAATTCAATAGACAGTTGGATCCCAACTGTCTGACCATAGTTACCAGAGAGGAAAGCACAATATCTGGGCTCTCAAAGCCAGGGGCTTCCTTAGCAGCTTCCCAGAGTCCTCATCTGGCCAAACAAACACTTCCAGTCAGTAAACCCCAAAGTAATCAAGAAACATAGCTTCCTCTGCCTGACCATAATTCAACATACAGGTACAACTGTCTGACCATTGTTACCACAGAGGGAAGCAGGACATCCGAGTTCTCAAAGCTGGAGGGCTCCTAGGCGGCTTCCCAGAGTCCTCATTGGGCACTAAAACCTTTTTACCAGAAACTAAGACCCAAAGTAAAACCTCACCCTCAGAGTGATTATACCTTTTTAGAGCCAGAGGACATCCCAACTGTTGAGACCAATGCTTCATTAACAAAAACTGTGAGTGTTCCTACAAGTCTTCCTTAATCAAACTCCCCTTAGCGAGATGGCCCATTAACGTGTGGGGAAGATCTTTAATCACATTAACAAATATATATACTGTTTCCAGTTATAGAAAGTCTTGTTTCTATACTTTACTCCTAGTAAAGATTCTTGATTGATAAAGGCAAGATTCAATCAGGCACTTGATTATACTAAAACAAAAACAGTAAAAAGATCTTAATTTTACCTGCCATTATACCTGTCCATTTCACTTGTGGATAGCTATAATTGTTAGGCTGATTTTCTATTCTATATTCAGGAAAATTTTGCCTTTTGACAACTTTCATCCATAGTTCCTTCAGGGTCAAGCAAAATAAAATTCTAAAATACCTGTTATATATAACTGGTCCTTCAAGATAATGGTTTTTAAAATGTGCAATGAAAAAACAAAATCTAACCCAAACTGTCAAATTGCATGAGGCTACTACAATAGGAATATCTACATGCACATATAGGTGCACACGCACACACACACACACACACACACACACACACTGTATTGAATCAAACATTGAGTTTTGTAAAAGTTTTATAGTGGGTGGAAGTTGCAGATTAATATAAGTGCAATGAATAAAGACATAAGCCACATCTTTTGAATACAACAAATGCAGTGGAGGACTGGTCAATGAACTCAGTCGTTAGAAACTGCTGTGTGCTTTTGATATGATTCACCACTTACTCAGAAGCGGTTGTTGTTCAGTCATTTCATAGTCTTCATGTCCTACTCTGTTCATGACCCCACTTGGGATTTTCTTAGTAAAGATACTGGAGTGGTTTGTCATTTCTTTCTCTGACTCATTTTACAGATGAAGAACAGGGTTAAGTGACTCTTCCAGGGTCACCCAGTTGAGGTCAAATTTTCTTTCTGATTTCATGCCCAGCACTTTCACTGCACCCATGTGATTTGTCCACAACAATTATAAGAAGCAGAGTGTGAAACTAAATTTTCCTTAATCTAGCTGCCCCTGCAAATGGGATTCCTAGCTTTTTTCCAAATGAGGAATTTCATCCTTAGCATTTTTTGCTTGCTCAGAAGGACTACTCTCATTGGCCAGTTCCTCACTATCCAAATGTTCTAGTCTATCTGGTTCCATCACATGATTTTAGGCTGTTTCTGCCCAGCAATAATAGGATTAGATAATAGCGATAAATCTTTGTATGTTTATGGGTAAATTCTGATGCAGAAAAAAATGGAACACATCTTGAATCAGAAAAACTGAGACTGAATCCTTGATCTGCCACACTCTACCCAAGAAATTCGGTCAAGTTAATATACCTGAATTTAGTTTCTTCATCTGTAACACAAAGGGGTGGAATGAGTCAATCACAGAATATTGCAGATTTAGTGCCAAAAAAGAATTCAAAGGTCATCTATTCTAACCCTTTAAACTTAGTGAAAAACTTTAATCTGTTTTGTCTGATTCCAGACTTCCATTCATGTTGATCTTTTTAGCTCCAAAATATAATCTTATACCCACTTTATAGTTTGTTTTAAAAAAATGAAATGAAATTAGGTGATTAACTGGTTAAACACATCAGTACAAAAAGAAAAATCAGATAGAGCTCTTTTGGACCAAATTATATCACATTTGAGCATTTTCAGGTTTAAATAATGTCAAAAGACCATTGCAAAGGAATTACCAGAATTTTGCAATCACTTTTTGTGATTATATCTTCACATATCTCAATTTATGTTTTATGAAATAGTGGGGGTTTTTTTTCAAGTCAGCAGAAGTCTTTGTTCAAGTGAATTCTGAAGCTTCATCTTTTTTTGGCTTTTGCTCAGACTCAGATTTTAACCAATTTAAGATAATAAATGCCCTTTTTCCATTTAGATAAACACAATTTTGGAGAAAAAACAAAAATTGACTCATAGTGTGTTCAAACTCTTTTGCTCTTCTCCAAGAAATATTGGACGGCTTCTGTGTTTGCTTGGTAATATTTCTGTTCTTTGGTTCTGAGGCTTAAAAAGCATCAAGTAATTGTAACTCTAGAGGCTCTCTCCTCAGTAAGTACAAACAGAGAAACCAATAATGTCAGGGGAAGATGCAAAATATTTTATTCTTTATTTAATTGAAATGAAATTCTATTTCTTTGCTTTCATAAATCATTGATATTCTTTTTTTAAAATGATTATGATTTCTTTTCACATTCATTTACAAAAAAAAAAATTCCAAATTATCCCCCTCTTTTCACATCCTTCAGTACCCTATTGAGAAAGTAAACAATAAACATAAAATTTTCATACAAATGGGTAAAGCTTACTTAATCTACAGAATTCTTACAGGAGATAGTATCTCTTTGGTCATAAAAGCATTTGGCTAACTATAAAGAAGAGAGTTAGGCTTACTAATATTTCCCCTTTTAAAATTCTCGTTTATTTAAATGCAGTTACTCACGCAAGAATATTTTATTTTATATTGTCAAATCTTTATCATCAATAGAAGAAATAATCCAAAACAGTCTATAATTCAAAAATATTTTGCTGTCATCACTTTCTTGAACACTTTTATTCCTGAAAGTCATTTTATTTCTGATCTGGCTTTGAAAATTATCTGGCTCAGGCTTTTTCTTTATTTAGGGTAGGGCCCCAAACATTCACAACACCCTATCCTCTTTTGTATCTTAACTTTTGTCTCTTTTCAACATAATCTCCATTCCAATGTCTCCTCTCTCCTTCGGTCATAGTACAATGAGGAAATAAGGAAATAAGAAAGATGTGTTTATACTTAAATGATTTGGGATATAAAGCAGATGCCCCAAAGGGCCCAAGATTCTAATATTTAGAGAAATACTTATACATATATATATATATATATATATATATATATATATAAATGGATATAGCTACAAATATATCTCTGTAAGTCTTTATATATATGCATATAAATGCATACAATATAAATATATTATATGGATAATATGTGTTTACATATATGTACCACATATGTTATATTTGCATATACATATATTGTATGCATGCACTCAATGCATGTTTGCATGTTGGAACATACCTAAACATAAACATACCTAAATGAGTGTTGGAACTTACTTAAATCACCTAACATGGAGGCACCCCATTTCTGCAAGAAGACAATCTTTTATCCCTATCACATAGGTGGCAATAGACTTTATTGGATTGACTGCATAGTCAAAATAGACTGTGAATTTTAAAATTACAGATTGAAAATTTACTCTTTCCCGGCACTCTTTCAAGGTGGGCCTCTGGAGATAAAGGTTAAGTTCACCCACAGAACTGTGTATGAATTGACCTATCTCCTTTTTTGCCCTGTGGTCCCAAGGAACAGACTTGGGATGTTTCAGTGTGTTCCGTTTCATTTGTCCCTTTCAGTTTCAGGAGCAAGAGGTAGAATCCCCATTGGAACCGTAATCCTTTAGCTATGGAAACTTCAGAGGTTAGTAGAACTTCTGAAAGCAGGTCAACAACCTGTCTTAAGCCTTGGTTTACATTCTGAAACAAAATCTTGTGAGACCCTTGTCTTCCCTGATGAATGCAAAGTAATTTTAAAATAAACCTAATTGAGAAAGGCTCAGACTATAGATGATATGAAATTCTTATAATACTTACACTATTATGGTAGACACATTATTCTCGATGAAATGAAACAAAAGCAGAATTAGAACTGGGGGAGAAACAATTAATTGGGGAAAATCTTTTAAAATATCTCTGATGAAGTTCTGATTTCAAAAATAGAAAGGGAATTGCTACAAACGTATAAGAAACAAGATCAATTTGCAAATATATGTGTTTGAAGAACATTGAGTGAACAATTTTTAAATGAATAAATGCAAGCTGTCAATAACTATATGGAAGAATGCTCCAAACGACTAAGAAATGTAAATTATAACATATATGAGATTTCACCTCTCATTCAAAAAGGTAAAAATTACAAAAGACAGAAGTGGTTAAAAGTTGGAGGGACCGTGAGAAGACAGGAAACTAATGTGCCTTGGTAGAATTTTGACTTGATCGAACAGTTCTATAAAATAATTTAGAATTATATTTAAAAGTTCCAACTAGTCATATGTCTGATGGATGTCACAGATACAGAGGAATGCCCCATAGTTACATAAGGCTTTGTAACAGAACTTTTTTTTAAATAAAATTATCTAAAGTGGGTGCTTCTAAATTGAGGAATAATTGAACAAAATGTGGTATATGAATATGATGGGATTATAATCAATGAGTAATAACTTAGAAAGAGGTGTATGAAATATTAGTGTGCTATGAGCAGAACCAGTAGACAATTTACTTGAAAACCTTGTTGATTTAAAGGCCAACAACACTAAAAGACATCTTTTGTTGTGTTTGGCCCCAGATGGCTCAAACAGGAGTTACAGATGGAATTTACCAAGAGGTCAATTTGTTTTTTGCTATTTCTGGAAAAAACATTGCTCATATAGCCAGATATAGTTTATTGTTAAATTTTATTGATTTAAATATGCAGTGGTATGCATTATACTATATGTATCTATTTTTATTAGTTATGGTGTTGCTTAGTTTTTTTTTCCCTTTTATATACTTTCACAATGTGTACATCTATTGTAGTTTACATAATTTTTGATACTTAACTGATCAAGTGATGTAGCATTGATGGTGAGAGATGACTTTGGCTTTTGTTTGAAAGAGATAAAGTTTGCCCTCCACAGAAAGGAATATCTATCTAGTAGCTCTGTGATTGGGATAGAATACCAAGAAAACAAATCTGAAGGTCTTGTTTCAGCAAGAGATGTGCCAAACGAAGAAGGAGACAAGGTCATAGTATTCCCTCAACTGTGCTTGCCTAATGAATTTTGTGTATATTAACTGACACACCCTGCATAAAATTATCCTTCCATTTTCTGATGATGAGTCCCATGATCTGGGAGGGAAAACATGCATGTAATGGGAATGTCAGAAAGATTGTAACGCTGATGAATTTGGACCAATCTTGACTCTGAGGGGTGATGTGATCACCTTAACAGTATTTAAACTTGTTCTTGCATCTGTACTGTGTGTGTTTCCTGTGAATGGCACTTATATTCCAGGAGGTATAAATAAGCCACCTTCCTCTGCCACTCTGTTTTTGAGTTCTTTTCAAGAAAATGGTGCATATCTCACAACTGTGAGCTTTCTTACAGATTTTATATTGTAGATGATTAGTTATGTCTTTGATTTATTGCTCTACACTGACTATTAAATTGCATAGTCAGTAATCTTATTTACATCTAAAAAGTTAGATTTGAAATATTAAGATAAAATTATAAAAAAACATTATTGCATTATTAAAATAATTATATAAATATTATGAAAAGATTATGTGTTATTAAGCTATTGCTGTTATTTAGTCATTTTAGTTGTATCCAACTCTTCGATACCCCATTTGGGTTTCTTTGGCAAAGACACATTAAAATGATTTTGCCATTTCCTTCTCCAGTTTATTTTACAGATAAGGAAACTGATGTGAACAGGGTTAAGTGACCTACCCATGGTCATAGAGCCAGTAAGTGTCTGAGGACAGATTTGAACTTAGGAAGATGAGTCTTCCTGACCCCAGGCCTAGCACTCTAATTGACGTGGGAATTCAGACAACTTACTATTAATGCAGTAGATATTGACATTTTAGTAATTTATCAGAAAAATACCAGAACATACCACATGGCTGTCTTAAGATATGCGTTGAGTGATGTATCAAAAGTTCAAGACATAGTTTCTGGGTAATTAATCGTTACAAAATGATTAATTATGCAACAGGTAATTAATAAAAGGAGTCAGTGAAACTTTCAAATGCCAAAGATACCTCATGCAAAATTCATTCAACTCCTATATGCCCTTGAAAGCGTGAGGACAATCAACTCTGGTTAACAAAGTACTCCTTCTATTCTATTCTAAGTTATATTTTAATAATGTTTTTGTATTTAAAATCGCATATCCTTTTGGAGTTTCTTGCAGTATATGATTTAATGGTGAGCTGAACCTCACTGTAAAAACAACATCTGTGTTAGTTTTTTTAGAGATATTTGTTGAACAGTTGAACAGGAAATGATTATTTCCATTAGTTTATATCTAATGGGTTATCAAACACTCATGTGTTTGATTGCATTTTGGTCTCAATTATCTTGTCTTTTTTCATTTCATATATACATTTATATATACATACACACACAGACATATATGTGCATTGTTCCTTGGAGTCTTGTATTAGTACAACTTCTGACAGCAGGTCAATAGACTGTATTAAGCTTTGGTTCACATTCTGAGACAGAGTCATTTGAAACCCCTGCCTTCCCTGAGAGAATATGAAGTAATTTTAAAAGAAACCTAATTGGGAAAGATCCAGACTATAGATGATGTGAAATAATTATCAGATGATTCTTAAGTTGAATACATGATTTTCTTCCAAAATAAATCATTTGGATAGAGGACACAAATGAATATTAGTGAAGCAGAAATCGTAACATTTTCTCAAGAGTTACAAACACTGAAAGAGATTGCTTCCTTGGGTGGCTAAAATAACATGCAAGACAGAGAACAGCCATACTCATTCTTGTAAACTGAGAAGAGCAACAGATTTTCTCACGCAGTTCACTGTTTTTCAACTTACTGTTTCAAAACAGTCTACAATGAAAGAGTAAGAAAAAGAAAACATATATGATTTATACTCTAAACTATAAAGCAGCATGTTTCCTCTCCATTCTTGCACTTAAACATTCTCTCTTGGGACAGCTATTGTTAAATGACTGATAGGCTTCAGTTTGTAGAAGGAAAAAAATGTGGTGAGGTAGAAGAGTGGATTTTGGATAATAAGTGAAGGAAATTTGGTTGAATTACTGATTTACACTGAGTGTTTAATGTGTAATGTTTAGGTTTTGGGGGCGATTTTTTGCTCTTTTTCAATTTAAAGTGATGTCAAAGGAGCTTGGTTATCAAGAGGAGACTTTACAAATTAATTTGTTGGCTCAAGAGCAGGGGGAACACTTGAAACTGAAAAAGATTGATTATACTTAAGGTTTAGCCACATTCCTTAACCCTCCTCCTCCTCTTCCCCTCAAATATTCAAGCAACTAAGTGGAATTTGACTTATGAAATAGTGGAGATAGAAATATCCTTTCAAGGAAGAAAGGCTTACGCTATGAGATCATTTTTGGCAGTCAGACACCATGAAGTTGCCTCCTGTGGAAAAACTTACTGACCTCCAGCTGAGAAATGAGAGCCTTGGGGCATGTTCTCTTACCTGCTCCACTCCTCAAGAAATCTTGAGGAGGAATTATGAATCTTGAAACTAGCTTTGAAAGCAACAATCTGTTTATCTGATACTACCTTACTTACTAAAACACCATTCACTGGATTTTTGCAAAAATTTGGCCAGGTTTGAAGAAAAGATGTGAATGGACTCTGCAGAGAAAAATTACAACACATCTCAGTCCTAATAAGATGAAAAGAAGCTGGTCAGCTATATGTTTCGATTTAGACTTTATTAATCAGTTATTTAGATTATGTATATATACACATATACACACACATATATATATGCACACACACATATATGTATAAATGATAATTATACCTCTATACATAAACATAAAAGACAATTGTAGCTCATTCAATACCAATTGTAGCTGTTGTTTTTAATCAAAGATCTGTCCAGGTAATTCATCAAGAGTTTTTTTTTAAATGAAGACAGTATATTCCCTTTACATTAATCATAAAACATGGCAACTTAATCACTGAGCAAAGGGATAGTCTTTTACCTTAGCATCTAAATCTGTTTCTTTGACTATGCTAAGATACTTTTTAATGGTATTGACTGATTTTCACCAAATTTATTTTCATAGCAAATATTTAATAATCATCTACTTCCTTTTTATCTCTGGTGGTGACTAACAGAAATTATGGGTAAATGGAGGAGAAAAGACCTATAGACAATAGTCATAGGTTTGTAGTACAAAGCTGATAGCATTCTGCCCAATTCATTAATCTGAAATGAGATCAAATGAGTTAATGTATGTAAAGAGGTTTGTAACCCGCAAAGTACTATGTAAAGAATAATATTATTATTCCTAGATATTCCTCTGAACTCACTATGATTTCTGCATCTTTGCATACATGCTTTCACACTTCCACAATCATCTCAAAATTCTAAAAAAGTCATTTTTAACAATCACAATAACAAATATGTGGTAAGTGCCTCCTACGTGCAGAACATTCAAGATATAGAGTGTAAAAGAGGCATGGACTTTACCCTCATGGAGCTTCTACTGATGATATAGAATGCAGAGTAAACATGGACCCTGCTCTCATGGAGCTTAAATTAATTTCAGAGAACATAGTGTCAAACATTGGCCACTACTGTATTGTGGAATAAACATTCCCCAATGAGGACTGACCTGGATTAAAGTGTAAATAGGAAATATTGAACAAAATAAATGAAAATACAATAGACCATAATATTAATATATATGGTTTTCTAGTCAGTGTGTGGTCCAAGAGATCTTTATGTATGGTTTAGTGTCTCCTATTGCTGTCTGAGTTTGACAAGACTGATTTAGTGTGTGGAGATAATATGGACCCTGCCCTAAGTGGAGCTTAACCAAATAGAAAGGTTTTGGTGCCTTCAACTCTGTGATAGCCAGATGAGGCTGTGGAAGAAATCTCTGCTGCTGTTCCTTATAGATGGTCATTTCCTCTGTGGGTAATAATTAGCCTTGGCAGGGAACTATCCAGCTGAAGTTCATTTGGGGTTACCAAGAGGACCTTCATTCCCAGGCATTAAAACATCCAAATGTTCATGAGACCCTGAGGACAGTACATCATTTGTCTGTGAAATTTGACCCCTCTGGTAGATTCCACTCTGGACTTAGGGTCAGGAAGACAAGTTCAAAACCTACTTCTGATAGTTAAAATGGACAAATCAGTTGGGGGTCCTCAGTGGTGTAATGGATAGAGTGCTGGGCATGAAGGCATCTCTAGCACCAGAGACTTACTAACTTGTGACCTTGAGCAATTCACTTAATCCTGCTTGCCTCACTTACTCATCTATACAATGAGCTGGAGAAGGAATTGGAAAACTACTCCAGTGTCTTACAAAGAAAACCCCAAATGGGGTCATGGAGAGTTGGAGACCAACAATGACAAATAAGCAAATCTCTTATTCTCTCTCAACTAATTTCCTCGCCCGTTAAATGGAGATAATCATGACAGCAGTTCCTAACTTACCAAGTAATTCTGAAATTCACATGAACTTATGTGTGGGCATTGTTTTTAAAACTTTAAAAGGACATATAAATGCTAGTAATTATGAAAATAAGAATGACCAGAATTTATATAGCACTTTAAAGTTTCCATTGGTAAGACACTTTTGATAAGTTATTATTTCAATATCCTAATCTTTTGCCTGAAACAGTCATTTTTCTTTTGTAACTAGTGATTTTCATCATTTGATCTAGAATCTGTCACTTTCATGACCCTCCTGTTTAGTAGCTCTTGCCTCTGCTAATTGACCCTTAGATATGAAAGCCATTAGAGGCTGGTGGACTCCTTCAAGTGTATACCTTTTTCTACCACTAGCTTAAGACTTCCAAGCTTTTACTTTGGGAGATCTTGTATCTCAGACCATATTAGGTCCAAGGTAGGCCAAGAAAGAATATTTAAAAGACAGCAAGTAAATTAAGAAAGATTTCTTCCTCTTTGCAAATGAAGAAATAATTTTTTTTCGCTACACAAGAGAGAACAATCTGCCACTATAGCATAGCCCTCTTTGTGAACAGATTGTTACAAAAATTATTTGCAACTCATTTGATGGATCTCAGAACACATTTTCCCACAGAAATCATGTTTCAAATGGTGGTTAGGTTCTTAGGGTAGCCCACAAAATTGTTTTTGATCCAAAATCTAGTTGAATTTATGGTTACTATGGAGAGCCTAACCATCATTTATAATATTGTTTCTATGGGGTCATGCTTTCCAAGTTTTTATTCTGCATGCCAGAAAAACATTTCTTCCTACCCTCACAACCTGAACTGCCCTTCTCTAATCCTTACCCCAGCCAACAGATGGAAAAAAATGTTCCTTTCTCCCATCATTTAACAAATATTCATTGAGTACATACAATGTGCAAAAATAGAAATAACTGACATTTATGTAGCACTTTCAGTTTTACAAAGTATTTTAGATTCAGTAACTAATTTGATTCTTATATCACTTCTGTAGGTTAGGTAGCATAGTTTATATTACTTGAATTTTGTAGATGAGAAAATTGAGTCCCAAGGCGATTGTGACCTGCCAGTAGTCACATAGATTAGAAGCAGGATTCCAACCCAGATCTACTAATTTTGGATCAAGTGTACTTTTCTACTCTACCAGAGTGCTCATAGGTATAGTGTCAACTGGCAGGGAGGTAGAGGAGAAGAAGATGAATAAATCTTGGTTTTCAGATTGATGACATTCAGATGTCATAACAGGAATGATGTGAAGTGGTGGCTACAGGGGCAATTTCAGAAGTTCAATTCAATAAAGGATAACATTTATAGTATCTACTATGAGCCAGCCATTATATTAAATGCTTTGAAATATTATGTCATTTAATTCTCACAACAATCTGATGAGGTAGGTGCTATTACTATTCTCATTATATAGTTGAGAAAATTAAGGCAACAGGTTAAGTGACTTGTCCATAGTCACACAGCCAGCTAATACCGGAGGTTGAATTTCAACTTGTCTTCCTAATTCCATGGCCAGATCACTGTACTACCTGGCTGCCTATGAAAGAACATAGATGCAATTTTGTACTGTTGTAGAACCAAGAAATTCATGGTTGTCAGCTCCAAAGAGTTTCCATCAGGGTCTCCAGTAGTTGGAGAAAGATATATGAGTAGTTATAGTAATTGGCTATTATATATGTAGATGAAAAATCAAGTGTTAATCACAAGGAATTCCCTCCCATTAAAAAAGCTTACCTTTGTCCAGTATCTATCTCTGATTAAAATGATTACTTCCATAGAGATCAACTTTTCAACTAATTATTAAGCATTATATAATATAATGGGAGACATGATTTTATTCTGTCACTAACTTCATATGTGAAATAGCATTCCAAATTTTTTTAAATCAGAAATCTCATCTAATTTCAAGTAACTGACAATTTGTCCTTAAAAATTGAATTCATAAGAATCAATGCACATTTCCACAGGATTCCTTAAAGAGTCATGGAATCAGTGAGTTGTGATCAGCATTGACTATGCTGATGAATTAACTATATATTGATGGTTTTCTTTCCCATTCAAAATAATTCTTTGGAATAAGGACCATACGTAGGAATGTATTCACTTAATTAAATTCAACCATTATTTATTATGTGCAACGTGTAAAAGACAATGCTAGGTACATAGACCCTGCTTCTAAGGAACTTATAAGAATGTGGTATAAGACATAATCAAAGGAGTTAGAGCTGAAAGAGGCTTTGGAGTCCATCTAATTTCACTCTATCATTTTAGATTTGTGGAAATCCAGTTAAGTGACTTGCCCAAGGAAAAGCATTTACTTTCATTAGAAGATTCATTTCTTGAGATAAAGGGTTATAGGATTCTTCTTATATTTGTTTTGTTTTTCATGTCTTTATATCCTCAGTGCTTAATCCAGTGCTTAACACTTAGTAAATGATGAATAAATGAATTATCTTGTCTTGACCTGAGGAGTAAATATCATACCAATTTGAATCTAGGTTCTCTGACTCCAGACTCAGAGATCTTACCAAATACCAAAATGCCTCTCCAATAAAATACACAAATAACCGTAACAAATTAGAATAGAGTTACTCCTTCCACATTCCTTCCACTTTCTCCATCTCAGTTTCAATATATTGCAAGTCAGCATAATAAATTAAATGTGAATTGTTTGGGGGGGGGTGGCTTGAGGAAGTCATAGGTGACATTGCAAAGGTCAGCAGATGGCACAAAGTCTATGGCTAAATACTTAACCCAATTTTACAATAAGTTATTGTAAACATCCCGTGAAAGAAAAAGAATCAGACTTCCTCTTTGGTATGAAGAGAGAGCCCAATATTTTACGAAGACTTTCCAGATGATGGGGGCACCATGCCCCTAAGCCCTGTGATGTGGAAGGGATAACTGTGATCTGAAATGTACAGAGAAGACCAAGCTCACAAAGAACTAGGAGGACTTGATAAGGAAGATATTTGTATTACTTAATTTTTCTTATTTTTTTATGTCAATGGAGTTTAGATAGAAATGGTTCAGAATAAGTCACTCCTCCAACTATTCATATTTAGTATTTGCTGAATAATTGAACAGGTAATTAAAATAATTAATTTTGAATGAATTTTTGTTGGAATGCAAATTTATTGAGCCTAAATTTACTGAGTCTAGTTTTGGGATACCTCCAATAGAAATTAAGCTGTAAGATATGCTATATACTTTCCCACATGGTTTTGATTTCCTCTGACTAGTCTATTTTTGCTCCAAAGTTTGGAAGTTATTAGTTCTCAGGATGGAAACATCTATTAAAATTATTGTTCTTAATTTTTTTGTAAGTCAATGTTATGTTCAGATAATGGTACATGATAATCCTGCAATAATGCTCTGGCTCAAGTACAGTATTTATTGAATTCTCAAGGGCATTTGGGGGTTTATATTTATAGTACAAAGATTTGTCATCTTTTAGACTATAAAGAAAAGTCATCTAGTGCAAAATTTTATCTTCTTGACTGTCTCTTTTTAAGTATGTAGTGGGTGCTAAATATTTGCAACCAGCAATGATATGTTACACAGTTTCTACTGCTTTCTTTGAAAATCTTGCAACAATCTTTAAGTCTGAACATTTTAAGAGTGAACATTTTGTAATTTCTCTAGTAATGACTTGATTCTTGCAATCATGAGTCCCTTTGTCTCTGTAAATGGATCTGGATTCTTGATTCCAACAGTTATGTTCAGTGTTCTTTGTTAATATATTGTTACCTGATATTATGAAAATTGTTCCAGAATTATGCAAACTATATATATATATGTATATGTATATGTATGTGTATGCACACATATGTGTGTATATGTATGTATGTGTGTACGTTTGTATATTCACACATACATATATGTAATGTGTCACAAATATAGACTATAATATCCAAACCCTTTGGTCTAGAAATTATACCTCAAGGTGGTTAATAACAAAAAAGAATATCACTGGGAGGAAGATGATAATTTCCTAGAGCATAGAAGAATCTCATCTTCTACAAATGACACTTTTGGGCTTAGAAAATCACCAACCTAAAAAGAAATTACAAGAATCAACTTTGAATTCCTCCACCTTGACCTAGGATCCATAGAAGGACCCAAGAAATCCTCATGAAACCATATGGTTGACAAGCAGGAGTAGGTACAAAGCAGACCTTGTTGAAGCCCTAAGAAGCTTGGGAAAGATCCAAGTTGTTTAAGGCTGGGGAAAGGCCCCAGACAATGACCTATCCTGGTGTCCCAAAAGTCAGAACTATGTGGTTTGGCAGGGAGGCACAAATGGCTTGAGACCAGAGGCATGAGAACATCACTAGGCAAAGCCAGTCTGGTCTGCTAAGACCTTGGCTGGAGCTCAGTATGTAGGAGTAATCACTGAGCCCATCGACAAGTGAAAAAGGACAGTAGGCAAAGTACATCATTGGAGAAAGTCATGGAGTCTGTGGAAAAGAGATACTAGGCTGAGCCTAGAACTTGAAAAGCCCCAAAGTCCCTTACATTAGACACCATGCTCAGGACCAGGCAGGTACAGATCACTCCATTTAGATGTGGAGTCTAGCCTAAGCACAGGACTAGTACAGCTATTAAACAGCTGAGATGAACAAATTAAGGAAAACACTAATGTCATGAGAGAATGCCTCTTTTGAGAGAGAGAGAGAAAGAGAGAGAGAGAGAGAGAGATAACCTCAGGAGGATAGTGATCCTATAATAAGTTCATGTAAATCCTAAAACAAAAAATAAATGTCCTCAACTGAAAAATTACAGGACTTCTTAGATGAAATAAAATAGGATATAAAATGCAATAGTCAAAGAAGAATTGCAAGAAGTGATACCTTTGAAATGATTGCAGAAAACTTAATCCAACAAATAACTGTTCTGAAAAATTAGAATTGGTCAAGAATGTACAACAAAAGTAACTATTAAGAAAAATAAAAAGTTTCAAAAATTATCCAAAAATAATGTATGAAAACAACTGAACTGGAAAATAGGTTAAGAGGAGATAACCTAAAAATTATTTAACTATCTAAAAAAATGGCCAATCAATAATTCTATCAAAATATATTTCAAGAAATTATAGGTGAAAATTGATGGGAACTTTTAGAGCAATAATACATAGTGACAATATAAAGACTATGCCATTTACTTTCTGAAAAGATAGATCAGAGTGAAACTGATTAATACCATAGCCAAAAGCTAGAGCTTCCAGTCAAAGAAAAACAATAATATAAGTAGGCAAAAAGAAACAAATGTCAAGAAGCCACAGCAAGGATCAAGCAAGACAATACTAAAGAAGAGGAGAACTTCAAATACAAAAAATTCAAAAGGTAAAGAAGGTTTTCAATGAAGTATAATCTATCTGGCAAAATTAAGTATAATCATATTTTTAACAAATCTGTAATGGAATAAAAGATTTTCAAAAACTCCTGATAAAAAAGCCAAAACCATTTTGAAACTGAAATAAAGGCACCAAAGGAAATACAGGAATATGCATATATTTATTTAATTAGAAGAATATGTAGGGATTGTTCACATAATAGTAAAATAAAAACAACTGTCTTCGCAAAACCCTTATGCCTTTAAGATTCATAAATGGAAAAAATAACAAAGTGGTTATGGTTTATTTTGTTCTGTTTGGTGGTCTTAGGAGAAGATAGAAATGTGAGGGACAGTGCCCTAGAGAAAGAAGGAAGAAATAATATGTTTCTCTGATAAAAATCTCATTTCCAATAGCTGACTCAAATTTATGACTAAGGGTAATTCTTCAATAGATGAATGGTCAAAAGATATAAACATGTAGTTTTCCAAGGAAGAAATCCAAGCTATCACTAATTACATGAAAAAATGCTTAAAATTATTAATAACTAGAAAAATTAAAACTAATGCAGCTCTCAGCTTCTACCTTTCATTCATCACATTGGCAAAGAAGAAAAAAAAGAAAACTACAAATGTTGGAAGCTTTATGAGAAAATAAACACAATGATGAACTGTTGATGGAGTTGTGAAATGGTTCAGCTATTATGTAAAGCAATGTGTAAATTTGCCAAAACTGTACACACCTTTTGTTCCATCTAGCACTACTACTAGACCTATTCTCCAAAGAAATCAAAGAGGCAAAGAACATGTATGTACCAAAACATTCATAGCAGCTTTTTTTTATAGCAGCCAAAAAATGGAAACTAACGAACCATCCTCTTATTGGGTAATGACTAAATAAAGGATGGCATACGAATGCAATAGAAAATTTTAGTTCCAGAAGAAATGATAAAATTGTTCTTTTCAGAGGAAAGTGGGAAGAGCTCTATAGACAGACGCAGAGAAAAATCAATGGAAAAAAGTTTATAGAATAGCAACCTAATTGGGGCTAAGGGTGGGCAATCAAGTTTGAAAGATTTTAAAACTGTTCCATTCAATTACAAATCCTGAGTCCACAAAACAGAAGATGAAGCATTCCACTCACCTTTTGTCCAAACGGTGCTGAGTTTAAAACTGCAGATATATATATATATATATATATATATATATATATATATATATATATATATATGTATATAGTTAATATGTATTATGTTTTTCTCATCTTTTGCATATTTATGATGAAGGTTCTCTCTCTCTCTCTCTTCCTTTGTTCCCCATAAGGGCAAGAAGAGAGGTACATTCTAAATGCATCTAAAATAAATAATATTAAAAGAACATACAACATGCAAAAAGAGAAATATTCTAAGGCATTTATATATTTATAAAGCACTTCTTTGTTATAGCAGCAAAATGTGAGCAATGGTTCAATCTGTGATAATGGTCTGGTTTCAAGACAATATATTGGCTGAGTTTTGAAAGATCCTTTGAGGTCTATATTTCTGTTATGGAGAGTTATTGTCTGTTAGGTCATGAAATATAGTGAGTTTCATGTGTATAATTTTGACCACCAAGTTATAACTTTCTAGGCATTAGATAGGGTCTAACCTGTATAACTTTTAGTGATGCATAGTGTATTATCTCTATGATTGTCTTTCACAATCTACATTGATGACTAAGTCTGGTTTGCTTATATAACACTTCTGTGGCTTTAGTGACAGTGATTTGGTGCTGAATTAGCATCATAAACCACTACATTTCCACAAATAAATGCACATGACTCATTTTATGTTTTCTTTTCAACATATTAGTGGTTGAGTTCATGAAGATTTCACCCATTGTCTTAATTTCAGTTGTGGATATTAGTCATTCCATAGAGTACATCTGAAAGCAAGTCACTTATGCATACATTAAACAAATTTACTGTTGTGTACCTGATATCCACTTTTCTGTTACTTGATGAAGTGATGTCTACTGATGCTCCAAAAACTTTTTTTTTAAAAAAGTGTTCTCTGAGTGTCTATAAACTACTTTACTCTATTTTGTTACAGAATGGCTAATTTTTCTGTGATGATTGATGATAAAGATGGTTTGGAGAGTAAGCCATCAATTATGTTATACTATATTAGTTCTAATACTATGTTTGAGTTAGAGACCTCCCAAAAACAATCCTTAGATGCTACCCTTTAACTTAACTACAAAGCAGGAAATAATATTACTACCTAATGCTACATAATTATGACAACACAACTGATGATTTCAGTGAAGAAAATATACCAATCTCATTGAATTGACAGCGTATCAATTGAAAATAACAGATATCCATCTAGTAGGCACAAATACACATAGTCTTTACTTGCCTATTACCACCATAAAGGTGAAGTGAGATGTGCATCACTATAGTAGCAAATAGTAGCTAGGAGACCTGTACAAGCCTTCAACTGCCTTGAGGGACAGAGAGACAAAATTGGTGATCTGGTGTTTGTAAGGCTAACACCTTATACTGCCACCAAAGTTTTCATCTGACTCTTTCATCTTCTCAAAGCATCATACAGCTGTTCATACATTGACTTATATTTAGTCATGGATTGTTTATGTAATGTAATCTCTTTCAGGATAAGGAGCACCTGAGTCTATGTATTTTCAGAGCCTATTAGTGCCTTTTCACAGAGGTAGGGAAAGGAAACAAAACATAGGGAACAACACCAGCAAATATCAGGAGTCTTGAATTTGTGCTCTCATTTCAGTTACTGTGCAATCTGAAACAAATCAATTGTCTTCTTTGAACCTGATATGTAAACCCAAGAGACTGGCTTAGATATCTCTAACATCTATTCCAATTCAAAGAGTTTAGGACTTTATGATTCTGTGTCCATTACTGAAGACTAATCTATTTCTTTCTAATTTATTATTTTCTTCTGGAACTTGGGTTAAGGGCATTTCTTAGAAATTCATTTTATTCATCTCTAGTTCTAGACTGGTGAGGCATCATGGCATAATATTTAGGGCACCGGAATAAGGAAGATCAGAAATCCAAATCACTTTTCAGACACTGACCAGGTATATGAGCCTTGTGCAAATCACTTAACCTTTCTGTACCTCAGTTTCCTTATCTGCAGTATGATGGCATTTGATTTGATAGCTTCTACAATTTCTTCCAGCTGTGCATCTATGTGCATCTTATGATTAGTATCTGAAACATAAATGTGAATTAAGCAGAGGGTTCTCCTGAAGGTAAAGGAAAGATCAATGGTTATCACAAATAATTATGGCCAGCTGGCCCATGCTTCACATCTGCCTATAATCTAAACCTATTCCCTAAGTGGACATGTTGCTTGATAACAATATCATCTTTCTCAGATATCTATCTCCGTTATAATGTCAGCTTCTTCCAAGAAAAATATCATCTTAATCTCATAAAATTTCAAAGGATATCCTCTCTCTGGGTCCATTTCCTAAATGTCTGTTTCTTGCCTCAGAAACACTTGAAGTTCTTAGGTCTTTTGAAAATAATGTGTCTTTTGTGCTATAAACCATAAGAATGATTGGGCAATAGTTCACCACCTCAGTTTAATAATTATACATGCACATATTCATTTAACCCATATGTGCATGGGCATATATTTAACAATTGCGTGTATTTATTAACTTTATATTTATGCTTTATATATTGAAATATGTACTTATTCTCTTCCTTATTAGAAGACAAGCTCATTTCAAGTAGATGTAGTTTCTTTGTACTTATATTTTTAGCACTTAGAGAAGTGCAAAGTATATGTTAAATGATGAAAAATTCTTGTTGATTGTTTGATGACTCATCACTCCAATGTCCCCAGGGGAGGAATAATCTAGAATCCATCACTATGATTTTATAACAAAAATTGATAAAAACAAAATATAAAATACCATTACATATTTTTTACCAAGAGCAGAGGGGATTTGCTTACTCCCTATGTTCAGCAAATATTTTTGAATTTATTAGTTCATCAGATATATTACCAAAGAGATTTGAATTTCCTTTGAGTTACTTTAAAGAAGCCAGTGAAACCTTATCTAATATGAATCTGGTCATTAGCAGCAAATTTGATTATTTCCCAAATGACCACCTTACATCAACAACAGCATTTATCCTCCAATTTCAAAAACCTTTCAAGGAGCAATCTATACCCACAACATTTTATATAGATCAAGGCTGAAGCTTCTATTACATCAAAACCATTAGTTAACTGAAGCCATTGAATCAGTCACTGGACTATTTGATTTAAATGATGCTACATATGCAGGGCGTGTTTTTCACTGAGTTGAGTACATTGTGATGTTATTTTGGCTTTATAGAGACAGGCCAAATAACAAAATCTTATTCCTAATGCATTCCAGCTGTTTGTTAGTTAACAAAAACCATACTAAATTTTCAAAACACACAAATTAAGTTCAACAATTAAGAAGTTTGGGCTTCTGAAAGACTGGTAATAGACAACAAGAAAAAGAATGAAACTAGTATCGTTTCTGCTGCCCTCTTTCTCAAGATGGATACTCATCAACTGGCCAGTCTACTGAAATGGTCTTCATGCCAATTCTTTAAATGAATGAGGTTGTATCAAATATGAATATTTTATTTTCAACAAAATTCACTTTTCAGAAGGAAAAAGCACTTTATAATTCAGGATCTATCATTTTATTGATATGAGTACATCTTCTACTGACATAGGTTGGAGCCTCTCAGATATCCTCTGAGAGATGATATGCACTTAAAATTGCTCACCCTCTGGTCAACTTAATGATGAGCTTTAACATACTTACCTAGGCTAATGATTAGACAATAGACCTACAGTACAACACCAAGACTGCATTTGGTTTCAGAAACTCTCCAGGTTAGTTGAGACTGCTTTTTTAAGAAGCCAGGATAATCTCCATTACATGATGAGGCATTGAAGTTGGATTTGAGGAGAAAGAAGTTAAAGAGATAAAGATCCATGGAACAGAAAGTGGGAGAGGTAGGAGGACATAGGAATAAAACAAAGATTTAATTAGTTTAGTCTAACAGCATGATATAGTGTGAAATGTAATAGTATATAGGGGCAGCTGGGTGGTGCAGTGGATAGAGCACCAGGACGGAGTCTGGAGTGCCTGAGTTCAAATCTTACCTCAGACTCTTGACACTCACCAGCTGTGTGACCTTGAGCAAGTCACTTAACCCTAACTGCCTCATCCTGGGTCATTTCCAGCCATCCTGATGAATATTTGGTCACTGGATTCAGATGACTCTGGAGGAGAAGTGAGGCTGATGACCTGTACGGCCCTCCCACAAGCACACTATATTATATACAACTTTCCTTTCTTTTCCTTTTCACCAGCTATCCCTCATGTCTAGAATTCACTCACTCTTCAACTCTACCTCTTAGAATCCCTAAATTCCCTTAAGATTCAGTTCATCCACAACCTTCCATAAAAACACTTTCTTGTTCCTCCTGAATGGTACTCTTTCCTCCTAAAATTACTTTGCATGCATTACACATAACTGTGTATGTGTGTATATGTGT
Organism: Potorous gilbertii; assembly: GCA_028658325.1. Classification (NCBI taxonomy): domain Eukaryota; kingdom Metazoa; phylum Chordata; class Mammalia; order Diprotodontia; family Potoroidae; genus Potorous; species Potorous gilbertii. Next base: position 329,592,034 of record CM053771.1, read on the forward strand.
ATGTGTGCATGTATGCATATATTCATTTGTATAGACATGAAGGAAGCTAGGTGACTCAGTAAATAGAATACTGGACCTGGAGTCATGAAGATCTGAGCTCAAATCTGGCTTCAGACACTAGTCTATGTGACCCTGGACAAGTCATTTAACCTCTATTTCCCTTAATCCACTGGAGAAGGAAATGCCAAACCACTCTAGTATCTTTGCCAAGAAAACCCTATGAATAATACTGGTATGCTATGGTCCACATGACCATGAAGAGACAGACATAACTGAATGATTGAACAATATACATATATACACACAGTAAAATGTTGCTTTTTTTCAGCTAGATTGTAAGCTAATGGAGTGAAGAGAGTGTTTCAATTTTGCCATTAGATCCACTAGCATATAGGTGCTAAATAAATTTCAGTTGGTTGATTCATCTTTAGAACATATATTCACTTTGATGACTGACCCTATCTTTTCTCAAAAGAAAGTTATATAACCTGTATATTTATAAAACGAAAACTTGATTTTGATCATAGAAGCTCAGGAATAGAAAGGAATGGAGGGGAGGAGCCAAGATGGCAGAGTAGAAAGATTCACATATCCTAGCTCCGAACCCACAGTCCATAAATTACCTGTAAAGAGGAACTCCCAACAAATTCTGGAGCTGTGGAAGCTGTACAACAATGGAGTGGAGGAGATTTCTGTTCCAGAGAGCCCTGAAAAACCAACACCAGGGGCCTGTCGTGCACCGGACCCAGAGCAGAGCCCAGCCCTGCCTTGGCCACGTGGCACCTAGAGGAGCAGATCCGAGCAGGTTTCAGGGATGGAATCTCTGGTGACTGCGAAGTTCCCTCCACCCACAGGCGCACAGGTCAGCGAGAGAGACTGTTTGGTGGGCTGAGAGGGGAGCAAGGTGTCTCCATAACTCAGCCCCCCTCGGGAGGCAGCAGCGGGATAAGCAGTGGATAGGGGCACCCAAAGCAGGTAGGAGATCGGATCCATTGTTGAAGGTCTCCACATAAACCCCCTGAGGGAACTGAGCCCCGTGTGGTGGCCCTGCCCCCAACCTGAGAACCTGAACTTAATCTCACATTGAATAGCAGACCTGCCCCACTCGAGCCTCTGAAAGCCCAGAGGCTGGGGAGCAGCATTTGAATCACAGACCCCAAGCACTAGCTGGGCAGATCTGGAGGCAAGGTGAGGATGGAGAGGAATCTCAGAAGTCAAATAACTGGCTGGGAAAATACCCAGAAAAGGGAAAAGAAAATAAGACCATAGAAGGTTACTTTCTTGGTGAGCAGATATTTCCTCCTTTCCTTTCTGATGAGGAAAAACAATGCTTACCATCAGGTAAAGACACAGAAGTCAAGGCCTCTGTATCCCAAACATCCAAAATAGATATTCAATGGGCTCAGGCCA
>CM053771.1:329593943-329678790 GCA_028658325.1 Potorous gilbertii
GGAAATACTGTTAGTCTTACACAATATGACTATTATGGAAGTCATTTGCAAAACTACACAGATATGGCCTATATTGAATTGCCTGCCTTCCCAAGGGAATGGGTGGGGAGGGAAGAATGTGGAGAAGCTGGAACTCAAAGTTTTAGGAACATCTGTCGAGTATTGTTCTTGCTACTAGGAAATAAGAAATACAGGTAATGGGGAATATAAAGTTATCTGGCCCTACAGGACAAAAGAAAAGATGGGGTAAGGGAAGGGAGGGATGATAGAAGAAAGGGTAGATTGGAGATAAGGGAAATTAGAAAGCTTGGTGTATTGGGGTGGGGGAAGGGGACAAATGGGGAGAAAATTTAGAACCCAAAATTTTGTGAAAATGAATGTAAAAAGTTAAATAAATTTATAAAAAATAAATGAATGAATAAACAAAAAGCAATGGAAAGAGAAAATCTACAATAACTAGACATGTTGGACCAAGAATATTCTTTATTTTTACAAATCTTAAGTTTGCTTATGAACAGATAGATCTTCTAGGAATTATTGAATGTGTAATAGGGAAAGGCTGATTGGTAGAGCAATGTCTTGAATGAACTGGTTAGAGATGTGACCAAGGGTTCAGATTGATGGATCATCCTTAGCAAGGAATATTTTTAGATTTATTCTTTATCCTTTCAGAAAGAAGTTGGAGAGGCTAGAGTAATTTACCAAAATGGTTTGAAGTATGAAGAGAGGAAGAGAAGAAGTTGATGGAATACATATCAGATGGACTTGATATTATAAATAAAATTGATGAACTCATTTGCTTTCTCTTTGTCTCTTTTTCTGCCTCTATATTTCTGTGTATATGTGTGTGAAAAATGTTTTGAATAAATGTCGTGGGTATTAAAAATAGAATTAGCAGTTGATAGATGCAAATATTATGCAGTAGGTAAAGTTTAGGTATTCCATCAAAAAACGGAAAACAGGAAACATTCATCTTGACTGCCATAGTGATGTTCTATTTAACATGGTATAAAAATGAAAAAAAATGAGATGGGGGGCTACTTCCTTTGAGAATTAGCTTATGTGGAATAATGAAAGTTGAAGATTCTTACTGATATAATAGAGAATACTGACAAAAGGCAACTGTTTCACTCTGAGTGCCCCAGCCTTCTTTAGCGTGAATGTTTTATACCCATCAAGATGTTTGAATGGAAAAGGGCAGATACAAATCTTGTCTGAACATTTCTTATTGTCTTCTCTTTACAAAACCTTACGTGGTTCCTTGGAATGAAGGGCAAAAGAAGGCAGGAATGGGGAAACACTGATTCCTGGATCTCAAAAATTTGAGCAGAAAAAGAATTTTCAGGGCATTTTACTTAATCTTTTTGAACTGTCCAAGATGATGATATATGTCTGATACACTATTATTTCCAGAATTAGTTCCAACTGATTGTTTTTCCTTGGGAACTATGTTAATGGGGCATAAAAGTTAAGAATTATAGGCTCATAGATTTAGATATAGAATGTACCTTCTTTTTCAAACCTTTCATTTTGAATTTTAGGACCTGACGATTGAAAGAGGTTAAGTGACTTGATGAAGGTAAGGTAGCACAAGGTAGGACCAGGATTTGACCTGAGGTCCTCTGACTCTAATTCAATACTTTTCTCACTGCATCACATTATAATATTATTTTTACTCTACTAGTCTGCTTAGGCTTTGGTAAATGCATCCAGTGTCAAAGGATTCCATGTCCCATTTGTAAAATCAGGTAATCATGATCTTTTAGAGAAGAATTCAGGGATCAAAGAATCCAGGACTTAGAGTTGGGACTTAATTTCAATCCCCTTATTTTGCTGATGAGGAAACCAAGGCACAGAGAAGTTGATAAATTGCCCAAGGTAATACAAGTACTAATGTGCAGAGTCCAGATTCATCTTGCTTTCAAATTCAGTCCTTCTTTAATTTTATCACATAGGCACCTTTAATTTTACTCATTAAACTTTTTTTGGATGTATTAATTGAGCTGGACCCTTGTTATTACTCAGCAATTCTTCTAAAACATAATCGTGTGACATTTTGAAATATTTTAAGTTTTGAGTAAGAAAGCTACTGAATGACCTCCAATGAGATTTATTCTATGTACCACAAATTTGGCTCATACTATCTTGTACTGTTAGAAAATTTCTCATGTATGCATCACAATGTCCATTTCTTGGCACCCCTGGGAATGTCTCAAAACATGCCCTTTTGTATGGAGAAGTTCAAAAAAGATTTGCTTCAATTAAATTAATCCTCAGCTTAATGACTATGCTAATATTCAATAGTTCTCTGAAGGCAATGTATTATAACTCTGCCTTCATATCTGAGAAGTTACTAAAAAAAAACTCCTTTCCCAGTGAATTTTATGGATTTTCTGCTGTTAGTAAGTTCAACAAGAGGATGAAGACTTAAATTGGAGCTGCAGAAATATTTTGGGGGCATAAGGAAACTCTTTTTTTGGTGAACATCAGTAAAATATAACATCACAGAACAATAGCACATTGCCTCTTATTGGTCCTTAATAAATAACTATTGAATGAACAAATGAATGAATAAATGGTTGAATAGTTTTATGAAAATATTACATCCATTATTGAAGAAGGTATAGATTCCCAATATGTGGAAATAGGACAAACAATAATTATCTGTGGAAAAAAAACTTGATTCATTTACTTGAAGACCAGAGGAATTTATTGAGGATTCCATTACATTTGTGATTCCCTTATTTTAAAATAGTGTTCCTGTTGCTATCAGTGACAGTGGATCAAGCTGTTTCCAACATCATTTTTATGGGAAAAAGCTCAAATGATCATAGCTTGAAAACATATTCTCCAACTCCCACCTTATTGTAACCATGCTACATATGAAAAGTGAAAGCTGAAAAATCCCACTCACAATTCATATTTGATAGCTTTTTAAATAGATTTCTTCTTATCCCTTCCTTTTTTTTAAGAGCTGGAAGCAATAGTACATCTTCACTGACTGTCAGCTATCTCAAGGAGATTATCATTGAAAATGGCTGGGGAAATGTGAAAAGATGAAAGTCTTCCGACCTTGTACCTAAACCCTATCTGGGGACTGTTCTGGTTGATCGTCTCACTCTTTTCCACTCCTTTAAAGCTTTCCTAAAACTAACTAGGTATTTTTATGCAGAAATCTTTGAAGAAAAATGACTGAGAATGACTGTTCACCCTTTCTGCTACCACTAAGCCATAGAATCATGCCTCTCCTGAATTCCATATCCTTTAACTCCAATGTGTTGGGGACTAAACTGATTTAGGGTCACCATTAGGGAAAGTCAACTTTTCATGAAAGTTTCTGCCAATCTTTGATCTTTAAGTTTACTTAGCAACTTAGGACCCAATCTATCCTTGTGTAAACATTAACCTCCCTCTTAAGTCCTAGGTTAAAACAGTGTTTCCAAAGACCAGAGTGTCTCAGGTACCAAGATGGAGAATCTCTCGCCCAAATATGCATACTCTATCTAAGTACTTGACAAAGTTTCCAGATTTCTCCATAATCATCATTGAAGTGCCCAAGACTTTCCCCGGAGACAGCTGGGCAGGGTTATTCAAATACCTGGGTCCGCTTTCCACCATGTAAGAAAGGAAGGAAGATTGCTACTCCCCTCTATATGCTGAGAAAGTGTAGAGAAGAGAATTCAAACTGGGGATGGAATCATGGTAATATAATGCACAGGAAATAATGTAGGCATAATAAAGAGCATAGCTTTGTCAGTTCTTTCTAGCTCCTACGCACTAGTATTTTTCTCACTTTCCCTAACATTCTATCTTATTATTTTTCTTTCTTTCTTTTGCATCTGTCCCTTAATTTAATTTCACACAACATTGACATCATTTAAGTGTTTTCTTATGGGTTTCAGTGAATGGAAAGCAGCAGTGTGAGGAGAAAAGACACACAACAACAAGTACCACATGCCTTTGGCTTGATGGAGTTTTTGATTTCCCATCCAATCATCGGAGCTCTATTGGGGCTGAGTATAAACACTGAGTAAACAACATAGTGTGTCTCTACCTCATAAACCAAATAAAGTAATTAAATCAAGAAGTACATCTACTCATTCTAATTCTCAGACCTCTCTTTTCCTTTATGGCCCTCCTGTACAATGTCCCTGGTCAGATCCTTGTCTATGTTCTGCTCGGTTGCTTTGCCCTTTTACTGTGAATGAGAAGAGAGGTCCACAAATCATTTATTGCTTTTCTTATATATTCTACTTTTTGACTGTCTTTGGTTTAAAAAGTCCATCTGGAATTGTAATTTGAGTCAAATGAATCCCAAGTGTTGTTGGAAAATTGTAGGTGGAATGAGAGCTTCTGCAGATTTTTTCCTTTTTTCCTTTTCCTATTTTTCTAATTCTTTCTCTCTTTCCCTCATCTACCACATCAGCCCATAGAATGAATATTTTCTAGTGCCTTTCCAGAAGATCATCTAATGTTTGGTAGATGTGGAAACTGAGGCAGGTCATATAATGAGTACCAGAATGGAGGTTGGATATAGACTCCAAATTCTGTACTCTCTTCACTATGCCAACAATGCTTCTCTGTCTTTTCTTTGCATTTCCCCTCATTACTTTAGAGATCTTTGAGGCAACTAGGTGGCATGGTGGAACTAGAGTAAATAAGACCAGATTTCAAATCCAGCTTCACACTTTAATTATTTTTGTAGCCCTGGACAAGTCACTTAACTTCTGTTTGCCTCAGTTTCTTCATAAATAAAACAGGGATAATATTAGCACTTTCTTCCCTGGATTTTTGTGAGGACAAAATAAGGTAATACTAGGAAATCATTTGACAAACATTAAAACTCTATATAAATGCTGTCTGTTACTGTTATTGTCATATGTTCTATAATGAATAAGCCCCCAAAATCAACCAAATAGAAACTTAGAATTGTAATGAATCTACTATTTTAAATATAAGCAAACTAAGTACCAGAGATATGAACTATCTCATCCAAGGTGACAGTCATTTAGTTCAGAAATTGGAAAATGTCAGTTTCCCTCATTGCTAGTATTTCCTTTTATACTATTCTACGTAAGTATCTCTAAGCCTTCAAATTCCACTACAACGTCTGTCATGTTCCATGGCTCTTTGTCATGTGATAACACTAAAATAATATTGGTGTTAAAAAGATGAACCTTGATTTTAGGGAGAAATTTGAGCTCATTAAAATAGGTCATAGATAGTAGAGTTAGGCTTTATAATTTCTCATAAGCAATCCTTTATTCTGGCCTAAATCTACCATTCTGCATTTGTCACCCATTATTTCTAGTTTGACCCTCTGGAAAGGAAGAATAGAAGACTAATTTCTCTTCCAATGATACATTTCAAATAGGAGAACACTTTTGTCTTATCACCTCTAAATCGTCTTTTCTCTAAAATTAAATAACCCCATTTCTTTCAAGCAATCGACATATGTTATACTTACCAATCTTCTCATCATCCAATTTGCATTCTTATGGAAGCAAACTTTTTTTAATGTATTTTCTAAAAGTTGACTTCCAAACCTCAACAAAACACTGTAAATCTATCCTGACCATGACAAAATAAAGTAAAATTGTGGTCCCCTTTACTCTGTATGTGCCTCTCTTAACTCAGCCTAGGATGGAATTAATTTTTTGACTGTCTAGACATACTGTAAATTTTAAACAAATTCTCAGTCCAAAACATCCTCTAAACATTTTTACATGAACTGGTGTTACCTAATTAAAACTTCTTTGATTTTGTACTTACGGTAGTGAATTTTTAAACCCAAATAATAAGTTAATCTTTTTTTCCCATTAAATTTCATGTAGTTCAGTTCATATTATTTTTTCAACCTGCTGAGATTTTCTTTCTTCCAGGTTCTGTCATCCAACATACTGGCTATCTTCCTCATCTTCTTTTTTGAAAATTTGACAGGAAAGATTACTATTTCATCATCTAAAAGATTAGTAAGAGTAAATACAATTATAAGAGTGAAGATCAAATTTCTGAGGCACTCATCTAGAGATTGTCTTCCAAGCTAATATGTAACATCTATCCATTAATGGTTAGGGTTTTGGGCCTGATATTTCTACCAAGGCAGTTGGTAACACAGTGGTTAGAGTACCAGACCTGGAGTCAGGAAAACCTGAGTTCAATTCTGGCCACACTAGCTATGTGACCCTGGGCAAGTCACTTAACTATATTTGTTTCAGTTTCCTCATCTGTAAAATGAGGTAGAGAAGGAAATGACACACCATTCCAGTAATTTTGCCAAGAAATCCCAATTTAGGAATCAACCTAACATAATTGTTGCCTAGATAGTTTCTCAATATTGTTCACAAAAATATGAAAGATATGTTACTTTGCTGAAATTTGTGTATTTATTCCACCACCAAATTATCATTCATGCATTTTTTTAATCATTGCCATGTTTCCCTCTTGCCATATTTTCTTTAAATTCTCAAGTTGGTACACAAAATATGTTTCTCTTTCTCTGCGCTTCAACTTCCTTGGAGATAATCTCTATCATGTATTCAAATTTTACTCTGTTATTTTCAAATTGTTGAGAGTTCTGATTTCTAACATAAGAACATTCAGTATAAACTGAAATCAAGTTTTGGACAGATATTCATTTCCTATACACCAATGATATTTTTAAACATGCGACGCACGACTCATAGAATGTATTAATAAAAATACTTTATTACTCCCTCTGGGTTAATTCTTCCAACTCTCTGTTTTCTCCAGCAAGTGAAAATCCAAGGGATTGTGTCTTCTAACTTTATTACTCATAAGCTCTTATTCAATAAACTTTCCCACTGAAATCAATTGAACCATTGATTTTTTTTATCAATATCAATCAACCACTCGATATCAAAAAACTTGTACTGGAAAGATTTATATGAACTGATGCTGAGTGAAGTGAGCAGAACCATAAGAACATTGTACTCAGTAACAGCCACATTGTGAGATGACTGACATTGATAGGCTCAGCTTTTCTCAGTAATCCAAGGACCTAAAACAACTCCAAAAGACTCATGATGGAAAATGCTACCCACATTAAGAGAAAGAAAAATAAGGTCCAAATGAAGATTTAAAGCAACTCTTTGCTCTTTTTTTTCTTTCTCATGGTTCCTTTCGTTTATTCTGATTCTTCTATATAACATAACTAATGTGAAAATACATTTAATAAGAATGTATATGTAGAGCCTATATCAGTTTGTATGCTATTTTGGGGAGGCAAGAAGGAGGCAGAGAAAATTTAAAACTTACGGAAGTGAATGTTGAAAACTAAAAATAATTTAATTTATAAAAAAAAGAAACTTTTACATAGTACATTACTGAGAAGGTTTAGAAAAAAAGAGAAAGAAATATTTCCTCATTCCAGGAAGCACACTCTTCCTTTGGGATAGTGGCATAAAATGTAACATAGTAGCTACAAAACTTTACCTCACCAAGTAGAAGGAAGAATAGTATGTTCTGGTCCTGGGAGATCTTTTTTTGCCATTTATAGAGTCACCACCAAGTAATTTTTCATGGTGGCATAAATGATGGAAGATTTGTTTCCTTCCTTGCAGAAATAATGTCTTTACTAGGATAGACTCATTGAAGCAGGTTGTTCCTTCCTGCTGGCTCCTCATCATATTTGGCTGATGCAACAACTAGCAGACTCTATAATTGACCCCAGTTGCTAGATCTCTGATGACTTCTCTAATCTTTTAAATTTATAAATTTTTAACCTCATTTCTTCTGTCCCTGGATGATCATTCAACTAAGATAAGCAAAGAATAACCATGAGGGACAAAACAGAGAGAACATTTCCTTCCACCTGGAGACCAGCAACAGTTCTTTTTCCTCATTAAAAAGTCCACAGAAAAGAGAAAGCAAGAAATTTCCCACTCAAATTCTTTTTTGTTTTCATGCTTCATTCTAGTTCAAAGAAAAATTAAAAGTGTCTTGCCATCATAGAGTAAGCCTATAGAAGTAGAGAATGACAATATATAATCTAAAGTGTGTGTGTGTGTATGTAAATGTGTGTGTGTATTGGGGGTTGTGAGGGTAGGCCCCTGTATTATTAATATGTGTAAGGAGGCTCACCAAGCCTCCATGTGTACTAGAGCCAAGTAGGGCATAGCATACATGCTCTAGGAATTGGGTCATAATTTATTTTAAACTTAAAACAGGAACCAATAACTAAATTTAAAAGTTCATTAAAAATTTCTCAGAGTGGGAACAGAGTCAAGAAGGAAGAGTAGAAAGATGAATCTGTAGAAGCTCTCTCTTCATAGCCCATAAAATACCCATAAAAAATGACTCTAAACAAATTCTAGAGCAGTAGAAGCCATAAAAGATGGAGTGAAAGAGATTTTTCAGCCCAAGATATCCTGGAAGGCAGACAGGAAATGTCTATCACACCTGGCTCAGAGCAGAGCACAGACCAGCCTTGGCCACACTGCATGGACAGGTCTGGAGCAGGCTTCAGGGCATGGAATCATGGGCAACAGCTGCGGTTCCCAAATTTCTGAACCTGCAGATGCAAAAGATAGCTTCAAACGTCAGCAAGAAAGCTCTTTCACCTGGATGATAGGAGAGTGCCATCTGACTCCAGCATCATGGCAGTGGCAGCCATTGCCAAAGAAGCATCCACTTTTTGGAGCCCTCTGCTTAAAGACCCTGGGGGAATCGAGCAGCTGATCTGAATCTCAGTTCTCAGTGGCAGTCCTGGGATGAGGAAGAGCACTGCGTGGTGCAGCTGGTGGTAACTGCGGAGAGGGAATCCTACAGATTTTTTGTGGTTCTTCACAGAATAGAGAACAAGGCCAGGAGAGGAGTAAATTCCTCTCCCTTGATTTTGCCACCTCAGAAGACCTTAGAAATTACAGGTCCCTAGACTATACCCTCCACTTAACAAAGGACTCAAAAGTCAAGTAACTGGCTGGGAAAATGCCCCAAAAACGGGGGAAAATGAGACTATAGAAGGTTACTTTCTTGGTGAACAGGTATTTTCTTCCATCCTCTCGGACGAGGAAGAATAAAGCATGCCATCAAAGTAAAAGTCAAGGTTTCTACATCCAAAACAAAAAATAACATATACAATGATCTCAGGCCATGTAAGAGTTCCAAAAGAATTTTGAAAATCAAGTAAAAGAGGTAGAGGAAAAATTGGGAAGAGAAATGAGAGTGATGCAAGAAAATCATGAAAACCAAGTAAATAGCTTGCTAAAGGAGAACTAAAAAATGCTGAAGAAAATAAAACCTTTAAAAATAGATTAACCCAAATGACAAAAGAGGTCCAAAAAGCAAACAAGGAGAAGAATGCTTTCAAAAGAAGAATTGGCCAGGTGGAAAAGGAAGTTCAAAAGCTCACTGAATAGTTCTTTAAAAATTAGAATGAAGCAGATGGAAGCTAATGACTTTATGAGAAACCAAGAAATTACAAAATAAAACCAAAAGAATCAAAGCATAGAAGACAATGTGAAATATCTCATTGGAAAAGCAACTGACCTAGAAAATAGATCCAGGAGAGATAATTTTAAAATTATTGATCTAAAGCCATGATCAAACAAGAGCCTAGACATCATTTTCCAAGGAATTATCAAGGAAAATTCTAGAAAGGAAAACTCCTAGGAATATTCTGGCCAAATTCCAGAGTTCCCCAGTCAAGAAAAAAATATTAGATGCAGGCAGAAAGAAATCATTCAAGTATTGTGGAAATACAATCAGAATAACAAAGAATTTAGCAGTTCCTACATTAAGGTATTGAAGGGCTTGAAATATGAAATTCCACAGGTCAAAGGAGATAGGATTAAAACCAAGAATCACCTACTCAGCAAAACTGAGTGTAATACTTCAGGAGAAAAAATGGAATTCCAATGAAATAGATAACTTCCAAGCATTCTTCTTGTTGAAAAGACCAGAGCTAAAAAAAAAATTTGACTTTCAAGTACACGAATCAAGAGAAACATGGAAAGGTAAAGAGAAAAGAGAAGCCTTAAGGAACTCATTAAAGTTTAACTGTTACTCATGAGACCATTTCCAGTTTTAGGGTAGTTAGAGGGAATATGTATATATGCAAGTGTATATGGGTAAGTATGTATGTGTATATTCTATACGTGTAGGTATGTATATGTACATGGGTGTATGTGTGTATGTATGTATACATATAGGTATGCATATATATGTGTGTATATATATATATACATATATATATGTATATATATATATATACATATATATATATATATTTGTCTGTGTGTGTGCATAGACAGAGGGCACAGGGTGAGTTGAATATGAAGGGAGAATACCTAAAAAAGTAAAATTTACTGTTGAATGGAATGTACTAGTAATAAGAGAAAGGGAGAGGTAGATCTCACATAATAGAGGGAAGAAAGTACTTATACAATGGAGGGGAAGAGGAGAGAGATAAAAGAAAATAACTGAGCCTTACTTTCATGAGATTTGGCTTAAAGAGGGAATAACAAGACTCAATTGGATATGGAAATCTAGGGGATAGGAGAGGGAAGATAATGGAGGGGTCAGCAAATTGGGAAAAGGGATAATCAGAAACAACACTAGTATGGGAGGACAGATCAAGGGAGAGAACAGAATAAATGAATTGCTTCTTTTCTCAATGAGGGTGGGTATGGAAGGAAGGAGAGAATGTGGAACTCAAAACTTTAAGAATGAATGTCAAAATTTGTTTTAGCATGTAACTGGAAATTAAGCTATACAGCAAATGGTGCACAGACATCTATTTTGCCCTACATGAAAATAAAGGGGAAGGGGAATGGAAGAAGAGTGGATAATAGAAGGGAGGACAGACTGGAGGAAGGGGTAGATGGGGTGCATGCTGTCCTGGGGTGAGGGGTGGGGAGAGATGGGGAGACAATTTTGAATTCAAATTCTTGTGGAAGTGAATGCTAACAACTGAAAAATAAATTATATATTAAAAAATTTCTCAGAGTGCTTATGCCTAATCTTTAATAGAAAATCAATATATAGTGGAGCAATAAGTAGATATTATATATTTTACTTTAATTCTATATTTCAAATTAATTCTTGGTTACTGTCTTCTGGAGAAAGAGACCAGGTTTTTGAACACTCTTCTAATTTTTCTTAAAATATATTTTTATATATTTTGTTAAATATTTCCCAATGGCATGCAAAATTTTACAATATTTTTTTAATATTTTAAATTCTTAATTCTTTTCCCTTTGTTCTTTCCCTCTCCTTGAGAAAAGAAGTAATTTTATATCCATTGTACATGTGACATCATGCAAAACATTTCTGTATTAGCCATGTTGGAAAAGAAAACAGACAAAAAATAAAGTTTTTTTTCAAGTATGCTTCAATATGCATTCAGAATTTATCAATTCTCTCTCTGAAGGTGGATATTTTTCATCGCAGGTCTTTTGGAATTGTCTTTTGCTTTGTCTGAGATCGTTATCGCTACATCTATAATGTTGATTTTTTACTTCACCCCAGCGTCACAGACCTCTCCTGACAGCCTATGTTGTCTTGGGCTGAGAAAATGTCTTATCCTATCCTTTTATTGGTTCTACAACTCCAGAATCCAATTTTAGGCATTGTTTTAAAGTTTTTTGAAGGTGAATGTTGAGAGAGCTCTGCTGCTTTTTTAATTCTGCCATCTTGACTCTGTCTCTAGAAGTCTCAGGCAGATTTGTTTGCTGTAAGTCTTAATAGAGGTAAATAAAGCATCTTTTGAATAACTTAAAACACTAACCTGATCAGGATCTGACAGGGACTCTGAACTTAAATGTTCATTTTGATTTTTTTCTGGTCAGTAAAAAAAATTATTGAAAAATTCATTTTGATGCAAAATTAATTAAGCAGAATGAGGGAAAATATACAATTACTCTAAATATACAATAGTAAAAACAATAACATAAAAAAATGAAATTATAATGACCATTCTCTATTAGAGAAGAAATTAAAAATGTCCTCCCTTTTGTTAAATAGATGAGGTCTATGGTATGGAATGTTGCATAATCTTTCAGACACAGTTGATGTTTTTAGTAGTTTTATTGAACTTTAAGAACCTTTGTTAAAGTTATAAACTTTATCCAAGAAGTGAGTGCTAATTTATATAAAAACAAAAAGTAACAGTAACACTTTTCAATAAAGAAAATGCATTGCTTAATAGCAAGAGAAAGATGATTTAAGATCTGTCCTCTTCCTATCAAAGTAAAAATTCATATTCTCTAGTTATTTGTTAAGGAAGGAGATGTTATTTCAAATGTCCATGAATATGCAAAGCACATGTAAAATTCTGCTATATTATTAGGTTGAAAACATTGTTGATGTTAATATCACTTCTTTATATGTAGAGAAATAAAAATAAAATAAAATTGTATAATAAAGCTAAAACTTGTGTGGAGGTTTTCCAAAAGATTTATAATGTATGCTTATTCTTGTTCCATTCAAACTACCTCACCCAACAAGCATTTATTAAGTTCTTAATATGCATGATGAACCCTACTGAAGGCTGGGGATACAAAGAAAGAAGGGCAAAATAGATCTTGTCCTCAATTAATTTATGTTGTACTGGAATTTCCATGACCCCTTCTTCCATATAAACCGCTATGTGATCTTGGGCTAGGAAATAATTTAAGCTATCTGATCCTTATATTTCTTATCAATATAGAGGGAGTAAAATGCTTTCCATTTCTGACCTTGCAGAGTTGTTAGGAAGAGGAAAGAAAATAACGTGTCTGAGAGTTCCTTGAAAACCATATAGCACAGTATAAGTGTCAGTCGCATTTTTGTTATTATGGAAAACAATCGTTACGTTGAGTAGATCCGCTATAGAGGAATTATAAAAAATCATAGACAAAAATCACACAGAAGAAAACTTAGTAAGGTTGTAATTAACCTTGCAAGGATGTAATAAAGCAACAACTATTTCTTCAAAACTTGTCATCATCTTTATCCTCACTGTTACTATCATCATAGTGACCATCATTACAGAAAGGCAGTTGTAGTGGATAGAGATCTGTCCTTGGGATCAAGTAGATCTGAATTCAAGACCTGCCTCATGCATACTATCTATGACAGGCAAACTAATTAAGTTCATGGTTTAATCCAGTCAAACTCAAATAGAAATCAGGGGTCATGTAACAATTCATGCAAGCCACATGTTGACTTAGGAAATCCCATATTAACATTATTTATGTTTTATTTATTTTGGTATGTTTTGATATGTATTTCCCAATTATATTTTAGTATGGTTGGGTCAGGAAGTATTGCCTGTCTGAAGTAGCTGTGTGCTTGATGCCTGCTCTAGACAGCTCTCTAAAACAGAGAAGATGCTGATTTGTGGTGAACATGGCTGGATCCCTCACCCTGTATCAGTGAAGTTGCAGGTCCAGCCCCTACGCCTATTCCGTTATCAGTATTACTGCTAATAATTCTGCTTCCCAACTTTTCCTCCTTCATGGTGCCATGGCAGGTAAAAATAGCTTCATCCAAATGTTTGATTGGCTTACACAGCTCCAGGAAGTAGCTACAGAGAACGAGTCTGCAGTATGTGATAGAACAAGAATGAAGAACTTCATATTTACTCTTTCATCCCTTTATTCCCTCTTCCCTGAAAC
This sequence comes from Potorous gilbertii, assembly GCA_028658325.1. Taxonomy (NCBI): domain Eukaryota; kingdom Metazoa; phylum Chordata; class Mammalia; order Diprotodontia; family Potoroidae; genus Potorous; species Potorous gilbertii. Next base: position 329,607,563 of record CM053771.1, read on the forward strand.
TTATAGGCAATGTTCCTTCCTTCCCCACTCCAAAAGTCACTTTAATGATGGTTCAAGACTGGTTTATTATTGTTGGTTCTCATTATCATAGTCCTGGTTATGTCTGGTCCAACTGTATGGAACAGACTCTTTAATCATCCTATTACGTGTCTCCCTGAACTAGCGTTTCAAGTATCACCATTAACTATTTGGTAATCTGAACCTGGACCCTGATGGTTTAACATCTCTGCTGTCTTCTCAGGGCTTTTAAGGATGACTAATTGTTGTTCAGTCATTTCTGTCATGTAGAACACTTCATGACCTCATTTTTTTACCGACACTAGAATATTATATTGATAAGGATTTTTAGCTTAATGTAATTGTAATGTTAACGTAATTTTGCTTCTTAATGGGAAGATGTTTCCCATTCATTAATAGGCCCATGTGACCTTCTTAAGTCAGGGAAGACTGAGTTATATGCGTCAAATCACATGGAATAGAAAGGGGTGGAACAGGAAGAAGTGGAAGAAGAGCAGGAAGAGCTGAGGGGAAGTTAGAGAGCAATCAGAGCTGGGAAAGGCAGTTGGCTAGTCTGAGTAAGATAGTTTGTGATTTGTTTAAGGGAGCTGGTTTGTGGAAGCCTAAGAGAGGAAGGCTTGGGGATGCTGTTGTCCTCTGCATTGTTATTGGTTTCTTTGTTGCTATGATGGATTTGGCTATCTGGTATCTGTATAAATGTTTTGGTTCTATTTTCCATTGAGGAATCTGTTGTATTTCATGATTCAGAATTGCACCAGCATATTCATGGCTGCCATAGATGCTGTGCATATTGCATTGGCTCTACAAATAGTTTGCCATTTCCTTTTCCAACTCATTTTACAGATGAGGAAACTGAGGCAAACAGGGATAAGTGACTTGCCCAACAACACACAGTATCTGCAGCTGCATTTGAATTTGGGTCTTCTTGACTCCAGGCCCAGCATTTGATCCACTAAGCCTCTTAGCTGACCAAGGATAACTTAGACAACTGGTAATTTAACCTGTTGGATTTTTGTTTTGTTTCTTGCTTGTTCTTGTTTTTAAATCTAATCTCATATCTCCTGAGATAAAGTGCTTGACAAAAATGGCATAACCTTAAATGATAACACTGAAACCAGAAAGGCTAATTCTAAAGCTATGGAATCTGATCCTGTTTGAAACAGAGCCAGCTACTATCCAACTTTCCTTGACTGGTTTTTCTACTGTTTGCAAATTTTAACCTTTTGCTTACCATAACAAATATGATGGAAATGAAATTGATTTTAAAAAAACAATATGAAACATAAATTTTACTCTGATACTTGCCATTGAACAGAACCTGAATTTTGAAACGTTATGACAATAAATGGAAACTATTATTTGTTGCCTAAGAAACAATCTAGCTGTGTTACCAAGCTTGTAGTCAGAGGTTTGGTTATATGGTGATGTGTCTGTCTAGCTACCCATGGAGAAGGTGTTGTAGCATGCTAGAGTACACTAAGGTGTAGTAGGTTTTTGCTTCTATTAATAGAATCATGGCTATATGTGATATTAAATACTATTGAAGTGTTCCATGTTCTGAGTAATACTCACACTTGGCGGTTGTTATATTCTCAAAGAAGACCAAATGACATCACTATGTTGTGGTCAAGGTATAGTGTGTCCAACTGTGGCTGATCAGACCAATATGAGCTTAGGAGGCTCTACCACAGGTGGGATACAAATATGAATATTTGGGGTGGAAATGTCTAAATTTGTACATTTCACATTTCTTTTGAACTACTGAAATTATATTTTACTCATAGAACACAGTGTCTTCTTTGATGGGCTATAGTATTCTGGGCAGTTCTATGTCATTATCTTCTATGTCTCACAATTAATTCCAAGGTTCTTCAGAGAGAACTCTAGTATCCTTGTATCCTTGTATCAACCCTTCTGTCCTCCATGGGAGGTCATGTTTCTGACATTTGCCTTGTGTGAGTTCTCTGCAAAATAGTCTTTTAGACAAATGTACTTTTTGAATTTAAACAACATGGCCAGGCCATAGCAGTTGTACTTTCTGCAGGAGAGTTTGAATTCTGGCAGTTCAGCTCAAGAAAGGACTTCAGTGACCTGTACTTTATCTTTCCAGGTTGTCTTCAGAATCTTCCTATGACAATTCCAGTGGAAACAATTCAGTTTCCCAGCATGGAACACATATGAGAAACAAGAGTAAGTGGTACCTTGAAGGCCCTTTTTTTTCTCCTTAAAACATGATTGTTCCTGCTTGCTTCCTTTCACCCTCCATACAGAACTGGATGTTCTCCAAAAAAAGAGAAACTTGAAAGACTCTTCCACATTTTCTCATGTTATTTCTTAGAAGTGAAATACTTCTAAGAGTCTATAAGAGAAAAAAATGTCCCAAGTCAGTTATTCTTATATAGCTAATGTCTACTCCTTACACTACTTAAATGACAGAAACCAATGGTTTGGCACCTGTTAGAACACAAGCATGAAACAGTTGTGCACAGAGACATTCAACTCTCATGCAGATGTTTTCCCCTCTATCACTTCCCTCTGCAGGCCAAGTTTGTGTCAAAAGATTTGCTTCCAAAACATGACAAAGCCTTGGACTTTAATTATTTATCCACCCCCTAAAGGAAAATTGTAATGGAGATTTGTGTAGATGTTTGTATCTGTGTGTATCTCAGTATGTGTATGCATATGTATGTATGTATGCATTCATATATATATTGAATATATACATTCAAAAGAAAATCCTTCAATAGAACATAATATCTAAGCCTATGATACCACTATTAATCTCAGTATATCCAAATGAAATCTCTTACCCAAAGGACTTATGTGTTCTGCTCAGGTTCTATACCTTAACAAATGGCAAAATAGAATGAGAACCTAGGTTGCCTGACTTTTCAGAGTCATCATCTTTCTAGTTGTGAAATTAATCAGAATAAAATCACACATTTTTAATTTATTTAAATGAAATAAAATTCAATCTGCCTTCAGAATGGAATACAGTGGAAACATACCACATCTGATGCTGTCATTTACCCACTTGGTCCCATCCAGTCCTGAGATCACTTAACTTCTGTCTGCTTCAGTTCCTTCATCTGTAAAACTGCACCTATTTCACAGGGTTGTTCTGAGGACCGACTGAGATTAGACATGTAAAATATTTTGCAAACCTTTAAGTATTATCTAAATGTGAGCGATTATTATTCCTGTCAATAAATCAATAATTAGAATCAAAAGGAAATGAAGCATATCCATTAATGATTTTTGGAAACTTAGGATGACCCAAGAATATCAAAGCAGCCTAAGCTACCTTGCATCCACAAAGAGAATAAAATTTCCCTTTTACCTGATTGATGTTATATTTTTATCCAACCTGGCAACACCAGTCAAATGCATTTGTTCAAGACTCTTCCCATATAATTTTCTCCAAGAAGTAGGTAGCAACAGAGGAAGTATTGCCCATCAAAAAAAAAATAATGATGTGGAAGGGGGAAATAGTCAATGCAAAAATATAGTTCCTCAGTCCATTGGTATGGTATACCATTTACTTGGTATTTAGACTATAAATGAAGCAAACTGACCTATAATGCTAAAAAACATTTTATTTGGACCCATTTTACCTAATATAAAGGAAAGTACTTAGTTTGAGACATTAAGAGGAGACACAATAGGAGGAGATGGGAAAAGAGGACGAAGGATCTATCAAGTTCCTCAATCACACACAGAGAAAATGACAAAAATGAATTACTGGAGTGAGCAGATTATATCAGGTCTTAAGTGTGTTGATTTTTTAAAACCTAGCAGATAGAAGAATGAAGGCCAATGAACCAGATGAAAGGGTCCCTCCTTCCTTCATACCCAGATTATCCAAACTCCTTAACATTCTACCAGTTCTTCAATTGGTACACCTAGAATATTCTATTTTATAGGGTCAGGACTCAGTGGTCACAGAAAAGGTTGATGGAGTGTTGTATATAAGGAACAAAGAGGTCAGTGTGATTTGAACATGAATTAGATAGAGGAGAGTAAAATGTGAAAAGATAGAAGAAAAATATGCACATATGGTATCCATGGAAGAGTAAGTACAACTTTATAAAGAAGAAGAGAGGGTACACATATAAAGTGACTGAACAAATTTTCACCTCAGATATCCAGTTCCAAAAGGGGAGAAGGTTCCAGGCACTAGATTAGAAAATCTATATGAGTAAAAGACTCTGATAGCCATGTTGCAGCATCCTTTTTCTCAGCCAAAACACCCACAAACCAAAAAAGGTTTTCTGATTTGCTTTGAAAGTCAACTTTCTTGTAGCTACAGGGTATTTCAACATTCATCTAACTCAAGTTAGTAATTATGCAGAGGAAGGAGGTAAGGAAATGGGGAGTGGGAAATGCTCATAGCCCCTGTGCTACTGAAAATCAATATAATTCATGCTTTCTGGGAGAGAAAATCAGATTCCTTAAATTTAATCCATTCTTTTATATTCATGTCCAGCCATTTAGAGAAAAACAAATATTTTTCTTTCCTTTAATTTCAGAAAATGTATGTTTCCTAAACTCATATTTTATTTCCCATATTACAACTGCATGGATCTAATAAAATGATATCACCAAGTGGCCATTATATTTTGATTAAAAATGTGTTGTAGAGGATGACTTAGTGAAGATTTTTTTTTCATCTCTCACCTCCAGGAAGTGATCTGAGTCGCTTGGCATCCAAAGCTAGCAAAGCTGGGATTTCATTTGGACTTAATAAACTTTTCCATGTAACTCTGCAAAAACAACAAAGGAATCTAGATTTCATCCATAGTGTTGCAAGGTCTGGAATATGCATTAACAGAAAGCAGTGATTAATTTAGCATTTGCCCATCCTAAAATAAAATGTAATATATATCTATGTTAATTGGAATTTGACTTCAGTTGCAGCACTAATTTCATTAACATCACTCTTGCCAAATTTGGGAAAAATTCATTCATGACTATCTCCACATGAGAGTCAATTTTCTCCCAAAATATGAGTAGATAAATCCTGTGATACATACTATTTTTTAAAAAGCATACTGCCTAATTCAATTCAGGAAGAGAAGTATTTATTATGCATCTGGTGTGTGCAAAATACTCTGCTAAGTTCTTAGAGAAGTACAATGTTCATATAAAATATATTCCTTAGCCTCTTAGAGTTTATATTCTAATACAGGGATAAGAGACATGTACAGATAACCATGACACATGAGAATACATGAGAAATGCATTATAGAGATGAAACTAAATGCTGAGGTTTTGAAGGAATGTTTGTTATAATACAGGGACATGACAGAAAGCTTCAGAAAGGAAATGCCATGTGACTTAGCCTTGAAAGGATGGTTAGAACTTCAACAAACAAACAAAGGGAAGGAGGAAATTCCAAACATAAGGGAAAGAGTGAGCAAAGCTACAGAAGTGGAAATTTGTAGCATATGTTAGAGGGAAAGAAAGTAGTCTAATACAAGTAAATGTGTGGCTAGGCTGGGCTGAGCTACAGCTAGAAAAATAAGGTGTCACTAAATAGTGGAGGGCATTAAATTCTAAGCAAGGGGATTTGAACTGTATTCATCAGACAGCAGAGACACGCTACAGATATTCAAGCAGTGTAGTTGTATAAACTGATCTATGCATAAAAAAGACAAATTTTGTAACTTTTATTCAACAACTCTATCTGATATTGCTATGACACTTTTAGAATGGAATACTATTAAAATATGCTTTGTAATGGCTAATACATTTTACATGTTCTAAAAGTAATCTCATATTTTAATTATTTAAAAAAATACAAAAGTGAAATCTCTGAGCGAGAGGGAAACTTCCTTTCTGTTCCCCTTTTAGCATGATTGCATCTTGGATACTCACTGTATTATTATATGATTACTGTGGCCAATTGGATGATACCAAGTATGTGTCTTCTTTCCCTGTAGAAATGTGCTCTTTATTTTTCTTAATCTCTGATTGAATAATGTTTGTTTTGAATGAGAGAGAATCCTGGAAATTACTCTTTCTTCATTTTTACTAGCCTTTTAACCTCAGTTTTTTTGTTTTTTTTTCCCCATTGACATGCAAGGATATGCAGAATTCTCCTGTCAGATTATTTTTCATTTGGAAGTACAGTATGTCTTCATTTTTGCAACACAAAAAAGAAATTTGTGCAGCTTCAAAAGGAGAGAAGTAGAGCCCTCTATCAAAATATTGAATTAACTTACAGCACCATCTAATTATAAATAAAATAATATTAAATTGCAAACTGCTCTACCTAGCAGATAGGAATGCTGATTTCCTTTACTGTAGGCTAAGCTCCTAGGGACAGGGATTCCTAGAAGTACAAGTCAATGTTATTCTTCCTTCCATTTTTTGAAAAGTGAAAACAATCTATTTTCCTCAAGGTCCTTGACCAAAAATGAAATGCTCTTCTACAGTTGCTCAACTCAGTCCATCAGAGCATATGGAAGGTAATTTTTGTTGGTTTGTTTTGTTTTGCCTTTATATTTAAAAAAATTTCTTTTCTCAAAGAACTACAAAATTAATATGCATTCTGGCAAAAGGCAAAATAATACCCCCTTTTGCTTCCTTATCCCTAATAGTCTCACTTTGCTACCCTGTTTCAATAATATCTCTTTTTACATCATTGGTATTCATGGCCTGTGGCAACACAAAATTCCCTAATGACTTTTTAAATTGTTTTGAAGAAATACAGAGATAGTAGCTTTGGTAGAATATCTGATTTTGAGAGTACCTATCATCCTCACTGAACACTTCCCTATAGGTCATGAGTTATGAAATACACTATTACATTTCATACTATATTATGATTACAGGCTCCTGATGAAGTAGGAACCATGGCATTATCTCCTTCTAATTCTTGAAGAACTTTATTAATTAATTTCCAACTACATTTACATATGACGACCTATTCTCCACATTGGACTGGCTAATTGGTTCAATTAAAAGGAAATTTGGGAATTTGGCAGATGTGTACAGTATCTGGTTCTATTAATGTTATTCTATTATGAGCCTTTCTGATCTTCAATGCTTTTCTCTATTAATTCATGTCAATGTACAAACATTCACTAAGCATCTCTTATGTAGCAGATATGCTAAGCACTAGGGCATATGATAAAAGGCAAAAACACAGCCTCTGTCATTAAGGAATACACAGTTTTGTTGAGAAGAGAACCTTTATGTGTACATGTAATTTGTATAGAGCTGATATAAGGTAATTTCAAAGGAAAGGCAGTAATAAGGCAAGAGCCAAGGGAAAGGCTTCCTATAGAAGAAGGCATTTGGTGATAAAGGAAAGAAACCAAAGAAACTAAGCCGTGTAGATAGAGGAAAGACATTTCAAGGAAGGAGGATTCCTGAGCAAAGGCATAGTCAGAAGACAAGACTACTGTGTGGTAAGACCAGCAAATAGTTCAAAGTAGCTAGATTGTAGGGTGTATGGAAGAGAAGAAAAGATGAGAAAATAGGAAAAGTGGAAATGAACTAGAATATATTAAGGACTTTAAATGGCAAACTAAGAACTTTTAATTTGATCCTGGAAGTAACAGAAATCTACTAGAATTATTCAGTGAGAGGAGGACAGGTGGGAGAATGATATGGTCAGAACTGTGAGAGATGATGAAGGCCTATATTAGGGTATTGACTGTGTAATTGGAGAGGAGAGGTACATGAGGATTGTTATGAAGGTCCAAAACATGTAATGAAAAGTAATCTTGAAAGCAATGTGAGTATTATGAAGCCTAGGCAAGAAACTGAAGACTTTGGGTAGCATATTCATCACCATTGTTGTTTAGTAGTTTCAGTGATATCTGATTCTTCATGACCCCATTTGGGGTTTTCTTGGCAAAGAAACTGGAGTGACTTGTCATTCCCTTCTCTAGTTCAATTTACAGATGAGGAAACTGAGGAAAACAGGATTTAGTGGCTTGTCCAGGGTCATACAGCTGGACGTATCTGAGGCCACATAGGAGTCTTTCAGATTCCAGGCCTGACACTCTATCCACTGAGCCACCTAGCTTCCAGTCAAAGTCCACAGATCCACAACAGGTCCAGAACAATTACATTTTCATCCCTCCCCAGATGAACTTCTAACTTATTTTCACAGGATTTTCTCTACCATGCCAAGAAATCTCTTCACCCTGGAAACTGACTGCCCACCTGGACTGCTTTTTACATTGGAAGTAGCCATCTTCCTGTGGCCTCTCCCTCTCATGAGCTAGTGCCTCCAGAATCCTCCAAGTAAAAAAGCCTCTCTGAACCAACAATGTCTCCTTTTATCTCCAGGGTCCCTCTATGGACTTTACCATTTCCTACACTGGATCCCTTCCTCCCTATTTCTCATCCCACACATTTTTGAGTTCACTTTTATGAATTGTCTTTTCCTATTAGAATGTTAAGTTCCATGAAGGCCAGAACTATCATTATTTATTTTTGTTTTGTATTCCCAGCTGTTTCAGTTTAAAACAATTGTAAGAACTTAATAAATATTTGTCGACGAGTCAAAGACAAGGCCTTCAAAAGAAAATGGCATATGTGGTAAACAAATCACTTGTAAAGAAAACAGTATTTAAGAATGGAATTTGGATCTAAAGAGCACAAATTAAAGTATCAGAATGTTGGGCTCCTTTATGGAGGTGTCCTATCAAGACCTGGTAAAATATGTCTGCTTGAATTCTTGTAAATCTAGTCAAAAGTGTTCCAATAGAAAAGGAAAGGGTGTAGAAGGAGTGTTGCCTGTGTATCACCACCACACAAGATACCACAGAATGTGGTTACAATGTAAGAAGAAGGAAGGATGTCGTGACTCCTACAATTCACAGTAGAAAAATTTAAGAAAGCAACCTCTGAAAGATCCATGACCTCAGATATCTATGTACCGATGTACAAGTTACAGAAACACAGATAGGAACTAGAGAGTGATTTCATTGATACAGGAAAAGTACAGGAGAGGAAATTTCCTCTGCCAATGAAGGTCAGCACTTCGCTGCAATTTATAGTCTTAGGGAGCTGTCTAGGAAATTGAAGGTTAAGTTACTTTCTCAGGTAACTGACACAGCCAATTTGTGTCAGAGTCTTCAAAGAGAGTTCTTTATTCATTAGACCATATTGCCTTTCAAATGACAACAGACAAATTTGACACAACTGGTGTCACTGAAACTTTGAGAAATAGGACCAATAACTGGAATATGCATGTGGGTGGGTATATCTTAATCAAAGAGAACAGAATACATAAGTGTGTGCCTGGGGAGGGCAGTGGTTTGCAGCAGAAGAGAAGCCTTGTGTATTAATAATGTATACTTATGTGACAAATCTAGGGGAAAGTGCAGGGAAATAAAGTAAAGAGCATTTGGATGATGATCAAAGGAGGCAGAAACAAAAGCAAAATTGGCATTAAATGGACTACAGATAATCAGAGCTAAAAACAGGAAACATATAAGATGGTCAAAGGCATGATATAGAAGTGACAGGTCACTGAAATGATCTGATATTTTTTCTTCTCCCCTCCTCTTTCTCTATATCTCTGTTTCCTTGTCTATCTGTCTTTCTGAGGCTCTATCTCTATTTATCTATTTCTGTGGATCTGTCTTTTTTCTGTTTCTGTCTCTCTATCTCTTTCACTCTGTGTGTGTCTCTGTCTCTCTGTCTCCCTCTGTCTGTCTGTTTCTCTCTTTCCTCCCTCCCCTGTCCCTAGAATTGAACACAAACCATCTAATAAATATTAGAATCCTTTAGAAAATGGAGGAGAATATATATTCTGAACCTGGTAGCCATGAATAAGTAAAACACATATTCGTGGTGTTGAAATAATGGGAACATTTGGAGAAAATTACTACCACATCTTAAAAGTTTTGATTAAAAAAAAGAAAATTTAGCAGAATCTAACATGAACCCAAGATTTGGGGAGAAAAGACTTCTTGAGAGATTCAAATAAAGCATAAATAGAATCCTGTGGACCAACATTTCCAAAGGGGATGTCAGCCCAGGAAAGATGGGCCACTCTAAAAATAAAAATCTGAACCCCGTCCCCTCCCAAGAAACAATTCTGAAGAAGATTGAAAAAGAGAAGTGCTCTCTAGAGAGACTGATGTTGAGGTAGAGGGAACCCACCAACAAACTTAGCTGCTTTAAAGTCTATTCAGAAAATGGAACCAAAGACAGGTAATAGATGATAAGAAGAAAAAAAAACACCAAACAACTACAAGGTCTTGTAAGAACCACATCAGAAATACTTTAAAAAGTGAAAAATCTGAGGCTACTCAGGAGCATTGGACATAAGAAAAAGGTTTAGGTTTTTTGTTACTCACATTGCTCGTTTGCCATACTGGAGAAAAGAGGAGTATCAAAGAAGAGCTAGAACTATTACCTTAGGTAAAAAAAGGATAGTGATAACAAGAGACAGGAAAAAGACATAGTTTCCCAATTCTTATTTCACTTCTGTGAAGGAAGTTTTTCTGCCAAGGAAAATGAACTTTGGACTGGAAAGGACAGACCCAAACTGGCTATTAGGAGGAGTAACACAAAATATATAGAGAGATGATAAGAGAATACCTAGCTGCCTTTCCTAAGTTAAACTGATCTTTGATTAATAATAGAAAATGTTCTGTTAGTGATGCAAGGAAAATCACTGTTTAAAAAAAAGGAAAGAGAAGAGCATTTTCAAATAGTAGATGAATGATCTTGATTTTTTTTTCCTGCAAAATTGCAGATTGTAAAATCTAAATAATAAACTCTTGGAAAAGAAAGTGGTGATAAATGAGTAGATGATGTCCTATCAAACATCTCCTTTAATGATAAAGTGGTCCATGTAGTGTAGTAGATATATTTACATAATTATATCTAGCATTTATATAGTACTCTAAGATTTAAAAAAAAAAATCTCTAAGATTTGCAAAATACTCCAAAACTTTTCATACAATATATCTTTTGATAAGGTACCTCACAATAGAACCCTCCAAGTGCTGTGCTTTGCCCTATGTTCTTTTACATTTTTATCAATGGCTTGTATAATGGCACAAATGGCATCCTCATCAAGTTTGCCTGGAAGGGACAATTAACATGCTGGATGGCAGCAATTAGCCAAAAAAAAATTATTGACAGGATAGAACTTCTGGGTTGAATCTAATGAGACAGATTTCAGTAGGGATATACGTAAAGCCTATACCTGGGCTGAGTTAATGAAGCCAACAGTACAGACGGAGGATACTTGGTTAGAAATTTAGCTAGGAAAAAAAGACGTGGAGGTTTCAGTGTACTTCAAGCTGAATTTGAGGCAGTTCTCAGCTGAAGCAACCAAAAATGCTAGTATGATCTTGGCCTTAGCTTGTAAGAACAAGGAGGTGAAAGTCCTACCATACTCTCACCAAGTCAGACCACATTTCAAGAATTGTGTTAATTTATAGACATCATTGAGACTTGGAGGAAAAGGGTCTTTTATTTTTTTTTTAAAAGGACATTAACAACCTGTAACATTCCAAAAGTCAGAAGACAGGATGATGTGGTGACTTTAATGTACAGCCTGAGAAAGGGAAAATTCAGGGGACGTGACAGTTATATTCAAGTATCTGAAGGACTATCATGTGGGGAAAGAATTAGATTTCTTCTATTCATTCCCAGAGGGAATAACCAAAGCTTGGAAGATGCAAAGAAGCAAATGTCAGTTTGATATGAGAAAAAAAATTACTAACAATGAGAGCTATCCAAAAGTGGAACAGTTTGCCTTGAGAGATGATAGATTACCCCTTGTTGGAGGTCTTTAAGTAGAGGATAAACACACACTATTTTTAGCAAGTATTTTTTTTCAACTGTAATCATGACTGGTGCCCATAGTTAATTAATTAATTTGATAAATATATATCAAGTACCTATTATGGTGCCAGGCACTATGATAAGTACTGGGAGTATAAAACAAAGACAGTCTGTCTTCAACAAGATTGTAATTTGATAGGGACGGGAGAGAGAGAAAAATACAGAAAAGGAAACTGAAAATGGAGGTTGGGGAAAGAAGGACATAATTAAAGTGGGGTATGGTGGAGGGTTCCATGAAAGTCCAAAAATCAGTACATTTATGGAAAAATGGGGAGAAAAACTGTGTTGACCTCTTTCTTTAAATACAGGCCATGGAATCCATGCTTCTGCCTCCAGTCATAAGATCTATACAGAGGGGCAGCAGAGCCTGATGAGATATGAGTAACAAGATTCAATCTTGCAGCATAATGGGGTTAACCAACAATAAGTTTCCTGGGGAGAGTTCCACTATAGTTCAAAAGCAGTGTAGTTGGAGGGAAATGGGGAAAATGAGACATGTTGGCCATTGAGCATCATCTAAAATTCTGTTATTCTGTGATCTCCACAAAGATAAAAGAAAAATTAAATGGGTTCATTTGCATTAAGTAAATTTATTATAGAAAATGAAATAGGCTACCAGGATTTTGGGTCATTTCCAAGAATTAGGGGGGAAAAAATAAATTGTCCTTTAATGTAGGTGTCTTAAATGAAGATCTGACAAAGTCCATATAGTTCAAATTTCTCCCAAACTCTATGATTTTGCACACTTATCTGAAATTATGGAACACAAGTATAAGAAAAGTTGGGAGTAGAACTCACATTCCATAAGAAATTAGTTTGTTCTGATTCCTTGAAGAGATGTAGGTTCTCAACTTAACATTTCATGATGAGATATGTCCTGAATAATCTTAACTGACAAGTCCAACACAGAAGTCCTATAATACACACATATACACGCCCACATATACATATGCACACATATATATATATATGTGTGTGTGTATGTGTGTGTGTATATATATATATATATATATATATATATATATATATATATACACTCTAGCATAAAAAACTTGAGTATAGAAGATAACCCTCAAAACTTAACTAATAGACTACAAATTTTCCCAAGAAATCAGATATCCACTAATTATGACAGGCGAGTTCTCAAGCTTGAGACTTCCTAATTATCAAGGCATGGTTTTCAAGGATTGAGCAATAACCCCTGCACAAAAAAAATATATAGTATACAGAAATTTCCTCATAGCCCACAAACCAAATTCATGGCTAACTTCTAGGTTGGTCCTGCCTTGACTCATACTCATGACTTTTCTACCATCATTGTTTCTCAAATGAGGAAAAAACTAAGATTATAGTGGAAAAGGACAGTGTTTCTTCCTCACAATTAGTTAGGGAAAAACCACAGAGATATCTACAAAGAGGAATTCTCCATAAATGAGTTGTGATTTTAAAAAAAAGGTTCGGAACATCAAATCATAATGAAATATCTAAGGAGATATATCAAAGAAGATATATCTCCTGGCTGTGCACTTTTCCTAGGGGCACATTTCCTTCACTTTTTTTTTAATCTCTTCATTTTTATCTGAATGGATTTCATGCAACTTAGAACCATTGGGTTCTTAATTGCTCCACTGGCACAACTATAAGTAGAAAGCTATCTGAATTTGATGAAATTATCATAGTGCCAGGATGTAAAAACTCAACTGGAGAAAGTATGTTTATCAGGAGACCAGAGGTCAAGTTGAAATAACAAACTACAGAGAGTCAAAAGTTATGGGAAATTCACTGTCTCTCCTAAACTCTCAGGGTTTCAACCAGTTACAGCTAGACCTTAGATCTTTAGCTGTATGTCATTCATTTATAAATTACAAATCTTCAGGGTCTATAATTGATGTAGCAGATTTTACTATGTTCTTCAGGACACATAATGATAATGTGGAGTGCCTTTAAAATTAAAAATTAAAAAAATATATTGATAACTTTTGTTTTTTACATCATAGCAATTTTCACATATTTTCTATCTTGTCATATGTATATCTTATGATCAAACCAAAACCAAACACAATAAAATAAAAGCAAAAACATCATGTCAAACACACACAGTAACCTTATTTGACAGCATGTACAACATGTTGCACCTATGGGCAATCCCCTCCCAACTTTTCTAATGAAACTGAGAAGGTAGTTTTTATCAACATTTCCTTGAAAATTATCTGTTTCAATCCCTCTGAGTTCAGCTTTGTTTTAAGACAAAGGTATCAAATACAAGACCTGTAGACCACCGTTGGGCCCAGAACACTCCAGATTGCATGTGAAACCAGACTAAAATGTAATGGGGAAACATCGAACAAAACAAAAAACACAACAGAATATAGTTGATTTTAATGTGTAGTTTTGGAGGCTTTAGGTTGTTTTTTACATCAAGATGTGGACTGTGGGGAGCTTTATGAATAGTTTAAAAGCCTTTTCTTCTCCCTCTCCCATTTCCATTTGAGTTTGACACCACTGGTTTTAAGATCCTTTTCATTTACATTATCATCATGGAGTATTATGGTTCTTCCGGTTCTGTTCACTTCACTCTGAATTAATTCCCATAAATATTGACATTTGTCTCAGTGTCCCATTTTCATAGATTCTTTTTATTTTTTGTGAACTTAACAATTATTTAGTAACCCAAACATTTCAATATAAAAAGAACAAAAGTCTTGCATAAGAAATAAAATCTCTGCTATAATATCTTTTTTTGAAGAAAAGTATTCACACATACACATAAATACATATTATATATGTGTGTGTGTGTAAATATATATATATATATATACAGTTATATTGTGGAAATGTTATTTACTATACATAATATATGCATACATACATTAGATGCTAATGTTTATTATATCAATATACTCATACAGACATAAAATAAATGTGTATATATATATATATGCTTGTGTGTGTTGATGGATAGCTATAGATATAGATATGTATATTAACAAGGTAATCACTAAACTGCTCTATGTATATCCTCTTGCACCTCCAATTTGTTTCCAGATTCAGGTGGGATCTTTCTTTTCTATTCTTTTGGTACCACATGAAGTTACAATCAAAATCTTTTGTTTTGATTTTGATCTATTTGGGGATATATGCCTTACAGTTCTTTTCATAGCACCATAATGCTAGAGCTAAAATGGAAATTAAATACTGTCAGGCACCTTATTTTGCAAATAAAGGAACTGACATCTCTGGTGTTAAATGACCTGAGTAAGACCGTACAGCTAGAAAATGGCAACGATGAGATTTTAGCTCAGGTCTTTGACTAAAAATCAATGCCTTTTATGGAGTGGTGACCATGAATGAGACTCCAGATTTATATGAATTAGACCCACCTACAAGAAAAGGCTAGAAAGAAACAACTTCTGATCATCTCGTGGCTAGGTAACATCCTAGCTATATTTTCTATCAGTCAAACAGTTTTTAAACTTAACCCATGGAATGCTCTGTTCTGTGTCTATGGGATCCATGATGAAACCCTGAGTTGCTCAAGAATTTGTGATGTCAAGAATATGAATGCTACAGTTTCAATCCCAAAATAAGGTGCTTGAGGGTAAAGAATAAGTTTTTTTGTGCCCCTAAAATTATTCTCTTTCTTAGAAGTTCCTGTGAAGTCACCCACCACCTGTGTGACTCAGAAAGTTCAGATCAGCAAGACAAGAACTAGATATCCCAGGAAATTCACTACAGTAGAACTAAAGCAAAGTCTACAAAGTTTTGTTTCATGATTACTCCAGAAAGATATACTGAGCTCTTCCCAAGCCTGACCCCAAACTAGAAGGAAGCTGTAGAAGCTACTAGATTTCAATATAACTTGACTGCCCATGCTTGAGTAAGACAGTATGGAAAGTTGGCAGAGTTCATTTCATTTGGGGAGGATTCATGGCAGAGGAAGGTACAGGAACATCAAACACCCCCTCACTAGAAAATTAATCAGCAATTTCCTCTAATCATTAATGGACTTGGAAGCATTGTAGAATAAAAAACAAGGGACCCTAGGGTTTCTACAATATTTTCTTTTTCCTTTTGGTTTCTGTAGCAGCCTTTTATGCAATATACAACTACCTTTAACCCTAGAGTGGTTGAAGTCCCAACATATGATCTGACTTTTCAGAGTCTCTTAATCTCCCTGTGTTGCATTTCTTAATGGACAGATAAATCTTTTTATTTTCTTTTTCTCTCCTCCTCTCTGTACACAATTTGAGTAATCCTTTCCATGAGCTCTTATGCTTATACATACCAGTCTGAACCACAGCCTGACTCAGACTATCACCAGAGACATTCATGCATTCACTATGTGGTTTGTGGATAAATTTGTATATTGCAGTCTTTGTGAGTTGAGAGAAAGAGTCCTGGTTGCTGACATCTCTATGCTTTTCTAACAAGTGATTAAACTTATCACTGATCAAAATCCCCAAAGATGACATCCTTGGAAATCTTTCTTCCCTCTGCCTCTCAAGCTAAGAAATTCATAGGATTATAAAATTTAGAGTGAAGGGACCTTTTCAAAATAGTCCCATGTCCTCATTCTCTTTAATGACTTGCCATTATAAGAAACTTCCTTGAAGTACTTAGTGGAGGTCATCTGATTCTGTCTTAAGGAATTCCTACCTTCTCTATATTTATAAACTTCATTACAAATTTCTTTCTATATGAACCTTTGTATTGCCAATGTGATATTCACAGCACCTACAGTGGCTATGAATATGCCAGCAGAGTTCTGAATCACAATATATCACAGACTCTTCACATGGAAGACAGAAACAAAACATTTATTCAGACACCAGAAAGCCAAATCCCAACACCAGAAAATGAAATCCATCATAGCAACAATGTAATCCATCATAGTAACCAAGAAGTCTACACACATTATCAAACCTTCCCAAAAACAGGCTTCCCTAAGCAAAATACCCTTCTCTCACTCTCAGCCAGTTGCCTGCTTTTACTGTCCTTCCCAGCTCTGACCAGCCTGAACAACTTCTTTCCAGCTCTGTCTCTTCCTGTTCTACCCATTCAGCAAGCTCCTCAAACCACAGGCTTCCTGCAACTCAAACTCATGAGACTTAGGCTTCCATGTGACTTTTGTGTCACATAGGCCTATTAATGGATGGGAAAGATCTTCCCATTCCATTAAAATACATTAGCAATAGAATTTTGCACCAAGCAAAAGTTCATGCATATTAATTATTTGTCTTTGACAAATTTTGGCTACAACAAACAAAAACTTTGTAAGGTTTTTTGAAATACTGACCTACTATTATTTCAACAAATTGTTGTTGTTGTGTTTGTCCTTCGTGGCTGAAGAAGACACATTTCACCAAATATTAACTCTTCTAAGTTATGTATGAGCCTGTTAAATAATCAGTAATGAGATCCTAGTGGCAAGTACCTCATAAAAATAAGATAAAATAAAATTACTGCACATCAAATTCTGATTTAGGAGCATGATCTTCAAGTATAAACAGGTCATTACAAAGTTTACTTCTATTTATGTGAAGTAAATTAGCTGGTGGAAAAGGAGGACAAAAGATTTCTTGAAGAAAGTAGTATTTGCACTGAATCTTACAGGAACCCTTGATTCTTGGAGGAGAACATAAACTGGGAAAGCTTTCCACACACAGGGGATAGCCAGTTCAAAGGCACAGAGAAATCAGATGTATTGGGATTTCTGTGTGTAAAGAACCTCAACCAGGTCAATATGGTTTCATAATAGAATGTGTGGAGTGGAATAATATATTAGAACACCAGAGTGATGGAAAGGGGCCAGGTTATATAAAGAACATTCCTGCCAAAAAGAGATGTTAGCTATAGGAATTTTTTAAGTGGGTAACATTGTTAGATCTACACTTTAGGAAAATCACTTTGGCTGCTGTGTGTAGGGGAGAATGAAAAAATGAGATACTTAAGATAGGCAGGCCAATTAGAAGGTTGTTGTGATAAGCCAAGCTAGAGGAGATGAGAGTCCAAGGCAAGGTGATCACTAAGAGACTGGAGAGGAGATGACTATATGAGACATGCTATGGAGATAGAAACAAGAAGATTGGGTAACTGATTGAACAAACAAGGTGTCCTAAAGGTCTTAGTGCACTTTTAAACTACTAAGGGTTAAAAGTACACTAAGACTTTGGGGAAACAAAAGTGTGTAAGGTAAGTGGGCATTCAAAGTAAAGCATGGTGCTGAGGTTTTGAATTTAGGTGATTAAGAAGATAGTGTCAATAGGAAAGTTTGGAACAGGAATAGATTTGAGGGGTGGGGAAGTATACACACACATACACACAAGCACACACACATATATCATAAATAAATCACATATCATATATGTGTGAGATACCTTTCTTTCTTTAAGACAAAGCACAAGAATCACTTTCTTCATGAAGTATTTCCTGATCCCTCCAACTGTTAACGCCCTGACTCCCAAGCTTATTTGTCATTAACTAATTTGCATTTATTCTCTTTATAGTTTTTGATATATGCTTATATAAATATTTGTTAACTTCTCATACACTTATTAAGAGTAAGCATTGTTACAATCTTTATAATTCTCTCCCTTGCACAGTGCCGGGCACACAGTAAACACTAAATGCATATTTTTTGATTGATAGATAGAGAAGAGAACTGAACCCATAGGAGTTAATGAGAAATAATGTAGAGGCAAAAAAAGGAAACAACACCTATCCTTCGAATACCCATGGTAAATTGCCATGATGTGAATGAAGAATCAGCAGAGGAGATTAAATATCAGTCAGACAAATAGGAGAAGAAACAAAGAGAAGTCAATGTAATGAAAACCCATAGAGGAGAATTAATCAAAAAGAATATGATTAATAGTGTTAAATGCTGAGAAAAATTTCAGTTAATAAAATGAAAAGGCTATTTGATTTGGCCATTGGGATAACTGCAGAGAAAGCAGTTTTACTTGAATAGTGAAATCAGAAATGAGTTTAGAGAGAGTTTAGAAGACCATGAAAGGAGAAAAAATGGAGACACCAAGTGTTGGTGGCTTCTTCCAAAGGATTTATCTTAGAATGGGAGGAAATATAGAGGGTAATAGTTCAAGAGGAAAAAAATGGGATTTAATGAGAGTTTTGTTAAAGTTGGGTGAGTCACGGGGCATCTTAAAAAGCGCTGAGGAAAGAACCAGCAAATAGGGAGGGATTGAAGATTAAAAAAATAGAATAATGAAAATGGGAGGAAATCTAGTGGAGAAGATGGAAGGACAGACAATCAAGGTTACATATAGGAGGATAAGCCTTGGCACAGAAAAAAATCACTTCGTTAGAGACTGAAATATAGAAGATAGAAGGAATGATATCAGAAGCATATAAGATAGGAAAAAAAGAAGATTAAGGTGCTCTGGGTGAATGACTTCTTTTTTTTGGTGAAGTATGAAGTGAGAATCTCACCAGAGAGTAGGAAAGAAGGGAATATGGTGAAAGGTTTGAAGAGAGAGAAGGAGCTTGAAAAGATGCTGTGGTGAGTGGGATAAAGAATTGATTAGAAAGGACTGGAAGGATTGCCTTGTTCCTGTGAAAGCCCAAATGAGATTACATGCTGCAAATTTTGCAGTTGACTTAAGGCAATGTGTTTTATTATTTCCCATTGCATGCAAATAAGGATAAAGGAAGTAGTAGGAGACTTGAAGGTTGGTTATTGGGTGTGATCGGGGATATGATAAAGTGGGAGAGATTTGGAGAGTGAACAAGGAAATGTAATACTTGTGAATGATGACATGACCATCCCTACATGTAAACTTAGGAATAAAAAAGTAGGCTATAGGAGATAAACAGATTGCAGGACTGGGAAGTTGGAATAAGATATTTGATGGAATAAGATATTTAATGGAATATATGTAATAGTATATATGTATAAATATATGCACATATACATATATAATATACACACATATCACATAAAAGACATTTAAATATATATGCTTAAATGAGACAGCTATATGTTCTCTGTATATATATATATATATGTAAATATAGATGGATATATATATATATACAGATGCAGAGATATAGTTAGCTATATTGTATATACAATTAGATACTTTACTGTATATATAGTATTTGATGAAATACATACGAGTATATGTATATATTCCATCAAATATCTAATTCCATCAAAAATCTTAACTTCTCAGTTCTTCAATCCACTCAACCCCCTTGACCTATTTCTCTGATTACACATAGCAATGGTCTTACCCTTCATCTTGCAATCACTTGCAAATGTTCCATTTTTATGCCCATGACCTATAAAATTCATATTATACTTGGGATTTTATATATATATATGTGTGTATATATATATATATATATATATTATAGATAGATATCACATATATTATAGATAGACACATATACATATATTTATACACACACACATATATATATATGTATGCATATATAATTCGGAATATGGAGCACTGGAGGGAGGGGAACTATAATTGGAGAATTAAGCCAGGTAGACTTGGAATGAAAGGGAGAGGTCTACTGAGGAAAGTAAGCTATCAGAAGACCCAATATCATCCGTTCTTCTTGTGGATGAATTGTTCTTGTATTATACGACCTCAGGAGTGTAAATGTCCTGTAGAGTCTGGTAATCAGTCAAGAGACAAGAGATTGATTGAAATTCTTCCTTATGTATATATGTATAAATATATGTATATATAATGTATGTGTATATATGTATATACATATATGTGTGTGTATATATGCACACAACATTGTTTAGAGATGGCTGAGAAACAATTATTGATCATAGGGTTTTGAGTTTAAAAGAATTCTAGCTATCATCTCTTTTAAACGTTTTGTACTTAAAAATTGAAGAAACCAGAGAGATGGAATGATTTGTTCAGTTTTACATTGTCAGTTAGTGACAATGTCCAGATTTCTACTTAGACGTTTAGTCCTTTGATTTTACATCCCTCATTCTTTTCACTACACCATAAATATCTCTTCAATGGTCTCAGGTGTTCCACCAGAGTACACAAAAGCATTTCATGAAATCGGTGGAGTCAGGGAAGGGTCTTTTGCAAAATTTTGTTTCAAGGGGTTATAATTTAAATACGTGCTCCTGTTTAAAAAAAAAAACCAAACCTAAATTGTTTAACAGTTCCCCTCTACTATGTTGTACCATTGTGCCCTCTAGTGGAAAAATTAAAGTTTGTTAAAACATAAAAAGCAGATTTTTTCAGAATTTACATTAAATAAAGAAAATATTTACACTTTCATTTTATGGACGGGATAAGCTAATAATGAGTTTGCAGGTTTATTTTTTTAGTTAAGTAGAGATAATGTAAGACAGAAAGAGGAAAAAATGCAAGGTTTAAAATAGTGTAATGACATTCTAATGGGGGAATTATTGATTTATTTGAGAATTATAGTATGGAAAGATTTTTGTTCATATGCATAAAAAAATCAAGCATTCAGTAATTACTTGGAAGGAAACACAGAGAGATCACCTTTTCTACCTCCTTATTTTACAGAAGAGAAAACTGTAACTCTGAATGTATCATTATAGTCTGAAAGTTAGAAAGAATCCCAGAGACTATCTAGTGAAACCTCTTAATTTTAGAAATGAGTAAACAGACCCGGGAAGACTTAACAGTTCTTGCAAGATTACACAGGCATTAAGAGTCACAGGCAGTAGATAAACCCAGGACTTTTGACTCAAGAGCTGTTGTCTGTGTGACTACACTCTACTGCTTCTTCCCATATTACTTTGCCCAAGATAACACAGACACTTGTTAATGGCAGAGATGGGACTAAACGCCAAATCCAGATTTATGCTTTTTCTACTAAGCAACTGGATACTTGGTCCAAGAATGGATGTCCTGCTTCTGCTTCTGCCACTTACTAATTGTGTTTCCTTGAAGAAATTATTTTGCCTGTCTAGATTTTCATTTCTTTATCTTTTAAAGAGGGAGATTGGTTCCTTCTGGTTTTAACACAACTATATTGAAGAAAAAATAAAAGAAAACATTCACGACTAAGGTTGATTCTGACAACTTAAAAGAAGAAATGATTCAATCTGCATCCTTCATTCCTTCTGGTTCTCAGTAGACACCAATAGATCTTTCCCTCTCTCACTTATCTGAATGAAAATCCTTTTGTCCATAGTAAAGTATTTACATGAATTGACAATAGCCCCAGAAATGGATATTGATGATATCCATGTGAATATTAATGCAACTGCCCACCTCTCTCTTCATGGAAGAAACACTGTTGCATCAAAGTACCTTTTGGCATCTCAGTTTGTTAGCAACCACATTATTTCATAACATTGCTTTGGAATGGTTGTATTTTTCTAAGACCAAGTTTGCATTACATGTGTTGGATACATTTTGGAATTTGGAAGAGGACTTGGAGCTTGTTTTGATTTTCTTTGAAGACTTTAAATATTTTGTAGCAATAGTGGTTGTATCTTAAAGCTTATTAATTGACTCTCTTATTTGCTTTTACTCTCAGTCATCTCGAAATTTTTTGCAGTTCTTTATAGGTGAGTATTTTGCAGAGGACACACACACACACACACACACACACACACACACACACACACACACATGCACACATACTTACTAGAAATTCTTGCCCCTTTTAAGTTCATCACATTTTTGAGAAAACAAAAAGTAAAGTCTAATAGCCATTCACTAGTGGGATCCAAAAGTGTCAGTGAGTGAACAGAAAGTTACATGATCATGAGGTCATTAATTTTAATCCAGAAGGTCCTTAAAGTATGCGTGGTTTAACTTGTTAATTTTATAGGTATAGAAATTGAGACTCAACGTGACCAAGCTCGTACATGTAGGTAGTGGCAGCCCTGAAATGGGAACTCAGTGGGACTCTAAATCAAAATTAGGTACTATCTCCATTGTATCATGCTGCTCCTGGATATTAAAGCTATTGACTAAGTTGTAGCTTTACTGGGAGGCTAATCATTAGTTGTTAAAAAATGGAAAGAAGCAGTTTTTAATTGGAAGTATCTTATTATATTTTCAGATGTAATTACACAGTAAAATTTGCAGTCTCCTTATCACACAGGCAGAATGGGAAAACACCACAGCATGGCCTCAACCATATTTTATCCTCATTATATAAAGTAAGTTGTTGTGGGACAGGTGTGAGTGTCTTCTGATGCTTCTTCAATGCTCCTTCTACTGTCTTAATCACTGTATCATAGAAGGGTTCGTTGTCTGAGGAAAGGGGCTTAGATTCAGAAGGATCCTCTGAAAGTTCAAACAATAAAGGTGGATCATGATATGTTACATTTTCCCCTACACACTGGCAAAACAATATATCATAGCAACCTATTGCTCCTTTGGGTTGGAAAACTGGAGTCACATAATGGACCTTCCAAACAGCATCACCTAAAAGTCAAAGGAAGAAAAACACATATATTCTCTTAAAGAAACCAAGTCATATAAAAAACCTTCCCTATTTTTCCACATATGACACTGCTAGTGTTGTTTCTTTTCCTATCTGTCTGATTGATATTTAATCTCCTCTGCTGCTGTATGTATATACAACAAAATATAAAGTTATATAAAGACAATGTATAGGTGACTATATTTAATAAATAGTTGTCTACATTAAAGCAACTTTTCCCACATATCTCATTTCCAATACTGATTTAAAAAATTATCTCCTTACTCTCATGAAGTCGTTATCATTTATTTCTTTGTGGTAATAACCCTTTGATTCAAAACTACAAATCTTTTTCCTTCTTGCTTTCTCCTAAAATAGCATCAATTCAATCCATTCCTCAAAAAAATTTATTTGAAACTGTTCCCTACTTGAACTAATTATAGTGACTTTTAGGAAGGTGTGAAGTTTGGAAAGAAGTTATCACATGCCTTTTTGCTGAATTGCACCAGGAAATATTGTACGATATTCAGACTGGTCAGAAGTTTAGAGGTAAACCTATTCGATACCCTTTTTTTTTTCTTTCTGAAGAGAAAAAATAAATCTAAAAAACTGGCCCAAAAAGGATAAATAACATATTCAAGGTCACACCCAGTATTTAGAGTAGAATTCTGATATGACTTTAGCCCATTTCCCACTACATACATATTTTATACTCACTGTTCTTTGGGTGCCATCGTACAGCATGTAAAAATGGGCCACAGTAGTGGTATAAGAATTCATGCTCAGAGTGTTGAACTTCTCTCTTCAACAAGGGCATTAGATCTCGTCCATCAATAATTCTGAGGCAATAAAAAGAATTGGTTTCACAATCTTGGAAATATCAAAATGTTATAAAGAAAGTAACTCCATTCCTCAAGGGGATAACAAACTATTAGAGAAGCCAATTTCCACTGCAGCAAAGAAAGTTAATCCATGTGTTCATTAAAATTCTGTTTATACTGGATTTGTATTTTTTTTTGTCTTTTTTATTGAAATAAGATAAATTTACTTATTTTTAGTTTTCAACAAATCTACAAGATTTTGAGTTACAAATTTTCTCCCTCTGTCTCCTCTCTACACACCCCAAGACAACATACATTCCGATCAGCCCTTTCCTAATCTGCCCTCCTTTCTATCACATCCTCCATTCTCTCATCACCTTCCCCTCTATTTTCTTATAGGGCAAGATAGATTTCTATACCCCATTGCCTGTATATCTTATTTTCCAGTTGCATGTAAAAACAATTCTTAACATTTGTTTTTAAAACTTTGAGTTCCAACTTCTCTCCTTTCCTCCCTCCCTACCCTACTCAGAAGGCATGCAATGTGATATAGATTATACACGTGTAGTCATGCAAAATACTTCCAAAACAGTCATGTTGGGAAAGACTAACTATATTTTCCTCCATCCTATCCTGCCCCCCATTTATTTTATTCTCTCTTTTGACTTTGTGCCTCCTCAAACCTAGACACTTTTGGGGAGGGACAAGGTCAAAAGAGAGAATAGAATAAAGGAGGGGGAGGCAGGATAGGATGGAGGGAAATATAGTTAGTCTTTCACAACATGACTATTATGGAAGTCTTTAACAAAACTACACATATATAGCCTATATTGAATTGCTTGCTTTCTCAGCGGGGATGGGTGGGGAAGGAGAAAGAGAGAGAAGTTGGAACTCAAAGTTTTAGGAACTAATGCTGAGAATTGTTTTTGCATGTAAGTGGGAAATAAGAAATACAGGTAATGGGGTATAGAAATCTATCTTGCCCTACAAGAAAAGAGAGAAAATGGGGATAAGGGAAGGGAGGGGTGTGATAGAAGGGAGGGTAGATTAGGAGAAGGGATAATCAGAATGCATGGTGTTTTGAGGTGGAGAAGGGGAGACATGGGGATAAAATTTGAAACTCAAACTCTTGTGGAAATGAATATGAAAAACTAAAAATAAATTAATTAATTAAAAAATATTTTATGGCTAATTACCCCCTCCTCCCATTTGCTCTCCCTTCTATCATTCCTCCCACCCTCCACTTATCCCTTTCCCTTCTACTTTCCTGTAGTGTAAGATAGTTTTTCATACCCAATTAAGTATGCAAGTTATTCCCTTCTTCTGCCAAATCTGATGAGAGTAAGGTTCACTTTTTCCCTCTCACCTCTCCCTACTTTCTCTCCATTGAAAAAAGCTTTTTCTTGACTCTTTTATGTGAGATAATTTACCCCATTCTATTTCTACCTTTCTCCTTCTCCCAATGTATTCCTTTCACCCTTTAATTTTTTTAGGTATCATCCCTTCATATTCAACTCACCCTGTGCCTTCTGTCTACAAGTATATAATCTCTCCAACTATCCTAATACTGATAAAAGTATCAAGAGTTACAAATATCATCTTTCCACGTAGGAATGTAAACAGTTCAACTTTATTAAGTCCCTTATGATATCTCTTTGCTGTTTACCTTGTCATGCTTCTCTTGATTCTTGTGTTTGAAAGTCAAATTTTCCTATTCAGCTCTGTTCTTTTCATCAAGAATGCTTGAAAGTCCTTTATTTCATTGAATGGCCATTTCTTCCCCCTGAAGTATTATACTCAGTTTTGCTAGTTAGATGATTCTTGGTTTTAATCCTTGCTCCTTTGACTTCTGGAATATCATATTCCTAGCCCTCCAATCCCTTAATGCTGAAGCTGCTAAATCCTGTGTCATCCTGATTGCATTTCCACAGTACTCAAATTGTTTCTTTCTGGTTGCTTGCAGTATTTGCTCCTTGATCTGAGATCTCTGGAATTTGGCTAGAAGTTTTCCTTTCAGGATCTCTTTCAGGAGGTGATCAATGGATTCTTTCAATATCTATTTTACCTTCTGGCTCTTGAATATCAGAGCAGTTTGCCTTGATACTTTCTTGATAGATGATAGCTAGGCTCTGTTTCTTATTACAACTTTCAAGTAGTCCAATAACTTTTAAATTGTCTCTCCTGGATCTATTTTTCAGGTCAGTTGTTTTTCCAATGAGATATTTCACATTGTATTCTGTTTTTTTTTCACTCCATTGGTTTTGTTTTATAATTTCTTGGTTTTCCATAAAGTCATTAGCTTCCATCTACTCCACTTTAACCTTCAGTGAGATTTTGGACCTC
This sequence comes from Potorous gilbertii, assembly GCA_028658325.1. NCBI lineage: Eukaryota > Metazoa > Chordata > Mammalia > Diprotodontia > Potoroidae > Potorous > Potorous gilbertii. Next base: position 329,633,986 of record CM053771.1, read on the forward strand.
CTTTTTGATCTGGCCAGTTCAGCTTTTTAAGGCATTCTTCTCTTCATTGTTTTTTTTTTTTGGATCTCTTTTGCCATTTGCATAAGTCTATTTTTAAGAGATTTTCTTCAGCATTTTTTGGATCCTCTTTAGCAAGCAGTTAACTCAGTTTTCATGATTTTCTTGCATCATTCTCATTTCTCTTCCCAATTTTGCTCTACTTCTCTTACTTGATTTTCAAAATCTGTTCTTGACTTCTTTCCATGGCCTGAGATCAATTCATATTTTTCTTGGAGGCTCTGGATGTAGGAGCTTTGACTTTGTTGTCTTGTTCTATTTGCATATTTTGGTCGCTCTTGTCACCAAAGTAAGATTCCATAGTCTGATTTTCAGTTTTTGCTCATTTCCCCAGTCATTTATTTGATTTTTGAGTTCTTTGTCATAGTAGTTCTCTGCTTCCAGTGGAGGTGGGAAGGTATACTGTCAGCTGCTCTATCCCCCCACAATCTGTGGGCCTAGAGCACCACAAACCAGTTTATATTGTTTTAAGTGAGATCTTCTGCCTTAATTAACTTAGTGGATACACATTTATAGAAAAATAACCTGTATCATATTTCTTGCTTTCTCAGTGGGGGGAAGGGTGGAGGAAGAGAGAGCATTTGGAATTGAAATAGATTTTTAAACAAGAAATTTAAAAAATCCTTAAAATTTACATTTGAACACCAACTATCAGGTGGAAAATCCTATATTTCTCAAATGTTTTGAGATGTCAGAGATTTTGTCCAAGACACTGATATTATTATAAAACTTAAATTTTTCATTCTTTTGTACACATATAAAACCTTGGAAATTCCTTAGAAATTTTTATTTCAAATGTACTTTGACACTTGAAAAAAATTCTAAAAACCTCAAATATTCTATTTCTTGAAATTAATCCTGAAATAGAAAAGAAAGTGATATTTTTATAAAAGTAAAGTTCTAAAAATTTAATGATCATTTTAAAGGACAAAAAATAGTAACCCAGCAACCTGGTGACTTACTCTGATTTGCCCTAGCTCAGACAATAACGCTATATTCTTCTAATATACTCACATAGGATTTTCTTTTTCCATTAAAATAATTTCTACTTGTCACAGTTTATTTTAAAAATTAATGGATGCCATAAATAGAAAGATTATACATTTGCAATTTTTGAGGGATGATGCAATTTAATACTAAAGGTTTACAACAAATAATGAACCTTACTTGCTAGAACAATGGACCTACTTAGTGAACTAGAGATACTATTTTTTTATTTAAATAAGTATTAATTATTTTATTAAACCAATTATAATTTAATGTAATATAATAGACACAACATATTGAATGAATGAATGAAAATGATTCTATTAACAAAAACACAACCAATTTAATTTTTTCCTAGCAGTATGACTTCCTAGATATGACTAAAAAAAATGCTTACAAAAAGCCATACATCTGCCTCCTCCAGATTCTATTTAAAAGTCAGGGATATATGCAGATGTTAATTAATAAGCTTTTTATTTGGACTTAATAGTATCATAAGATAGATCCTTATGTGATGTAGAGCACCAGCTGCAGTGAACTAGAAAAGCCACTAGTTGTCGATCATTAATACTACCCCTTTCTTATTCCTTGATGACTTTGAATCTTGAACATTGGAAACTGTAAAAATAATTATCTATCCATACAGAAGAGTTGGTCTTATCTTCTACGTTCATCCATCCTATATTTTCTCATCTCCATAATGAGTCATAAAAACACGATTATTGAATCAAGATCTATATCTGCAAAACTGCCCTTCATTGGTGGAATCAGAGATATCTTGTTTGTCTATGAAATCAAAAGATATGGCCATGTGCAAAGGGAAAACTATTAAGCAAGGAAAGCCTTGAAAAGACAACTGAACTTTTAAAATTTTATTTCCTTTTTATGAGTAAGTAAAGATGATGAGTGTTTTAGATATTACTATTTTCTTACCTATCCTGAGGTAAAGTTGCTCCTACTAGTGCAGATAGAGTTGGGTAAATATCCATCAGACTTGTAGGTTCCTTAATAACTTTTCCAGCTGGCAACATTCCTGGCCACCTAATAATCCCTGGGACTCGGATTCCACCTTCCCATCCTGACATTCCTTTTCCACCTGTATGTTAAGAAAAACATAGCACCATATCTACCTACAATATTATTAGCAGTGAGAATGTTTATAGAACTCAAGTGGAATTAAGACTTTGTGGACATACATTCATAGGTGTGTATATGTATATCTAAATATCAATCAATCAACAAACATTTACTAAGTACTTACTATATGTTTAGCCCTGGATTAAGTGTTGGGAATATAAAACAAGGCAAAAATAGTTCATATTTTCAAGGAACTCACATTCCACTTGGGGAGGTATGTAAACAGTTTTGTACAAACAAGATAGATACAGTTTGGATGGGAAGTAATTTCAGAGAGAAGTCACTAGCAGTGAGGAAAGAGCAGTAAAAGTCTCTTGCAGAAGGTGAGATTTGAATCTTAAAGGAAACCGTTTGGTGAAGGTAAGGAGAGAGAGTATTCCAGGCACACAAGGAAAAGGAATGGGGTAAATTGATAAAAAATCTTGGACAAGGAACAGGAAGAATAGTGTTGCAAAATAGAGTATTTGGAGGTAAGTAAAGTGTAGAAGACTGGAAATGTAGGAAGAGGGTAGATCATAAAGTCTTTAGAAACCAGAAGATTTTATATTTAGTCTTAAAGGTAATAGGGACTTTATTTGGGACAAGAGGTTGTGACATGGTCAGATCTATATTTCAGGAAGGAAATTCATTTTCTATCATAGATGGAGATATATGAAATTATAGGTTACCTAGTTCTGGTATTAGTTACAGTTTTTCTGTTAGATGAGAAGAGGTCTGTTAGAAAACAACATATATTTTCCAATCACCTTCTTAATAAAAAGAAACATGAGACTTCTTGAATACAAAAACAAAAATTAAAAAAAATCAACATTTTTATACAGACATCCTTATGATCAGAAGCATGCATTTGTTAAGTCAAAGTTAGGTACAAAGTGGGACTATTGAAAAGGTTTGTGTTGTGCAAATCTGAATCCACCAAAGGAAGAAAAAACTCAAGTGCAATGTTCCAACCTGGATGTTGAAGGAAATGAATGTCTCATATTGAAATCTAGAACACAGTTTATCTCTGCAATCTCTTTCAATTGCATGACAATGATATTTCCATTATTAACTCAACTATTATCACATATTTATATTTGATTCTATTCTTTCTCATGTCCTCCAATCCCACATCACCAGTTGGTTATTTAATGTTTAGCACTGACTGTTCCAGAAGCATCTCAAACTGAACACATCTAACAGATAATCATATATATTTCATTATTCAATATTTCCTCTTCAAAACCCATCACCCTTCTGAACTCCTTTATATCACCAAGGACACCATCATCCTCCCGGTCACACAGGTTTGACGTCTCGGTCATCCTTGATTCCTCGTATCCAATTGCTACATATATGTTAGTTCTTGCCTACAAAATTTTTTCACCTTTTCTTTCCTCTCCAATCATACTGCTAACACCCTAGTTCTAGCCTACATCACACCTCATCTAAACTATTGCAACAGCCTCTTAAATGTTCTCCTTTGCTCCAAACTGCTCTCCCCTCCAATCCATGTTCCACAGTGCTACCAATGGAATTCCAAAAGTGGAAGTCTGCTCAGTGAACTCTAGGGGCTCCTTGTTGTCTCCAGGATCAAATAAAAACTTCTCATTTTGACATGTGATACTTTTCATAAGCTGACCTCTTTCTGCTGATGGGGAACAGACTCTGGGAACCTCCTTGAACTCTCCATGAATTTTCCCACTAAATCTGGCCTTGATACTCAAATCTATTACCCTTAATCTAGCCTGACTTTCCATTGTCTGTTTTCTCTGAATTGACCCACCTGCTTCCCAACCAAGCCCTCCATTGTCTGATATGTACCAGTTTCATCCAGCTGTTTCCCACCCTTGATTACATCACTATTTACCCCAGTGATATCAAGACTAGATTACCCCCAGATCTTTCTCAAGGTCTTTCTGTACATAAGTTCCATCTCACCCCATGCAGGTGCTCAGATTCAATCCAACTGTGACTATGTCTAGTTGAGATTCTATCTGACCCGCTTGTCAATACAAGCATGGTAAATGATTAGGCTCCTTAACAGTCAACCCAGTATGGAGGATATTTAATAAACTCTGTTTCACTTTGGCTGAAAGCTTGAGATGAATACATTCAGTATGACCAGGAATGTTCGTATTTTGGGGTCCCAAGCACCCCAAACCTCATCATTACGGGTCCATGACCTCAACACTATCTTTTCAGTCTTCTAATACATTAGTACCCTCCCTTAATTTGGTTATTCAGCTATATGGGTCTCTTTCCTGTTTTGTATACACAACACTCCATTTCTTATTTGTGTGTCTTCACTCTACATGCTCCACATATAGAGAACATTCCATCCTTGCTTTAATCTCTTAAAATCTCTGGTTTCCTTCAAACACCAGATCAAGTTCCACCTTCTACAAGGTGAGGTGAGTCAGACAAAGGAGTGTTCTAGGCAGATAGAGCAAACAGGATGTAGAATGTGAGCTTGGAGATAAGATACAGGATGTGACCAGCCAGAGAATTAATCAAAGAAGCCTAGGCATTGAATAGACTTATCTGTCTACACCTCCAATGAGCCCTGATTGTTCACAAAGCACCCCAATTAACCTGACATTCCAGAACAACTCTTCCCCTCCCCTTTCCTACACATTTGGTTTATCTGTATGGATTAAATGACATCCTGGAGCAGCCCTCCCTAAGTATCCTCTCCTCTATAGTCACTTGGCATTCATTTTGTATATATCTAGCATATACTTATTATGTGTTTTCATGCTATTTCTCCCATTGGAATGTAAGTTTGATGAAGGCAGATACTTTTTCACTTTTGTCTTCTTATTCCCAGTGCTTAACCCAGTTTTTGGCGTATCATAATCTCATAGAACATATTTACTGACTAACTGATCAAGTTTGATTCAATAATTCCTTCTATTCAATTTAATGACGCAGTATGGTGGTAGATGCTGAAGTCTCTGCAAAGGTGATTAAGACTTGGTCCCTGATTTCAAGGAACTTAAAATATCCCTCGTTCCTTGAAACTCTTAAGCTATTCTGACTTCTCCATGTATTTAATTTTCTAACCTATTGTAATCCTGTATGTTTTATTCCTGTGCATTCCCCATTAGATTGAAAACTGCTTAAGATCAAGAATGTATCTTTTCTTTTGTCCTTGTATTCTCAGAACTTGGCAGAGTGCCTTCCTTATACATAGGAGACTCTTAGTAAATCTTTGTTTAACTAAATTGACTTATAGGAGGATAAGACAGCTACTCAAATAACTATAATGCAAAGCACAGTATGATAAAAGCTGTAGATTCATATAAAATTTCAGTGGATTTCAAAGGATAGATCAAATTCTGTGAAGGACAATCAGGGCTCAGTGAAGGAAGTAGCATTTGATTTAGGCTTTGAGAGATAGATAAGACTTAGAAAGGCAGATAGAGTAGAGGGAATATTACATAAAGGTGAAGAGATGGGAGGCGTTTACCTCAAGGCCTAAGGCCTATTCAGATAAGTGAGCTCAGTATAGCACAAACATAGCATAGGGAAGCTGGAAGAGGTGGAGGAGGATAAGGTTAGCTTGGAGACAAAACACAGAGAAGTTTGAATGCTAAAAAATGAATTTGGTTTTCAATTGGCAGTCAGCTAATTAAAGGTCTTTGAGCTGGAGATTCCTATCATCAGAAAAAGTGTTTTAGGATAATTAAACTTTCAGTACTGTGTCCAAGAGATTAAAAAAGTGAGAGGCCAGACGGGGAGATTGACCAGTCCTTGCAATAGGGCCATGCAAGAAAAAATGGGGCCATTGTTGGTAGTAGGATTGGAAAAGAGTATTTATCCCTTATGGTACCTGAGAGGGATTATTCCCTGTAAATAAAGTGAATTTTGTTTGTGTAAGGTAGATTTTTGTTATTCCTTCTTATAGTTTAGTTCCTAGGATCCATAGACATAACAATCTCTTGCTCCTAGGTGTTAGATATGAGTTCTCACCATCATGGTTCAAAACATCTCTACCACACTTGCACATCATTATATAATGATAAATAATATAAACGTGTGCTTAAATTGTAAATATCTATTGCAATTGCACAGTGAGATGTAACAACAAGATAATGTAAACTTGTGAGGCCATTACTGGCAAGATGCCTTCTTTATCTGTTGCCCTGTAAAGAAGGAGGGTGCTTGGTCAGTGAACAGCGAACCTTAGGATTGAATGCACAAGCTGGAACGTTGTATATGCTTTGACTGGCCTCTATCAAAACTTGGGTGGAATCTATGTTTGTCTCAACTGGCTCCCACTGAGGCTTGAGGGGCTCTAGGGGAATGCACAAACCATGCCTGTCTTCATTGACCTCATTGAGACATAAGGCTACTGGCCCCCACCCCTTCTTGTCAGCCCCTGTAAGAAGGGTGATTAGAGAATGCTATAAGAGTTGGTGTTCTCATTATCAGCAAGACCTTTCTTGTGAGAAGACTGAACTAGAATAAAGTAAGATTATTAACCCCTCTAAAGCTATCTTCCTGTCTTTCCTGTCTGACCAGATCAAGCGTGAACCTGTGCTAGCAACTTTCCTGTGTGCTCATGTCTCCACCTGTCTAACATCCTCACAATAACTCAAGTGAAACCAAATGAAAAGACATGTCCCCACTAGTTGCAGTCCCAAAAGACACAGGAGGCCCTTAACAACTATATAGACTGAATCTCTGACCTTAGAGATATTAAGATTTTTTTTTTGAGTGAGCTGTTATAGATATCACAGAGTCAGCAGATCTCTGGACCTTTCATGGATTTTTATCTTTTTCATATATTACTTCAAATTAAGGGGGTAATGTGATGTAATTAAGGTATGCTATACTAGTAATCTACAGCCCACAGCTGGAATTATGGCTAAAGACTGAGCCCAAATCCAAAGTGCTTTACATATACTTCCTTGTATCCTCACAAAAACTCTGGGAGGTAGGTACTATCGTTATCTTTATTATACACACTGAGGAAACTGAGGATTCCTTGAGACCTGGAAATGTGTTTTTGCCTCTTTGTATCTCTAAAGTTTAACAATGTGCCTGGCATATAGCAAGCACTTGATGAATGGCTCATCTGACCTCTCAGAACCCCAGTTTTCTCATGCATCAGATAGCAGCAATAATGTTCACAGGGCTATTCCAAGAAAAGTGCTATTGAAAACCACTGTTGAAATGTAAGCTCTTGGTATTCCCTATGGCTTCCAAACTTCATTAATAAATAATATCCTACAAGGAGATAGGGGAGGAAGGGTGGATGATTGTGTTATTTTCAAGCCATTATAAGACAGAATTAAAATACAACAGTAACAGCATTCTATCTAGTGTACATGACTCCAGAAGTTAAAACCAAGTTAGCCATTTTCTATCTCCTACTCAATGTTCCCTTTCCAGTGCTCTGATTTTCCTATTATCACTAGAAACTACGTAAAAGATTACACCTAATCACTACAGGAATCTTCAGAAGTTATCCCTCCTGGTTCCTTTCACAGTTTGATTTCTCTTTTTTCTATTGCTTGATTCTCTTTCCTCCATGTTCTTTACCTTCAATATTTCCAAAAGTACAAAATGAAATGTGTACACCAAAAAAAGATCTCTTTTATATATAAGTATGTGCTTGTTCTTTACACATCTGTGAGGGCAGGTTAGAAAAGATTTCTTATAACCAACCCCTCCAGAATTTTACAAGTAAGCTTTTATATTTTTCCATAACAGCATTAGCTGATTTGGGTCAACTTTCTTTAATATCTGCTTATACTATTGATCAAGCACTGCATAGCTTCAAAGTGCTTAAACCTAAAATGATCCCCCTATACTCTCCACTCTTCTTACCTTTATATATTCCATTGTAGCCCCCTATATTAACCCTTCCTCTCATGACCTCCAGATGTCCTCCATGGTCTGAGGTGAAGTAGACAATTGTGTTGTTTCTCAAACCATTTTCATCAATGGCATCAAGAATTTTGCCTTTGAGGGGGAAGAAAAGTGCAAATGTAATTGGTGACATCCCAAAATTATGAAGTTTTTAATATTTTATCATTTAATCTTTTGTAAAAATATAAAAAGAATTATGTATATGAGTATCTTCCTCCTATTAATTATGTCCTATTATATAGTTCTGGTACATAGTTCATTTTGTATATATTTGTTGGCATGTTGTCTACTCCATAATATTGTAAGCTTGTCCTTTTGTGTATCCCCAGCACTAACCACAGTGCTAACACATAGTAGATGTTTAATAAAATGTTGATTGGTTAATTGATAGATTACCATACCAACATTTCTTTGCAAAAGTCATCTCAATTATCGAGTGACAGAAAATGAACTTAATTTTGAAGCTGTCAAGTCACATTTTACAGAAACTAGTGTAAGACCAAAAAAGATATGCAATATCCAATGTGATATGAGATAAAGATAATGTTATGCAGGACACCCATGACATCCTATAAAATATCTTTATTATACCATGAAAATCTAACACATTTACAAACCCTTCAGCTTGCTAAATCAATGCAACTACTACATGTGGTTAGGCCACCAGAATTAGTTCTAGAATGCTCCTCTTGCATTCCACAGTATCTCTAATGAAATTCACTTGGGGCAGGTAGGTGGTGCAGTAGATAGAGCACCAATGCAGGAGTCAAGAGGACCTCAGTTCAAATCTCACCTCAGACACTTGACATTCACTAGCTGTGTGACCTTGGGCAAGTCACTTAACTCCAATTGCCTCATCCTGGGTCATCTCCAGTCATCCTATGAATATTTGGTCACTGGATTCAGATGGCTCTGGAGGAGAAGTGAGGCTGGTGACCTGCACAGCCCTCCCTCACTCAAAACAAAGTCAAGTGCAAGTCATGTCATTATTTCTCTGATGGAATGATCTTCTTTGGCAACGAAGGATGAATCCATACACAATTCAATTCACTTATATGTCAACACAATTCTTCTGAAGCAGCTAACAGGGGTCCTTCATATGGAGGAGTGACATCACCAAACAAGCTGCACCAGACCCATTATGATTAGATTATTAATTTCCTTTCAAAGTATAAATTCCATTTTACAAAAGTTTTTTCTTTGACAGATGTATGATTGTATTAGTTTAGGGAAATCCTAGGAAGGAAACCCCACCTTTTGGTATATAAAAGTTTACCTGCTTTGCAATTTATAGTCTTAGTGTCACCTGGGACATTAAGTAACTGAGATATTAAGTAACTTACCCAAGATCACATAGCCTGAATGTGTCAGAGACAGAAAATGAACCTATATCCCCCTGATTCTGAATTCAACTCTCTTTCTACTTGCCCCCTTTCTTCTAAATCTGTTTGCCAATAAATTCATAAATAGGTGAAAGATATTTGTGCATATATTTTAAACCAGTTTTTAAACATTTACCATAACACACCAATAGATAGATGATAGATAGGTAGATAGATGATAGATGATAGATAGATAGATAGATAGATAGATAGACAGATGAAATCCAATTCTACCCTATTCAATATGGATGATCTTAGTCACTTTTCTATATTATTTAAAAGTTAGTAACATATAGGGAATGAGACACAAGAAAAATACATTTTGATAAGTGAGGGTTCAAGGAAACATTAGAAAAAAGGGTGCTCCCAAGTTCTGGTCCTATTCCAAAAAGAAAAAAAGGTCCTCAGCAACTTAACACAGTAACATGATATGGAATGATTTTGCTATGGGAAGCAAGAGCATACTAATAAAGACTTCTTTTCAGAATTATTATTGATTGGATGAATTTTCAGTCACTTTGAGGCCACTTAATTAGTTTTCGTTATATTTACTATCTCCTCTCATGCTAATTGATGGTTCAGCCAGCCGGCGACAGTGAAGAACAATGTTTGTATCTTCTCTTTTCCTCTACTGGTACAACCCAAGAATCAGGGCAGCAGTGTGAGATGCAAAGTGTCTCTTGCTATCATGGGTTCCCTATAACTACAACCAATACTCCCAAATCTTCAGAAGGTTGCTCAGTGTCTCCCTAATATGAGCAAAGGAGAAAGTAAGAGGGAGGAAGAAGATGCTGGGAAAAAAGGGAAGAGAGGTCTTTCCAAGGCAACAAGATGCAAAGAGGAAGCTGACCGGCTGCTAAATGGAAGCTTCATGATTATGTCTCAGACATTTACATGTTGTGTTAAGGGGAGAAGGTTTTTTCACTTACCTACTAGAAAGTCCATCTCTTCTACAAAGTCTCCATAAAATCTATTCTTGCTACTTCCAATGAACTTATTTGTTATGGGAAGAGGTACATGGGTATGTAAAAGAGAATAAAATAGGAGGAAGGGTTTATCTTGATTTCTAAAAAGACAGAAACAAATGGAGTTTTGCATCAATTTAAAAAAGCCAGTTTACATACAGATTAATATAATGCTATTATGTATTATGAAATTGTGATAATATAATCTGATAATATAAAGTTTTCCCTTATTTTCACATCTGTTAGATTTTTCTTGATACTCCTCATATAATTATAATGAAGTCCTATATAAAATATTAGGGAAAAGACTATTGATCAACATTTATTCCAAAGAAACCTAAAAAACTTAGGAAAAAGCCTCTATTTAAAGCTTATAGACAACCATCAATGAAAATATCTTCACAAATTATTCTTTTCATTGCTGCATGATCATAATGATGACAGCGATATTAACAGAGACTTTAAATTTCACAAAGTGATTTGCATATATTATCTTAATTAAGACTGACAACAATCCTTAGGAGCACAAACATACCTAGAAGGATATTGACACACCATAGAGACTAGGTGTGGGAAATATACCTATTGATTCTTTCTTCTTCCTTTGGAGAAAGAATATGAAAAGTCTTTGAAGGCAAATTAGCACACCCTTCTTGACATGCCTACATTCGTAGACTCTTGAAGTTATCATCTGAATTTACACATGAGGAAATAGAGAGCTTAAAGGTCTTGCCCTTAAACATAGCTAGAAAGGGTCTGAGAAGAAATTGTTATTTCAGGTTTTACTGACCTCAAATATTAGACTTTCCCTACTATTCCAAACTCTTTCTGCAAAATAATAACTCAACCAAGACCTAAAACTGTTTCGGTGAAAATATAAGAAAGAAGACACTGTCAAAGAATGTGTCCTTAATTCATTCATTTATCTGTTCCAGAAACTACCAAACTACTAAATCTTTCTGCAATTATTTTACTTTGGATTTTGAAAGGGTTGAGATAAACATATTTTTATAAAGATTTAGCAGCTATGTAAGGTTTTGGTTTGTTTTGCTTCTTCTATGAAGCTGATTTTGAAGAGATAGAATCATGACCAATATAACAAATACAGTTTACACACATTCACTTGGAGATTTCTGGAGTAAACCAGTCAATCATGCAACATTAGATATTTTTGGTTGAACGAATACTAAGTGTTCACACTACTATACAGTCAGATATATATATATATATATATATATATATATATATATATATATATATAAACATACACACACACACACACACACATATTTATGGGAGAATCCATCCAAACAGTTCTGTGAGTACAAAAGCCATTAATAAAACCTTGAAATACTGAAAAACAATGACTAATCAAAATGAGAAAGTAGATACAAACTGATAATTAGGACAGAGATTTAGACCCTGAGTACCTGAGTTCATATTCGTCTCTGCAACCTACCAAAGTGTGAGCTTGGGTAAATCATTTAACCTTTCTGGGCCTCGGTTTCCTCAATTAGAGAATGAAAGCATTTAGACAATTGGTTTAAAGATACTATCTAAGCCTAAATCTATGATCCAAAGACTTCTGTCACAATTATCAAAATTCTCTCAGCATTTTCTGTAAGAACTTGGACTCACAAGAGTTAGAATAAGCCAATTAATTAATCTTAGGATCTTTCCTCTGAGACTGCTCCCACAGTCTCCCACATACACACACACACACACACACACACACACATACATACATATATATTATATAAATATATGTTAGAGAGATATACATCTCTGTATATGTATGGATATATACACATATATTATGTATTATATATAACAAATATATATAGAAAATACATATATATGCACATATTATATATGTATATGTATGGGTGTATGTGTATATAATTATCTCTTTATATAGATATCTATCTCTTCTGTACATAGTTGTTTACATGTTATCTCTCCCAGGAAACTGGAAGCTCTTTGAGAATAAAACCAATTGAGTTTTTGTTTGATTTTGCCTTTCTTTGTATTCTCAGTACTTGCCTGGCACATGGTAAGCACTTCATAAATGCTAGTTGACTGACTGAACTGGGTAATGACCAATGTATGAGTAGGGGTAGGAAGATGGCACAGTGGATAGAGTGCCAGATCTAGAGTCAGAAAGATTTCTCTTCCTGAATTCAAATCTGACCTCAGACAATTACTGATTGTGTGACTCTAGACAAGTTACTTAACTGTTTGCCTCAGTTTCCTCATCTATAAAATGAGCTTGAGAAGGAAACGGCAAGCTACTCCTGTATCTTTGGCAAGGAAACCCCAAATCGGGTCACAAAGAGTCAGAGGCAGCTGAAATGACTAAACAACAACAATGACCAACGTATAACTAACTACAGGATAATGATATTCCTATACTGAGGAAAGAGTTGGTGCTCAAAATCTATGGAAGAAATCTATGAAACTGGATATTAAGAAACTTGGGAAAATAAAATAGGAAAATATACCTAAACACAATTTTATCTGTACAGCACATCTAAGTCTAATATCAATATAAAGTCAGACTTCATGAGATTACTGCTTTCCTTGGTTTGGTTTTCTGAAGTCATGGTAGCTCTCTATGAAATTTCTGGATGAGAAAAACCTATCTAGATTGAAGTGAAACTAAGCTGTTCTTTACTGGGTTTCATGAGTATTTTTTTACTGGCATGAACCTGTTGGATTAGTTCCTTATAACCTCTTACACAAAGAGAATGATTTACATAAGTGGTTCAGGTTGAACAGTGATTTTTCCATTTTATTTTTGGGGGGGGGAATCATGATTTTTCATTTTAGTTTTACTACTTATCAGTAGTAGTAAACTGTTCAACAGTGTTAGTCTTTGCTTTTCTTTCACTTTCCTTTCTTATCTTTCCTTCTCCAAAGGACTGTTCAGCTCCCAGGTGTGAGTTGGACCTCAGAGTTCTCTTCTGTATACCAAATTGCGTAATGACTAATCACTAAAAGAGATATCTGTTTTTTAATGTTTCCTCAGGTAATTAAAAAAAAACTTTCATTCAGAAAACTCCTAATAAATATTGCTATTTTTTAATCAAGAATATGAAAGATCAAACATTTTCCAAGTAAAGTTATTTCTCATATCCTCTAGTTTCCTCATTCTGAAATTTCTTTACCTTCCAATTTTTAACCATTTTTCAAGTCATAGACCATGTGTTGCTGCCATCATGAGACTCTCCCTAACCTAGCCCCCCTCCCACAAACACACAGGAAAAATAAAATGTAACCTATCTTTCTTTATATCTCCTGTAGTGCTTATCACTAGGCATTGCACAGTTTCTCTTCAGTAACTTAAGCGGCATCAAGCCACAGAGAATAGTGCTGGATGAGTCATCAAAGACATCTGGATTCAAACCTGGCCTCAAATATCTCTTAGCTGTGTGACCCTATCAAGTCACTTAACTTTCCTGATCTTCAATTTTGTAATCTCTCAGATGAGTATGTCAATATGCCCTTCCAAGGTTGTTGTGAAGTATGTAAAATTCTATTAACATTAGAGCATCATAGCACCAACTATTGCTATCATGAATGTCCATTTTAGGTTAGAGCTCAAAGATCAATTTTGAATTTAATTAATTCTGAAATCAACATAAAATCCAGTGACCTTTCCCATAGAACCATAAAGCCATTCCACCATCACGACCAAGGGACTCATTCAATTCAAAGTCAAAAATCTGTCCAAGTCAAAGTACAAATTCATTATAAGAAGGCATCCAAACCAAAAAAGCACAGGAACAAGGAAAGAGGCTTCTAAAAGAAATGCAATTATTACCTTTCAATAAAAGAAACTGCTTCCTTCAGCATAATTAAGCTAGCTCTTTCTGCTTTCATAGGTTGCTCTGCAATTTCCTGTTGTCTCATGAGAAGACAATTCCAATATATCTGATTTTGGAAGCTGGAGAACCAAGAAAAGGCCACAAGGAAGCCGAATAAAACAATGCCGACAATAAACAACCAGGGTATAGAGACCAAATGAGTTAGTTTCCCCATGGTCAGTGTAAGCACAGCAATGATGATTAACTCCATGCAAAACCAAATTTTTTTGGTTAAGGTTAATTCTGTGTCACGGGTAAGATATGGCACACAAGTGGAACTAAGTGTGTGCGGCATGCCATAGAAATAGTCAAAGCCGTAGTAATTGGGATGATGGCAGTGGTCATTTCGGTATTTACAGTTTAAACCTTGATGCCATTTACCTGAAAGGAAAAAAAGAAAATATTACTATACATTTTATTAAAGACATTTTTGGTGAATCTTCCATTTTTTGAAGACCAAATAGGAAAAAAGAAATCATCTAAACCCATATGCTTAGGCATACAACAGGCTTTGAACAAGTGTCTATTGAATTGAACATATGCAAAGCCATTTTCCTCCTTAAAAAGCTATCCTTCAACAGATTCATTTATTGCATGTTTTGCATGTTTTGTTTGTAGCTGTTGTTGTTGTTTTGGGGGCAGGTATTTGAAAATATGCTCAATAGGAAAGTATATGTCGAACCTATACAAAATTGTATGCTGTCATGGGGAGGGAGGGGGGTGGGGGGGTAGGTGTGGGGGTATAAAATCTTAATTTTAAGGAAGTGATTGTAGAACATTTATAAATAAATAAAATAAAAATTTAAAAAATAAAAAAAATAATTAACAGAAAAAAAAAGCAATATTTTGGTACATCAGTGAAAAGAGAGCTCAAAGAAGGCATATGAAGTATTTTACAAACCATATGAAACTCTGTAAATGGCAACTTCTTATTAACAATTATTTAAAATCCTTGGTGAATGATTTCAGTAGAATGTGAGTTCTGTTGAAGCGGGGGGAGGGGGAGTTGGTGGGTTCATTTTTATATCTGTATCTCCAGTACCTGTTACTTATTAGATACTTAACAGATGATTGTTAATTTGAAGTAAAAATCAAAACAGCACATATCCCAAAGGACAATGGACTAACACATGGTTAGCATGAGTGGATTGTCGTACATTTCCAATAAAATTGTCAAAAAGTTATTTTAAGTTAATTTTTGAAGAATAATATAATTGGAAATGGAAACAATCTTGTCAAGTACTCTTTTTTACATACTCAGGATTTATTAACTCATCTATTTTGGATAGTGATGCAGATCACAGTCTCACGATGCATGTGCATCCTGTATGACCCTTATTCAAGTTCTCCCAAACGCTCAACTCAGGAAGTCATTTCAACATATTGGAGGCCATCTTTACTTGATCCAGTTATTGTGAAGGTACAAATAGAATACTCTACTATCTCCTAGCTTTCACCATGCTGTAAGCTCAACTCTTCATCCTTTCATACCATTTCTTGATGATGTTCTTTATTTCTATACTTCTTTGGGATTTTTTATTGGTTATATGTTGAAGTCCACTCACACCCAACATGCACCTTTTAATTATTCTCCTTGTAATTCTCATCGTTAATGGCATTCATGTTCCATATCTTTTCACATAGCAGCACCCATAAAATAGTACTTATTGATATGATGGCACTTTGGTTTTGCGTGAAACATGGAGTCAATGAAAAAACTTTACAACTTTATGAAAGCAATTTTGCCTTTCCTACTAGTTTTCAGTACTAGGATCAGCTCATTGATCATTTGTACTCTTTGTCTTTGATATACATACTGTTGGCCAAGTTCTTGAGGGTTAGCAATTCAAATGTTTGCTGATCTATATAATAGGAATTCTTCTTCTGTTGATCTTTTCTATGCTGACGGAAAAACCAAGCTCCTTTAAGTGATTATAGATCTTTTCCTAATGCCTTTACAATATCACCTGGCTTGATACAACCAGTGCAATGACATCTGTGTACTAGATCAGCTGAAGCACCTTAATTTACCTTTAGTTCTGGCTTATATTTATTTATATGAAAAAGAGAGAGGATTTCAGGAATGTCTCATTATAAAGGTATAGTTGTTTGTACAGTTCAAAATTCAACAGAAAATATTTAATATCAGCCTAGAAGTACTCTGCCTGACTTTTGTTAATTGGATATGATAGTGTTCATAAGAGGAGAGAATTTATAGGACCTTTCAATTACATCACAATTATTCATTATACATCTATTCTGACTTAAATTGCCTCATAAATCCTTGTAAAGTTATTAGGGCAAACTTTTTTATTCTCATTTCAAATATTACCATGCAATGAGAGTTATATTTGGCTGCCCAAAATTATTCACCAAAGGAATGAGAATTTTGCTACGCATAGATATGTACAATAAAAATAAGAATGCTGGAGAAGTAAGTAGAGAACACTCCAAAACTTATTTCTTATTTTGAATTATATTAATTTGCATGCAAAACCAGAGAGGACTTTGGGGAAATGTTTTTCTTTGAGGAAGTAGTTGTTTGTCTAGATATAGAGTCCTAAAGAAAATACTTAATTCTAGTCTGTGAACACTTGGTCAGCCTTTTGTTAGTTAGCTGGATAGGGGTCTATGACCAAAGAGTTGTGAATCTGCCTTTAGCGAGGAGAGGTCCTAACTATGAGAATCTATAGTAATAAATAAACATGAGATGAGACATCTGGCAGTCCTAAAGAGATAAAGCAAAAAAACTAGAAGCAGTGCTGATTTCGGTTTACATGATCAGAATTCACCAGCAGCCATCACAAGATCAGCAAGGATGGAGAGAATAAAATTCAGTACTCAGTAGGGAGCCAGCCCAGTAAGAACTGTGCAATGATATTACTAGAAGAGTGTCCCTCATCACTTAGATCCTGGACTTGTAAGTTCCAAATGTATATATTCCTCATTTATGATCCCTCTGCATATTTCATATCACCATTTATGATGTCTATATTTGTGGGATAGTATGCCCTAGGTATATGGGGACATTCTCCATAATGCCATTTTTAAAAATTTGATTTATTCTATTCTGAACTTAAGAAATGAAACAAGTATTTCCATAACACAGTAGAATTTAAAAAGATTATTATGCATGAAATTGCAAATTTATTATGTACAATTTGCTATTCCTTTTTAATAAATATATTTCATTAATCCATATGGATATAAAAATGCTAAATATTAGCTAAAAGATTACAATATATTACAAAGAGTATATATTATGCCATTTTCACTATACTATTATGCCTTCATAGTGAAATAGTTATGTCATCTGACTGGCTACAGAAATTTAAATATATCAAGGGAAATCTGTGACCTGTTTTTTCAGTGGATGCAGGACCACACAATAACCTAAACTTGAGATAATTATTCTTGGGGTCTCTGATGAAAGAATGGAGTTAGGAAAAGGTGAACAAAGGCACAGAGAACTTCAGAAATTGTCAAAAAAATATTCAGAACATGAAGATGGAGTTTTAACTAGAATTAGGAGAGAACTCCAGTTCTTTCTCTGTTCACTTACCATATGATGTAAACTTCATTTCTTACAGTTATTTAATGACAGACTAGAAAGAGACCTTAAAGACCATGTGTCCAACCTATTCTAATTTCACAAATGTAAAGCGTTGAGTCCAGAGAGATGAAATTTCTTGTCACACAAACTGGGATTTAAACCAAGTTTTGAACTTTTTGTTTTCCAAGTATTTTTCATCTCCTACTCCTCCAAGATTGTGTTGTTACTCAATGGTAACTGAGTTGCTCAGAATTGCTCATTGTTTGTTTTTTCTTTGTTATTTCTTTCCTTAGTTTTAAATAAGAGATTGCATTGTCTTATCTAGCTCACAAGGATTTGAGTCTTTTAAATAAGAAAAATTGATATTAAAATGCCATTTAAAATATGTTGTAGAAATGAAAGTTTTATGCATTGATATACTTGTATGCACTTGTTTATATATTTACTCCTATACAGATAGATATTGGCTAACTGATAGACAAGAAACACAATTGTAGATGTCTCACACATCTTTATGGCTCTACACAAAGCATGTTGTGAAAAATGGAAGGGGTAGAGGGTGGGAAGCAGGGCATGGAGCAATGGAATGGCTAGAATGGCTTTCTTTTCTAAAACTCTGTAAGTAATAATGTGACATAGTGAAAAGCTCATAGAACTGGAAGTCAGGAAACTTATTTAAGTCTCATTTTGTCACTAATGAGCTAGATAACCTGTGTGCTTGTGTCTGTGTGCATGATTGTGTGTGTAGGGGTGTATGTGTGTGTGTGTGTGTATGTGTGTATGTGTGTATAAGGGGGAGGGATGATCTTATCCAAGTTCCCAATTCTCATGAGCAGAAGAGTGGAGTAAAATCCTTCATCAAGTGGCCAGCAGTGACTCCTAGAGACAGCACAAAGATGGGCAACATGTCAGCTACGGTCTCTGTGCCAGTGAAGCGCACATAATATTGCAAGTGCTGCAGAAGGGAGTGGTGAATAAGGTAGAGCTGAAAGGGTATAAGGCTTCTTATAAGGACAGAATTTTGATCCTCACTTGGAGACAGGTGATGAATTCACATCAGCAGAGGGCAAGGAATTTTAAGACGGCTTAATAGCAATGTCTGGAGCAAAAAGAAAGCCTCATAAAGACCTGCTACTTTAGTCTGAACCAACATTGAGGTTAATAGAGAGATATATGGTGGATATGAGCACGTTATAGTTGGGAGTTACAAAACAAGAATGATAATGAAAGACACTCTCCAAGAATAGACAAGAAAAAGTGAAGATACTATTTGAGCTCCTTGAGGGAAGAGAGAATGTATTTGCATTTCTCCTGTGCTTCACACAATAGGTGGTGCAGTGGATAGAGGACCATTGCAGGAGTCAGGAGGACCTGAGTTCAAATCTCACTGCAGAAACTTGACACTCATTAGCTGTGTGACCTTGGGCAAGTCACTTAACCCCAATTGCCTCATCCTGGGTCATCTCCAGTCATATATATCCTGATGAATATCTGGTAACTGGATTCAGATGGCTCTGGAGGAGAAGTGAGGCTGGTGACCTGCACACTCCTCCCTCACTCAAAAAAAACAAACTCAAGTGCAAGTAATGTCATCATTTCTCTGATGACATGGTCTTCTTTGGCAACAAAGGAGGAACACACACACACATACACACACAAAAACACAATAACATAATGCCTGGCATAATGTAAATGATGAGTGAATTCAGTTGACTAACTGGTTATGAAGCAGAAGGGTAGGACAATCACTGTCAAGCACATATTTCAATTAACCAGTAATGAACTCCATTGGTATATTCAGATGCCAAGTCAAAGTGAGACACGCCACCAGGACACTGGGCAAAGCCTGTGGATCAAACTGATGAAAGAGCAAGAACAATGGTTGCCCAAGGTGGGAAGGCATGGATGACTTAAGATTTGCATAGACAGAAGGAATACCTACGATGATGAGATCTCATTTGTATGTGAGAACTTTCAGTATTTTTATTGTTATAGTAAAAGAACACAAATAAACATTTAATTATATGCCAGGATTACGCATTTGATTATACATTTTCAAACTCCTATCCAAGTTGAATAGTTATTTTCAATTTTTCAATTCATTAATATCAATCAACTTTTTCAAAATAATGGTCTTCTCTCAAATGCACAGCCTGCCAATACTACAAAGTCTCATAACTCTCATAAGTTTCTGGGGAGGAATGGAGGGGTTGGAAAGAAGGAATGGGAAGGAAAAGCAATTTTGAAACAGTGATTTCCACATACCTATCAGTGCTGTGCTATAACCATGCTTCTGCATGGTGGCTGCAAATGTGGTTTCATTCCGAGGGAGCCCTCCACTGATCCCAAGTGTGTTGAAGACACCTTTGGCACGGTTGACATTTGTAGAGACCATTCCTGAAATTAGAGTGAAAAAAAAAATCATGGTCAGTTCAGCCATGAGTCTTGTGACCACAGTTTTTATTTTTGTTTTCCAGTTCCTGCTGCAAACCACATTCCTCCTCAGCCCAAGGATGTTTGTTTGTTTCCCTGGTTCAGATTTACTCATCAGTGACATCTCTCTACAAATGCAGATCAGCTAGAGAATTACTTCCCTGAAATGAAGGTTTAATTGTCCATGACTATACAGCCAATACCTCCAGTTTTAGGAATTGAACTTAGGGCATTTTGACTCAGAGACGCCCTCCATCCACTATGTCAAGATGTCTCTGTTATAAATGAAGGACAAACATTGTTCAAATTTTAATAGTCCTCACAGTATTAATGATATCAGTTCTGCTTCTCCCAATAGAAACACAGTTCCAAAGAGATTGAGAAAATACTACTCTTGACAATCCTAGGTGCTTTTCTGCTTTCTTTTTTTGCTCTCTTTTTCTCTCTCCCATCTCATTTCCTCCCTCTTTCTCTTACTTCTTTCCTTCCTTCCTCCTTCCTTCTCCTACCTTCCTGTCTTTCCTTCTTCCCCCTCTCTGTTCCTTCATTCTTTCTTTTTTCCTCTCTCAACTTTCATTCTTCCTTTCCTCTCTCCTTTCCTTCCTCTTATTTTTCTGTTCTTCCTTCCATCCTTCCTTACTTGCTTGCTAGCTTCCTTTCTTCCTTGGGGAGAGTTTTGGAGATTTCATGTATGATCCAGACATGTGATTTCATTAGTAAAGGAAGCATTCTTTAATAAAGATGGAAAATCAATAATTTATCTGTAATATAGAACATTGCTTCTGATGTCAAATGACTTGCCCATGGTCACAGAATTAGGCTATGTCACAGAATCATAGATGTAGAACTGAAAGTGACCTAAAAGGTCATCTAGTTGGATTGCTGTTTAGCCCTCTCATTTTGAACTTGTGTAAACTGAAGCCCAGAGAGGATGAGCATCTTGCCCAAGGTCACACTGGTAGGAAATGTCAGAGGAAATATTTGAATACAGATCTTCTGACTTTAGAGCTAGCATTCATTCCACATATCAGAAGCAAAATTTTGCTCCTCTCTGACTCCAAAGCTTTTTCTGTCTGCTATAACATGATGCTTTTCCCCTTTCCTTTCTGAAAAGTGAATCACAACCTAATCCTAGTGTCTCATACTCACTGATTTGGTTCTGCCTGTCAGGGAAAGGAGACAGAAAGAGCCATGGCTTCAACACATGGCAAGGTAGAATAGTTCTCATACTTGGAAAAACATATAAATATTTTCCCCTGAAAAGCACACACACACACACACACACACACACACACACACACACACACACACACAAACACACATACTACAACAGTTTTGCACATTTCTCTAGACATTCATGCATTCAACAAAGTAATCTTGGCCCTTCTGTTTGTTTTTGTTGTGGAGTAGATCCTGTCTGACCAAAAAGATTTGAGAACCTTCACAAGCAAAAGATATGATCTAGGATTTGGAAGAACTGAAAAAAAAACCACTATTTCCAAATAATAATCCTTCCTTCCCATATACATCTATGACAAATCATTTGAAGTACTTGTAACAAAATAATGTAGTCACTGACATAAAACATATGAGAAAATCTCAAGATTCAAGACTATTTCTAAATTTAGTGACAGTAATTTTCCTATGTCTGTTCACCTTAATAATTAGATTAATTTGTTATAAATATTGATACAAAATAATTATACATAGCAATTAATTTAATAATTAGATTGATAATAATCATGGAATTCTGGGTCACATGAATAAAAGATTGATGACTAGATATTTTGTGTAATTTCCATGACCTGTTAAGCCTCTCCAAAATAGAAATTATACACCACAGATAAGGCAACTTTAGCTGTCTCCATGATATAGAACAACCAGAATGCAAAGGAAGATAAAAAAAAAAATCCTTAAAGCCCATGAACTGATATCAGTTCACTGACTCTGAGCTTACTCACTCAGCATACCTCCCATGCTAGTGGAAGAGAAGTTGCACTAGCAGACTAGCGCCAACTCAGTATTCACAGTGTCTACAGCAGCCATGAGTATCCTAGAGCAATTCCGAATTGTGAAATACAATAGACTCTTCATATGGAAGACAGAACCAAAACATTTATTCAGACAGCAGAAAGCCAAATTCATCATAGTAACAAAAATCTCTACACAATAGCAATGCAGAGGACAACACCATCCCCAATCCTTCCCCATGCCTTCCCACAAACAAACATTCACAAGCCTAGATGTCTGCCTCCTCTCTCTTCCTCAGTTCTAACTGCTCTGACCATTTCTCCTCAGCTCTGCTTTAGCTCCACCTCTTCATGTTCTACCTTTTCTGCTCCACCCCTTCAGCTAGCTCCTCCTTCCATAGGCTTATGTGACTCAGGCTTGCATGTGATCCAGGCAGGTCATATGGGTCTGGGAAAGATCTTCCCATTTAAATTACCATTACACAGACCCAAGAAACCACAAAAAATAGCAACAACAATCCCTTACCCTGGCTATCCTTCCTTTTCTCAGAGCTGTCAAGACCTAGGCTCTTGGCTTCAGAAGTTTCCCAGAGCCATACTGTCTCATTCTTTGAGGAGTAAAAGTCTGCTTGAGAATATGTTGCAAAATTCTGAGTTTCTGGTGCTGGGAACCCACTAGCAACAGAGTGGAAATTGTCTGAAACACAGGTGATAGAAGAGAGAACTGATAAATGGAGAAATGGACAAGACACCTGGTAGTGGATTAGATAAGGGGAACAGAACTCCACTAAACCTAAGGGAAAGAGAAGAGCATCCAGATGGAGTCACTTTTAACCACCCAGAAGTCACTTTGGGATAGAGACCTAGGCTGGAAAACTGTGAACTGTCCAATGTGGGAGAAGTCTGCGACACTGAGATTAGCCCCCAGAGAAACTACCATCAGAGGGGAAAAAAATAAGGAAGTAGACAATACCGGAAACTGAAGGAGGATGGGAGGAGAGAGACTGAAATCAACAACAACTTCAGGAAGAAGAACACTAAAAGAACTTGAAAATAATAGAAATGCCAATAAGAAAAACAATAACAGAAGGAAATAAAGCCTCCAGATCTAATTAACAAACCCAATAATTTATGAATAAATATTGCAAAACAAAGGAAAATGTTTCCTCACTTGATGAGGCAGAGGACTCTATGGAATGTGAGGAAAACTTGGAACCACAACACATTGTTCCTGAGTAGTTCAAAGAGAAAAAGAAAAATGAAAATTATGAGAGCCAAATTTATGGCTAGCAGAGTGAAAATATTGAGCCAAATAAAAAACTGTAATCTGTGATGGAAATTCTGATCAAAGAAAAAGAAAATTGGACTGGAAATGCAAACATACAGAAGTCAAGGACAATCTAGGATAGGCCTGCACAACATAGGGTCTGCAGACCACTTAAAGCCCACCACAGGATTTCTGAAGGCCTGCAAAAATGTAGGGTTGCCACTGCACACTCTCTCCTGTTTGTCATGTGAGTCTCACAACCAGCAATCATCAGTCTGTCTCTAGTCTAACCCATCTGCAGCCTGAAGAAGTTTAGATCTGATCTAGAAGAAGAATACAAAAAGAGAAAAAATCTTAACACCAAATGCAGAAAAAAAAAGACAAAATAGAATTTTCCAGAACTTCTTAACATAGAAAATGAAACAAATTTGAAGAATTCACATATTGCAAGTGACCCAGAGAAAGACCTTCAAAGATAAGGGAAGAAAATTCAAATAATTCAAGACTTGTTTTGCACCCACCAGAAAAGTTGGGAGGGAAAGGAATAATATCTCAAGAGCAGTGGAGCTCAGGATGCAGCACAGAATGTCCTACTCTGCAAATCTGAACTCAAAACCATATTGTAACAAAAGCAAAAATGCAGAAATAATTAATAAATCTTTTATAGATTATAGCATAATAAAGAATTGAAATTGACTTGGGTACCACAAGCAAAAAAACACTCAAATGGAGACAATGTTGAAATTCTAAATTATCAGTGAGTCAGAGAAAAATCATGATGAAACATCATACCAAAATTTCTGGGATGCAGCTAAAACAGTACTCAAGGAAAAAATTTTATCAGTATGAATGTGCATAAATAAAATAGGGATAAAAAAGTATTAATGAATGACATATAAATTGTAGAAATTAGGAAGCAAGCAAACAACCAAATTTAAAGTGCCAAATAGAAGATAATATAATTAGAAGAAATCAATAAGTTTTTAAAACTTAAAAAATTTAAAAACTAAAGGATGATTTTTTGAAAAAAATTAATAAAATTGGTAAACTCTTAATTAATCTGATTAAAAGTATCAGAGCAGAAAATTAAATGATCAAAATATTAAAAAACAAAAGAAATAAAAAGAATATTCTGAACATATTATTCACAGTTATAAGCCAAGAAAACTGAGAAAACAAATGAAATAAAGTAATACTTTCAAAAATGTAAAATATTCAAACTATTAGTAGTACGGAGATCTTACATAATGCAATGTCAAAAAAGGAAATAGATCTAAGTATAAAAGAAACTGCTAAAGATAACACAAACTTCTGTTTCTGATGAATTTTCTACAGGAAAATTTTCTCAAATAAACAAAAACAAAAACGAGTAACCATGCTCTATAAGTTTATTTTAAGATTTAAGAAAATACCCTATTAAAATCTTTTTTTTTTTTCTGAGACAAATAAATTTTTAGTACATTAAACCAGGGAAAGACAAAACACTGAAAGAAAAATATAGGCCAATATATTTACAGCCACAAAAGATTTTAAAACAAAATCCTGTCAAATAGATTACAAAAAGTTATCCAAAAACTCAAT
Source organism: Potorous gilbertii (assembly GCA_028658325.1). Lineage (NCBI taxonomy): Eukaryota > Metazoa > Chordata > Mammalia > Diprotodontia > Potoroidae > Potorous > Potorous gilbertii. The sequence continues at coordinate 329,659,043 of CM053771.1, forward strand.
CCTTATGAACATATTGGATTTTTATCAGGGATGCAAAAGATGGTTCAACGTTAGGAAAATAATCAACATAGTCAGTCATATTAAAAACCAAGCATATAAATCCATATGATCACACTAGCTGCAAGAAAAGCCTCTGACAAAGTACAACTCTTTTATACCAAAAACAGGACAAAGTATGGGCATAAAATGAACTTTTCTAATATCATAAATAATCCATCTTAAACCAAGCACAAGCATGACATGAAAGAGAAATACTCAAGAACCTTCTTTTAATAAATATGGGAGTGAAGTAAGGACACTCGATATGATTCTAAAAATGATAGCAAAAGCAATTCAACAAGAGAAAGAAATTAAAAGCATAAAGCTATATAAAGAGAAGCTAAACCTACCTGATAATATGATGGTTTGTTAGGAAAACTCTAGAGAATCAGCAAAAAAACAAACTCAGACAATTAGTAGATTCCATAAATTGCAGACTACAAAATAATTCCTCAAAAAAATCAATATAATTTCTATATAATAAAAACAAGATTCAATAGGAAATAATAGAAAAGGAAATCCCATTCCATATAACTACAAAATGCATAAACTATCTATGGAGCAACCTTTCAAAGCACACAAAAACTTATATATAGATTTAATTACAAAATACTCCTTAAAGTGATTAAAAACTTGCATACCCTTTGACCCAGCAATACTGCTTCTAAGGCTCTATCCCAAAGAGATCATACAAATGGGAAAAGGAAACATATGAACAAAAAGTATTGATAGCAGCTCTTTTGTGGTAGCAAAGAATTAGAAATTGAGGGCATACCTATCAACTGGGGAATGGCTGAACAAGTTGTGGTATATGAATGTAATGGAATACTATTGTGCCAAAAGAAGGGATGAGCAGGGAGACTTCAGAAAAATCTGGAAAGGCTTATATAAATTGATGCTGAGTGAAGTGAGCAGAACCAGGTGAATGTTGTACACACTAAGTTTGATAGATTTGGCTCTTCTCAGCAATGCAAGCTTCTAAGACAACTCCAAAAGGTTTGTGATGGAAAATACTATCCACATCCCGAGAAAGAATTATAGAGTCTGAATGCAGATTGAAACATAATATTTGCTCTTCCTCTTTTTTGTTTTGTTTCTTCTTACTCGTGGTTCATTCAATTGGTTATAATTCTTCTTTACAACATGACTAATGTGAAAATATATTTAATATGACTGTATATGTAAAGCCTACATCAGACTGCATGCTATCTTGGGGAGAGGGAATAGGAGGAAGAAGAAAATTTAAGGCTCAAAATCCTGTTGTAAACTAAAAACAAATTTAGAAAAAAAAGAAATAACAAACTTAAATAGCAGGAAAATTATTTAGTGCTCATGGCAAGGCTGTACCAATATAACAAAAATTAAAATTAATTTCCACTTTTAATCCTATATTTATCCATTAGCCAAGGTGATACATTGTAGAACTTGATAAAATAAAAACAATGGTTAGAGTATTTATGTGACTTTCCCAAATTCTACAGTTAATTTGAGAAGAGTCAGGGGCTGAACCTGGTCACCTAATTTTTTAGTTCAACTATTTTACTCAATCAGTGAACATTTAGTAAGTACTTAGTAGGTGTTAGGCACTATATGAGTATTAGGGATACAAATAAAAAACAAAAACTATTACCACCCTCAGGGAATATACATTCTAATTTGTGAGAAAATATGTCTATGTATAGGTTTTTGTAAAATACATGCAAATTAGTTATAAATTCACCTTAATCTGTAAGGCTTCATGCAGAAGGTGATTTTAGTCATGAAAAACTACAGGGATTCTAAGATATTGACATGAGGAGGGATTACATTCTAAATATAAGAGGCAGCTAGTGCAATAGAATTATTTTTACAATTTTTTAAAAATAATTTAAATAATTTAAAATAATCTATTATGTATTAATCTTATATAACAATATGTCCCAACTTTTTGAAGTTCAATTAACATATTATCTAGTTTTTACCCTAGGAGGTAGGCATGATCACAGTTATCATCCCATTTTACAGATTAATAATCTAGGCTTTCTAGTATAAATCATAGAACTGACTGTCAGAATTAGAATTAAGGCTTACAACCATCCAACAATGCCATCCAACAATGTTTTGAAGTAGTTGAAAGAGTGTGCAGGCAAAAAACTTGAATTGGAATTTTGGTTCTGATATACGTAAACTTGTCAGTTACAAGCTGATCATTCTGTCTCTCTTAACTTGGCTTCCTCTTATGTAAAATGAGTATAACAACAACTCAACAGTATTTTTAAATGTGCCTAATATTTGGCATACATTATCACCTCTGGGATGGGTAATTTCATTATCATTTTATAAACGAAGAAACTGGACCTTAAGTAAGTTATTGTCCCCAGTATTAAACAGATAATACATGCTAGAAATGGATTTTGAACTCAAGTCTTTCTGACTTCAGGTCCAACATGTTATCCATGATGTTACACTGCCCTTCAATAACCACATCTGTTTCACTGGGTTGTGAGGAAAGTGCAAAGAAATAGAAATTATCTTGCTGTAATTCCAGTAGTCCCATCCTACTATTAGATATGGCTTGGAAACTACATGAAAGGTCATTGAGAGAATGGAGATCCTCAGGGCTAGGGACAAACCCTAGTTAAGGTCAGGGATATGAGAACTCATAACTGAATCCAATTGTATTAATGACCCAGTGAAGTTTTCCAGAGATGAGAAAATGAATGAATCCTCATACTTTGCACAATAACATGAATAACAACCAAATATATATGCAACATTGAACATCGACATGCCAAGAAAATGTAATGAATATAGTATCATAAGGGCCAAAAGCATTATTTTCTAATTTAGAGACTCACTACTATATTGTATGATATGAGGACATAACATTATGGCACTCAAGAGACTTATAGCCTAACTGGGGAAAGAAAACAATACTTGTCAGGCAGCCAGCAAACTTCAACATTGCTACCTATTTCTTTGCCTGAGCTATTGAGTTTTAAGAGTTACCATGGGAACATAAGGAACATGTTCATGGTTAATTTGTTTGTATAAATTTGATTGAAAGATACATGAACTTAGGGAGAAGTTAATATCCTCCAGTTGACCCTAAATGGTCAGATGTACTCAGCATTGTTTGCCTAGGCCAGGAATGTTTTGATGTCCAAGGGAATGAGCTTCTACAGTTTAATTGACACTTCTATTAGACTTAAGGAGCCCATTCCCTTGAGAAAGTAGGATTCTGTCTTTAAAAAGTGTCTCTAACAAAAGATCATTTGCGAAATAGAACTTGTCTCGAATTCTAGCAGTTTAGGATGTTCTCACCTTATTCCAAGGCCAGGGTTAGACAAATGCAGGTCCAGAGAAACTACCCTGGCTGCCTTCCCCAATTAGGCTATGAGTTCCTTGGGCATCGTAATACTTATGTCCTCATATACAGTATAGTAATGAGTCTTCGATAGACATTATTTGACTGGGAAATTCAAATTTAGGTGCCTTCAAAAGCCAAGTTTAGCTAATCTCCTAATTCCTACAAACACCCTTACCATGTAGCTCTTCTGTGCATTGACCCAAAACAAAATATGAATACTATCTAAAGCATAATCTATTTTGTATTGATCTTACATAAAAATATGCCCCAAATAGGTACAATATAAACAAATTAGAGAAAACACAGAAAATTTCTGATCAGATCTGTGAAAAAGAGAAAACTTCATGCCCAGACAAGGAACCAAGATAATCAAAGAAGGTAAAATAGATAATTCTGATAACATAAGATTGAAAAGTTTTGCACAAATAAAAATGAAGCTATGATTGAGAGATAAACAATTGGGAAAATTTTTTGCAGCAAATTTCTGTAATAAAAATCTCCTTCCCAAAATATGTAAGGAACTGATTCAAATTTATAAGAAAAAATTGCTTAATTTATAAATGGTCTAGGAATATGAATGAGCACTCCCCAAAGGAAGAAAAGAAAATATCCCATATCATTACCAGTTAGAGTAATGAAAATAAAAACAATTTTGAGATTTTACCCATCAGAATATCAAAGATGAAAAAATAATAATAAATTTTGGAGGGGCTGTGGAAAAACAAATATGTTGTTATACTATTAGTGAGCCTGTGAATGGATATAACCATTCTGGAAAACAATTTTGGAATTATACCCAAAATGTTTCCAAACAGGGCATGCCCTTTGACCCAACTATACCTAAGAGAAAAAAAATCAAAGAAAGAGGAAAAAAAAATTTTGGTTGCAAAAAACATTTCATAGCATTTCATTTTATTGTGGTGAAATCTAGAAATTAATAGTCTAATAACTGAGGAATGGCTGAATAAGTTATGGAATATGAATGTGATGGAGTCCTATTGTGCTATACAAGAAATGAAAAAATAGATGCTTTTCTGCAAAGAACTGATGCAGAGTGATGAAATAGGCAGAACCAGAAGGAAAATTTATATTGCAATATCAATATTATCAAAATAAAAAGTTCTGAGGACTGCTATTGACTACCAAAAAAATAGAATAAGCAGAAACAAAACATTTAATACAATTGCAACACTAAAAAACAAATAACTTTGAAAACTCTAAGAACTATATTTAATTCAATTATCATACATGATTCAAAAGCACCAATAATACATTATCCAGTATAGAGACATGCTAGAGGTGGGGTATAAAATGCAATCTATATCACTTCTTGTATACAGCAATTGTGGGAATTTGTTTTACTTGACTATTTATATTTGTTAGAAGAAATTAGTTTTTTTTTAAAACACATTGGAATGAGGGAAAGGGAGGAAACAGTTTTCTGTGAATTAAAAAATTAGAGAGTTGTGGGCAACCTACAGATGTGAAATATTTCAACACTTTCAGATGAGGCCTTAGTATTATTAGTTTTACTTAAATGTTTTAATTTGTTACAAGAAATGTCTCAAGAATTTGGAATAATCTGTCAATATTTGTAACATAAAAACCAAACACAGCAATTAAACTTTGATTAATTGATTAAAAATCAATTAGTTGATTAAAAATCAATTTTAATAATCCAAAGGAAAGAGTGGATTTAAAGTCATAGGAACTATGTTAGAATTCTATTTCTGTTATTTCACACATGTATCAACTTGAGAAAAAAGTCACTTAACCACTTTGGACTTCAGGGTCCTCATTTGTAAAATGAGACAGTTGGATTAGATGACCTCTAAGATTCCTTCCAGGTTTAAATTTGTGACCCTGTGACTTAACCAAATATGATAAACATTACTGGAATGGTAGATACATAAACTACAAGATAAATGCAGCATCTTTGCTTCTATCAGTTTTAGATGGTGTTCATAGGAGTTAATAATGATGATGATGGTGATAATTAACATTGATATAGGCTTACTATGTGCCAAGCACTTTTCGATGATTATCTCATTTGATCCCCCCAACTATCCTGTAAGGTAAGTGCTATTATCATCTCCATTCTCTAGATGAGGAAACTAGAGGAGAAAGAGATTAAGTGATTTCCCCATGTCACACAACTAGTAAGTCTCTGAGGCTGTGTTTGAACTCAAGTGTTCCTGAGATCCAGGCTCAGTGCCTTGGAGCATCTAGTTGTCCCCTGCTGGAAGATATAATAGAAGTGATATAGTGCAACTCGTTCCTTCTACAGATGAAACCAATGAAGTTCAAACAATGACACAAAAGACTTGAGTGAGAGGCAGGATTTGAACTAGGGTCCTCTAATGCCAGAGCTAGTACTCTTTCAGCTATTTCAGAGGTATCAAAACCATCTCCAGTGGGCCACATACAACACTACTGTGTATGGTCCAAAACAGATAAGAAAATATAATTGGGAAATTTTTGACAAAATAATTTAAACATACAGTAAAACATAGACAATATTACATTTCAAAACTGTCAATATGTGGCCTCTAGAGATCCTACAGTTAGCAATCCCCATTTGTCTTTGAGTTTAACACCACTGCACTGTAAGATTTATACTGTTTTCCAAAATCAATGGAGCAAAATTCTATAAGCAATCAATGACATAATACTTTAAAGATCTTCAAACCTGTTCTGACTGGGTATCTGCCTGTGAGGAAAGCTGCTCTGCTGGGGGTACATATTGATTCTGCAGAAATATGCTGAGTGAGTTTTATACCTTCTTTGCAGAGACGGTCAATATTAGGAGTCCTAAAAAGTAGAGAGGAAAAAAAAAACCAAACATGTTTTAAGCTAACTAACGTTGTATGAGAGTTAAGATTACTTGAGTCCAGACTCGTAGAACCCTTAGACAACATAGATTTTTCAGCACTGCTTTCCCCTCCTGCCAATGTGCTACATTAACCGGAGATACCTTAGAAAGTGAGAGCTAGGATAAAAGATTTGGAGGTTCTGTTGTTCTTTGTTTTTTTTTTCAAATTCTTAAATGGTTGCAGATTTATTTAAGTGCATTTACACCAATAATTAGAATAACAGTTTATCGAAACTGAGAGAAAACAATCGTTACTCTAATTTCTACCCAAACATGAATCTCCTCTTTACTACCCACACAAGTGCTTATATAGCATGTATTCAAATGCCATCAGTAAAGGGAAATTCATTTATCTCCAAGACAATCTATTCAATTTTTTTAAGCCTTTTAATTGATTAGGAAGTATTTTTTTGAACTTAGGTCTTTCTCTATACCTTCTATCTACTGATAGTAGCCTTCTTGGTTCAAATGGAATACAATAGATTCTTTCTTGAGATGACAGCCCCACAAATATCCTTATCTCTCTTTTTATGTCTTTTCTTCTAGATTGAATATTTCTTAATTGTTCCTAGGTTTATTTAACTGACACTAGAATACAGCATTGAGATTAAAGTATCGTATTACCTATAAATCCCTCATGAATGTAGATTTTAAAACTTAATTTATTGACTATTCATACACTAGACTTTCAAAACACCTCCCCTCAAAAAAACCTTGGACTTTCTGATTAATCTTCTTTTCATCTTTTAATATAATAGTTAATAATAGCTGGAATTTCTACAGCATCTACAATGTGCTAAGCATGGTAATAGGCATTTTACAAATGTTATATCATTTGATCCTTACAACAACCTGGTAAAATACATGCCTTTATCATCTTCATTTTACAGTGGAGGAAACTGAGGTCAACAGAAGTTAAGTGACAATCAGAATTCCACAGCTAGAAAATATCTGAGGCTGGATTTGAGCTTAAGGTCTTTCTGACTCCGGCTCAGTCTTCTATTCACTGTGACCTAATTGTCACTGCAATTATTTCTGTAGACATAGGTAATATCATTTACTGAAACTATTAACATGATCATTTCGATCAAATTGGTATGTTAATTTGGTCAAAACAAAGTCTTTAGGAAATAACACCAATTAACCCAGTTGTACATATTGTGAGTGGTCTGAGCTGCCTGAATGGGGAACCAGTTGACCACTCCCAGTTGGGCAACTCAACTCATACTCTGGCCTGTCCTCCCATCTTCTTCTATCCCATTCTCTCCTTTCTTTCTCCTTTCCCCTTACTTGAGGGTGTTCTGTCCAAAGAAAAGTAAATTTTGATGGTCAAAAGCTGCCCCATTAACTTGGTGTTTACTGGCTATATTTCTCTCTCAAAGACCAGGGCTTAAATCCAATTCACTCTGGATCTCATGGGTTGGACAAGAATAGGTCACTGCCCAAGCACAACTTAATAGTTATATTTTGAAACCTCCTGGCTCAGAGTGAATGTAAATACTAACTGTTTCTCTTTTAACCAGCAACTTTCAGGGTCTTCCCCTCCCATTTTGATTTATTATTAATATTATTAGTATTAGGACCATCCTTTGACTCTTCTTAAACAGGTCTATTCACTGAATGGACATTACCTCACACAGTAAGAAACCGAAAAGACCTTAGCTTAAAAGGGCCAAGGTCTCCCATTACATCCTGGGCCTTCTCCAGTCCTGATGGATATCTGACTACTGGGCTCAGATGGCTCTGGAGGAGAAAGAGAGGGTAGAGTCTTCGCACAGCCCTCCCTTACCCAAATAAAAGTCAACTGTAAGTCCTGTCATCATCTCCCTGAGGCCATGTCCCTCTTTTAGAATGAAAGACAAACCACACAGCCACATGTGTATGTAACCATGGACTTCAACATAGTTTTTACACAACAAAACAAAACTAAAATTTGCTAAGCCCATACTTGAGTGTAACATTGCCAAAGCATCCCAAGTCACCAATTCCCAGATCGTCCGCCATTATCAGTAGTACATTGGGTCTGGAGTCAGGTACAACCGTTGATCCACACATTTTCAACAATAGACCAAATAAGTACAGAACGATGAAGGAATACCTATGAAGAAAATAAAGATTATTTTTTGATGAATCAGGCATTTATCAAAGCAACTTTTTTGATGATAAAAATGAAATTAGTATATCTGTTTCTTCTATGAACCAAAGCATGGGCAACATTAATTCAGGCATTCAGTTCTACTGATCTCTGTCCCTCAGTGGGGAGAAATTCATTTTAAACCAACTAATACTGGAGGGAATTTTGGGGCAGGTTTTGCGTTAAGAAATTCCCTAGATGGGTCTTGGAACAATTTTGGTTTTATATGTATAAAAATACATTGAATAAATTTCAGATAAACATAGACATCCAGAGAAACAAGTATGAGAACCCATGAAAGGTTCATAAGAGACAACTTTGAACCAAGTTATACAGCTGAATACCAAAGCATCTTTTGTAAAATTTGTCTTTAATGTCCACAGTCTTCTCTTGATCTGTCCTTTTGCAGTGTCCAAAGCTTCTTCCTCCACCTCACTTTCAGATAACTAGTATCCACCTACTTTCTCTCCAGTCATCCACAAAAAAGGGCTGTAGAAAGGTTTTAAGATCTTAATTTAAAGTTCCTTCTTTCAAGGCCACTTGTATATTAAGCCTTAATTCTTATTGGGCAAGAGAAATTTAATCTATTACTGAACACGTGGATATTTAATGGTAATTTAAATAGGAAGATCTTTCCTATTCATTAATAGGCCCATGTGACCTGCCTAGATCACATGGAAGTCTGAGTCACATGGAGCCTGCGGTGGGAGGAGTTTGCTGAATGGGTGGAATAAAAAGAGAAGAGTTAGGGCAGAGCTGGGAGGAAATTTGTCATAACAGTCAGAACTGAAGGATGCAGGTTTCTGGCTAGCATAAATGAGGGAACTTGTTTGTGATTTTGTTTAAAGAAGTTTGTGATTTGTTTAAGGAAGCTCATTTGTGGGAAGCCTAACAGAGGGAAGGCCTGGGTCTGGTGTTGCCCTCCTCATTGTTACTGTATCTAGATTTTGATGGATTTGGCTTTCTTGTGTGTGAATAAATGTTTTGGTTCTGTCTTCCATGTAGAAAGCCTGTGGTATTTCATGATTACAATTGTGCCAGGATATTCATGGCCACTGTAGGCATGAATATCACTTTGGCACTACAGTGGAGTGGAGAAGACTCAGAGGAAATATCTATAGTTTTCTTGAAACCACTCTACCAAATAGGCATCTGGTCAACCTAAGGATAAGGTCAGCTCTGGTAGTAATAAAAGTCAATGAAAAAAATCAACATAGACCTTAAATTATATTGTTTTTATGAGCTGAATATAGGTGGATTATTTTTAGTTTCATCCAAATAATATTATTTCATATTCCGTCATTTGTAAAGTCAGATGGCATCCATAAGAGAGAAATAGGAATTTCCTTTCAGAAGTGAATCTGGTAATGTCTATGCTAACTCTCATTTACTACACGGTATCAATAAACTGATACAATAACAACGGCTACACATTACATTAAAGAATTTTCTCAAGCAACTGGAGCCAAAATAAAAATTAAACTAAAAATTGGAATGGTTCCCAGTCTACTAAGACTCACAGATTGCCAGGTACAGATTAATAACCTGATCTCATTTTCGTGTTGCCCATTTTTTTAAATATACATTAAAAATACATTTTTTTTAAAAAAGTAGATTTACAATAGTCATGAATGTCCACTCCTCTACTTAGCCTTTAAAAAATAGTTGGTGCAATCCCACTTTTTCTCTTTGAGATGTTGGGATCCTTCGGAATGAAGGATCTGGGCATAAGAAGTGAGAAGTAACTGCTTCACTGTTATCTTCAGAATCTAAAACAGAATGTACTTGTCAGCCTTTCTAATGTCCAATGATGATAAAACCCTTGGGTGGGTACAATAAATGCGGTAATTCCAGTACAGACCTGTTCAGGTTCACAAAGCATCTTTTGTTTCATCATCAACTGAATTCATTAAGTTTTTTGTCTATTGGATATGTAACCAACACTTCCTATCCCAGGAAATGCTGTGTTTATCAGAACGAATAATCTCATTATATTACACATCTGTAGTATTGAATTTTCAAATGCTACACAAATTTTGTCCTTTGAGTAAGAGAGAATTAGAGAGGGAAGATATTCAATGGCATTGTCTCTTACCAGTGCTCCATCATGTATCTCCAGGTTTATGTATGTATATATTTCTTTTCTTCTTCAGGAAAGGAATCACTCCCTGTAAAAGTCAATTCAATACCTTTATATCAATTAAATTAGTAACTAAAGTTAGAAGCTTCTAGACTTCTAAGAAATTTCCACTAATTCCCAAATATATCAAATAGCTTTTAGTTGCTATACAAAAAATAAAGCAGAGGGTGGAACCAAGGTGACAGAATAGAAACAGGGACCTGCCTGAGCTGTCCCCCTAAACCCTTCAAAATACCTGTAAAAAATGACTCTAAAATTCTAGAGCAGCAGATGCCACAAAATGACAAAGTGGAACATATATCCAGACCAATACAACCTGGAAGGCCAACAGAAAGGGTCTATTGCAACAAACTCAGCATGGAACACAGTCCAACATGGGTCATGTCAGCACATGAGACTGGAGTAGGTTGCAGGGTATTGAATCACTGGAAGCTGCAGTATTTTCCAGACTTCTCAACACACAAACACCAAAAACAGCTTCAAAGGTCAGTGGGAAAGCTCTCTCACACAGATGAGAGAGGAAAATGGTCCAGCCTCAGCCCCAGCCCCAGGGTTGTAGTAGCCACTCTGAAGCAGCAGGTGCTTCTGGAGTTCTTGGACAACAGATGGTGGAGGAATTGAGCAGCTGATCTGGGTCACAGTCAGGGATGGTGGCCCTGGGGTGAGGAGGAGCATTGGCATGGCAGAGTTGGTGGCAGCTGTGGGGAGGGAATCATACTTGCAGTTCTATGGCAGGAAATAGTGCTTGTGATTGCTCAAAGACCACAGTACAGGCCAGGAGAGGATTAAACACCTCTCCTTTGATTATACCACATTGGAGGAATGTAATATAAAAAAGGAGCTAAAAAATCAAGTAATTGTTTGGGAAAATTATCAAAAGGGAAAAAATAAGACTATAAAAGGTGACTTTCTTGGTGAAAAGGTATTTCCTTACCACGAAGAAGATCAAAGTATACAACTGGAGGAAGACAGTAAAACCAAGGTTCCTACACCAAAGCCTCTAAGAAAAATATTGAAATGGTCACAGGACATAGAAGAACTCAAAAAAAATTTTGGGAATTAAATAAGAGAGGTAGAGGAAAAACTGGGAAGAGAAATGAGAGTGGTGCAAGAAAAACATGAAAAACAAGTCAACAACTTACTAAAGAGACCCAAAAAAATGCTGAAGAAAATAACACCCTTAAAAATAGACTAACCTAAATGGCAAAAGAGGTCTAAAAAGTCAATGAGAAGACTGTCTTAAAGAACAGAACTGGTCAAATGGAAAAGGAGGTCCAAAAACTCACTAAAGAAAGTAATTTCTTAAAAATTAGAACAGAGCAAATGGCAGTTAATGACTCCAAGAGAAATTAAGAAATTATAAACCAAAACTAAAAGAATGAAAAATAGAAGACAATGTGAAATTCCTCAGTGGAAAAACAACTGTCCCTGGAAAATAGATCCAGGAGAGATCATTTAAAAAATATTGGTTTACCTAAAAACCATGATCAAAGAAAGAACCTGGACATTATCTTTCAAGAAATTATGAAGGAAAACTACACTGATATTCTAGAACCAGAGGGTAAAATGGAAATGGAAAGTATCCACCAATCACCTCCTGAAAGAGATACCAAAATTAAAACTCCTGGGAATATTGTACTCAAATTCCAGAGTTCCCTAGTCATGGAGAAAATATTATAAGCAGCCAGAAATAACAATTCAAGTAATGTGGAAACACAATCAGGATAACACAGGATTTAGCAGCTTCATCACTAAGGGATTAGAGGTCTTGGAATATGATATTCCAGAGACCATAGGAGCTAGGATTAAAACCAAGAATCACCTACCCAGTAAAACTGAGAATAATATTTCAGGGAGAAAAGAAATGGAATTTCAATGAAATAGAGGACTTCCAGACATTCTGATTGACAAGACAAGAGCTGAATAGAAATTTTCACTTTCAAGAACAAGAATCAAGAGAAACATGAAAAGGTAAACAGGAAAAAGAAGCCGTAACTGAGTCATTAAAGTTGAACTGTTTACAATTCTACATGGAAAGATATTTGTAGCTTATGAGACCTTTCTCAGCATTAGGGTAATTAGAGGGAACACACATAAACATAAACACATACACACACATATGTATGCATGTATATAGATATATATTTGTATGTATGTACATATTATATATGTGTATGTATGTATATATGTATACGTGTGTGTGTGTGTAAACAGAAAGCATAGGGTGAGCTGAATATGAAGGGAGGATATCTAAAAAATAAAATTAAGTGTTGAGAGGAATGTATTGGGAGAAAGAGAAAGGGAGAGGTAGAATGTAGTCGATCATTTCACATGAAAGAGGCAAGAAAGAGCTTTTAAAATGGAGGGGAAGAAGGGGAAGGTAAGAGGGAATAACTGAGCCTTACTCTCATAGGATTCAGCTTAAGGAGGGAATAACACATTCCATTTGGTATGGAAATCTATCTTACCTGCAGGAAGGCAGGAGGAATGGGATAGGATAATAGAGAAGAAAACAAATTTGGGAAAGGGTTAATCAGAATCAAACATTACTGTGAGGGAACAGTTGGTCAAGGGAGAGAATGGAATAAATGGAGGGCAGGACAAGCTAGAGGAAAATGTGGTTAGTCTTTCACAATGCGACTGTTATGAAAGTGTTTTGCATGGCTACACATGTACGAACTATATCAAATTGCTTGCTTTCTCAATGAGGGTGGGTGAAGAGGGAGGGAATGTAGAGAGAAAGAATGTAGAACTCAAAGTTTTAAAAATGAATGCTAAAAATTGTTTTTCCATGCACCTGGGAAATAAATTGTACAGGCAATGGGGTATAGAAAGCTATCTTGCTCTACAGGAAAATAGAGGGGAGGGGGATATGAAAAAAGGGGGTGATAGAAGGGAGGGCAGATTGGGGAAGGAGCAGTTAGATACACTCTGTGCATGCTTGGGTAGGGGGAGGAGAGAAATGGGGAGCAAATTTGGAATTCATAATCTTGTGGAATTGAATGTTGAAAACTAAAAATAAATTCTATTGGAAAAAAATAAAGCAATGTACCACTAGGTGACTAATTGGTTTTTTTTGTTTTGTTTTCATTTTTATTTTTTATCTAAGCTTTTGCCAAGCTCTAGTTCATATGCATAAATCTATGAAAACTCTAGAATCCTTGATCTGTCATCATCTGATAAGGTTTTGAGTCCTTATAGCCCCTCAGGTAAAATGTAGGTGCCCCTAAAGGTAGGGAAGACTTCCAGACCCTTGGAAGCCCAGATAAAAAATCCTATAAAATGACTTTAGAATATCAGAGCCTGTCTCCATTTTCATTATGTTACTGTTCTTGCTTTGGTTAATATGGGTTCCTGAAGTCCCCAAGGTGTCTGAGAGTTAAGGGTTGTTAAGTGTCAGAATGCATCTGTATATGAGAAACCTCAGAAACTCAGCACCAAAGAAGGGCTGTCAAATCTCATTAGAAAGCAAGATTTCTCCCTCCCCTCCTCAGCACCCACAGACATATTTATACATCTAGGTTTGCTTTCTATCATTAATGCCTAAGAGCGTAGTCTTCCAATTTTCATTCCACTGAGTATACCCAACAATATTACTTCATACCCAAAAGTCTAGGGATCTTCTCCAAATGATTCTCCTCACTCTGATAAAATTTAATAGAACTGTATTTATTCACCTCCTCCTTCTGTGTTTTGGTGTGGAGAATGTTCCAATGGAATTTTACCAAGCAAAAAGTTTTGTCTTCTCTGCCTACCACAACCACAGAGTCTGAATTTCTCCAGCAAAAAAATATGATGCAGTCAAATCTCCCCAACTCACCTGTTTTAAGTTTCCTAGAAGAGAAATGTAGTTAACCTTTCTTCCTGAATCTGACTGGGAAAAAATGCTTGCCAGATCTTTAGTACCATCCTACTCACATTATATAGAGATAAAACTGGGCAGAGCTTACATATCTGATTTAGATATAAGTATGTATGCAACTGATTTACATCCCAGTGCAAATCCAGAGCTATGAACGATCCAAGGGCCCCACCTCCTATTCTTCTTTGAAGGAAGTATTACATCCTCCAATTAATCGTGTAAGAGTATTAGCTCCAAAATGACATACGCAAACAGGCAAAGTCTAGTCCTATCCAAATTATAGAAGTTTGGCTCAAACCTGCCAAATACATAAGAACAAAAGTTAAAATGTCATATACTTAAAACTGGAAGAGTTGTTATTGACTATTGAGTCCAACCTCTTTATTTTAGATATGATAAAATTGAAACCCAGGGAGACTAATTTACTTGTCTGCAGTCACACTGCTAGTTATTGTCTGAGTTAAGGTCTTCTCGAAGTGATTAAGAAGATTAATGAAAACTAGGAATGATGCTTCTTTCTAAGATCCTAAAAAACTAGGAGTTAGTGAAGACAGCTTAAGAGAAGCAAACTGATGTCCTCATCTTCTTAGGAAAATAGGATCTCAGGTCATTTACTGATGCATTCATGGTGTGGATGATGAAGTAAAAATTTTAAAAAATAGGTTTTTGTGGAAAATCATATAGGTAATTCATCTGTATTAAGTAGATTAATTAGAAGAGTTGCTGAAACAATGCAGATATAAAGATATAGATGTTGAAATCAATACAAATGGTTGGAATTGTTAAGTAATATTCAGAAGCCCAAGGCCCAAAAAAAGGATGAAAACAAAAGAGCTATTGGTGTCTGCTACCTTAGATTTGATTAGCACAGCAGATAAGGGAAAGTAATTTCCTTAGCTATATATTCAGTATTAATCAATACATCAAACTACCTTAAAAAATATTACAGATCAATGTGACAGTCATAACATTCACCTTAGGCTCATAGATTTGAGATAGAAGGGACATAGAAGTCATCGGGTTCAAGCTCAATAGCTGAGAAAATTGAAACTTAGAGTTTATGATGGTCTCTATCTCTTTACAGGGCTCCCTTCAAAATAGCATAAACGTGCATTATCATCTCGGGCCCTTGAAAGCTACTATAAAATGGAAATGTGATGCTGAGCTTTTCTTTATTCTGTCATAGCACCCAGCCATTTCGGCATATATAGAAGATAAGCAAATACCAAGGATATAGAAAGACTGTGATTTCCAGAGAGGAAAAAAACACTCTCAGAGAAACCAGGGCAGTCAAATTATCATTTCCTTGCTTCTCAACAATCTCTTGATTCAACCTAAACTCATAGTAGCTTCTTTGGCTACCATATCAAAACTGTTGACTCATATGGATCTTATAAGCCCACCACAACCCTCAGATATTTTCCATATGAGCCTCTGCCTAACTATACTCTCCATTCTGTATTTATAACGTTGATTTATTGAGCCCAAGTGTATAACTTGGTACCTCTCACTATTACAATTAATCTTGTTAGAAAGAGCTGATACTTCTAATCTCTTGAGATCTTCTGGGATTCTGATGCTATCAGCTAATGTTAGGTAGATAGGTGACACAATGAATAGAGTGCTTGTCCTACCATCAAGAAGACGTGAGTTCAAATCTGGCTTCTGTCACTTAAAAGGTATGAGATGATGGGCAAGTTACTTAACCTCTATCTCAATTTCCTCAACTGTAAAATGGGTATAATAATAACTTTTCTCCCAAAGTTGTTGCTAAGATTACATGAGACCATGTCTGCAAAAATACTTAGCATGGTAATCTGTTATGTAATAGGTCCTATATCAATGCTAGCTATTTTTAGCTAATCTTCAGAACTTTTTCTCATATGCAAGTCTGAGGATTATATCTTCATCTAAATCACTGGTAAAAATGATAAGTAGTGCTCTGCCTTATCCACAAAGGTATTATGAAATATTTTGTCCAGCCCTTCACCTAAACATATTTATTGTATATCTATGACATTACCTGATATACTAGGTGAGTAATACATCTCAAAAGCAAATGAGGTTAGTCATGATCTTTTCTCAAAGAAATCATGTTGGTTCTTGATCATTGCCACTTGCCCTTTACAGTGCTTTTAAACCATGCTTTAATAATATATTCACCATTGTTTTCTGCAAAAATTGGGGTCACATTCTACAGTCTGTAGTTTATTATACTCTCTTTTTAAGAGTGAGAAGACATTTCTCTTCTTCAGGTCTGCGGCACTTTTCTATTTTTTGATGATCTTTCAAAAAGCATTGGCGTTTGTTCAATGATCATATTTGACAGTTCTCCAAGTTTCCAGAGACATAATTTGTCTATGACTGGTGACTTGGCTCATTAAGGCCACCTAAGTGCTCTCTTACAAGCTTTTCATTTATTTTGAGTTCCAACCTCCTGCTACCATTTTTTTTTTCAGAGAATCAAAGAATCTTACTACTGAAAGGAAAATTTGTGGTCTTCTAGTCCAACTCATCCCTGAAGCAGGAATTTCTTCTATAACAGGTAAGACAGATGACTCTCCATTTTCCACTTTAGAGGCATTGGGGTATAATGGAAAGAGTTCTGGAAATGGAGGCATGATATGCATGGGCTTGAACCCTATTTCATGTGTTGATCACCTGACTGGTCATTCAATCTTTTTGAGCTACTAGTTCCTCATCCATAAAATGGAGATAGCAATGCCTTTGGAATCTATCTCACAGTATTACTATGAAGATTAAATTAGACACTGCATCCTCACAACTTTCCAAACCTGAAAGGGTAGTACATGTTCCCTTGAATTACCAATGTAGACTTCAGGAAGACAAAAAAAAACAACTATCGGAAACTATTCTTCACAGATAAAATATGTACTTATCCAACTTTTCACATCTGTATTTGATAACAGAACGGTTATTAAATAAAGCTACCTAAGAAAGTTTTTTTTTGGTTCAACCCCAAATAAATAATAATGGCATGTTTCAATATTATTAACAATCTTATATTTCCATCTTAAAGTGTAAGTTTAAATGGTTTTAAAAATCTCCAAAGCAATAATACTACTTATTTCTATGCTTTATTACTGACAGTTGTAGAAGAGATTTGAAATATACATTGAAAGGAGTGAACTGAGAATCAATCAGGGATAATGTTGATGGGTGGTAATCTGAATTTATAGGGAATCAAGACTGTAGTTTTATGACTTCCTCCTGTGTTCACATCCAGGAACATAGAAGACAGATGCTAAGATTAATTTAGGGCTGGGCTTTGGGAAAGGATGAGCACATCCTATTTCTCTGTTTTCACTGAGGGCGTCATTATCCTGTCAGTCACTGAGTTAAACATCTTGCAAATGATTCTTGAGCTTTTTTTGACTTTTCATCTTCTTAACCCTTTATGTCCAATCAATTAACAAATTTTGTCAATTTTATCTCTCCACCTTATCGCTTTCATCTGATCTCTTCACTCAGATAGCCACTACTCCAGCTCAGCACTTCATTATATACATTCTGGATTATTTCTTAGCCTCCCAGTTGGTTTGTATCCCTTGGATCCCTTCCGTCTTCTAAATTCTACCCAGATGCCAAAATATCCTTCTTCTTAAAATATGAGCCTGACCAGGTCATTCTCCTGCACAAGAAATGCTAGTGACTGCCTTCATCTTTCAGTTAAAATGTATTCTTTGGTTTTTAAAGCCTTTCACAACTGGACCCAATTCCATTTTTTCCAGGCTAATTACTCACTACTCTCTTTGAGAAGCTCTGTGTCCAGTCAAATTGGACTGCTTGCTGTTCTTAAGATATGTCATCCCACCTCTCATCTTTATGCCCTCCCATAGACTGTGCCCTGTGCCTAGAAAATATTTTCTCTTTGCCTCTTTCTTATATAATCATTAACTTCTTTCAAGAAATCAGATCTAAGGGGGGAGCAGTCAAGATGGCAGAGTAGAAAGACTCACATATGCTAGCTCCTAACCCACAACAAATAATTACTTACAAAAAGAACTCCCAACAAATTCTGGAACAGTGCAAGCTGTGCAGCAACGGGGTGAAGGAGATTTCTGCTCCAGAGAGCCCAGAAAAAGCAATCCCAAAGGTAGGTCACACACCAGGCGGGAGCAGAGCCCAGCCCTGCCCTGGCAAAGCGGCATGGAGAGGAACAGACCTGAGCAGGTTTCAGGGACAGAATCTCCAGTGGCCACGAAGGTCCCTCCACTCACAGACACACAGGTCAGTGAGAAAGCAGTCTGGAGGGGCTGAGAGAGGAACGGGGTGTCTCCATGACTTGGGCCCCCTTGGGAGGCAGCAGCAGGGCCAGTGGGGGGCCAGAGGCTCCCAGAGCAGGCAGGAGCTAGAGTCCACTACTGAAAGTCTCTGCATAAACCCCCTGAGGGAACTGAGCCTGGGAGGCGGCCCTGCCCCCACCTGAGAACCAGAACTTGAGCTCACATTGAATAGCAGCCAGGCCTGCCACTGAAAGTCCTGAGGCTGGGGAGCAGCATTTGAATCTCAGACCCCAAGCACTACCTGGGCGGATCTAGGCGGGGGTGGAGAGGAATCTCAGAAGTCAAGTAACTGGCTGGAAAAATGCCCAGAAAAGGGAAAAAAATAAGACCATAGAAGGTTACTTTCTTGGGGACCAGATGTTTCCACCTTTCCTCTCTGATGAGGAAGAACAATGCTTACCATCAGGGAAAGACACAGAAGTCAAGGACTCTGTATCCCAAATATCTGAAATAGATATTCAATGGGCTCAGGCCATGGAATAGCTCAAAAAGTATTTTGAAAATCAAGTTAGACAGGTGGAGGAAAAACTGGGATGAGAAATGAGAGAGACGCAAGAAAAGCATGAAAAACAGGTCAATATCTTGGTAAAGGAGACCCAAAAAAATGCTGAAGAAAATAATACCTTGGAAAATAGGCTAACTCAATTGGCAAAAGAGGTTCAAAAAGCCAATGAGGAGAAAAATGCTCTCAAAAGCAGAATTAGCCAAGTGGAAAAAGAGGTGCAAAAGCTCACTGAAGAAAATAGTTCTCTCAGAATTAGAATGGAACAGATGGAGGCTAATGACTTTCTGAGAAACCAAGAAATCACAAAACAAAACCAAAAGAAGGAAAAAATGGAAGAGAATGTGAACTATCTCATGGGAAAAACAACTGACCTGGAAAATAGATCCAGGAGAAACAATTTAAAAATTATGGGACTATCTGAAAGCCATGATCAAAAAAAGAGCCTAGATATCATCCTTCATGAAATTATAAAGGAAAACTGCCCTGATATTCTAGAACCAGAGGGCAAAATAAGTATTCAAGGAATCCACTGATCACTGC
>CM053771.1:329679290-329751894 GCA_028658325.1 Potorous gilbertii
GGGGCCGGGGCTGGGAGGCCGAGGGGGAGGGAGTTGGGGGTGGGAAATGGGGGGGGGGATGAGGGGAGGGAAAGGAGCGAAGGGAGCATGCCTAGCAAAGAGAACACATCAGATGGCCAGAGTGGGGGTGCTACTTGTTTGCATTTTGTTTAAGAAAGAAAAGCCTGACTTGAAAAACGTCTAGGTATACAACGACATGAATCAACACGGGCTGGGTAGCTTTGGATCCCAGAAATGCCAGCACAGCACCTTACACACCTGCAGAGGACAGGGGCGCCATTCAGCTTGCACCTCCCTTGTCTTTTGGTGATCCGGGTACATCCCCAAAACCGGCCGACCCCCATCCGTAAAACAAACGAGAGAGCACTGAAAAAAAAAAGCCGCAGGGTCCAAAGGCTGCAAGGCAGAAGTGAGGAGAACCAGGAAGAGTTCAACTTGTTACCTGAGATAAACCTTAGGGAAGGGAAATTGTGAATGTGGAGTAGTTAAAAGCCTTTGAGGGAACGCTGGAAAATTCTTACCGGGACTTGAAAAAAAAAGGCGTGTGTGTGTGTGTGTGTGTGTGTGTGTGTGTGTGTGTGTGTGTATGTGTTTGTGTGTGTGTCCAGATGCCTAAAAGGGAAACGAAAAAAATGACTCTCCTTTCCTTGAGCCTTAAAAAAAAGTACTCATTTGAGAGCCTAGTTTACTCTTTTGCAGGATTTAAGGCATTAGGTTTTATCTGAAGCTCTAAGAAAGCTGACCTTACTTAAAAGTCAAGGAGTTATTCCAGACATAATAAATAACACTGCTTAGTACCAACACAACAGCTTTCATGTGGAACTAAAGGGTTTTGTGCACAACACTTAATTTTCAATACATCATTTTTATGTCTGCCACCTTCACAGCTGAAAAGACCTAAATGCTGAAGTGTTAAGTGATTGGCTTGAGGCAACACTGGAAATCAGAATTAAATTTCAAAGGAGATATTTCATCCATGTCAGCATTTGAAAAGTCTATTCAAAATGATGTATTTCTTCAATAACACAGAGAGCCTGCATACTATTTTATGGCGGAATGAATAGGAAATACAACAGAGAACAAAGATTCTGTCTTCTGAAGTTTGTAACATATCTCAATTTATTCTGAGGTATTTTAGCACATAATTTGGTGCAGTGGATAGAGTGCTGGGTCTGGAGTCTGGGAGACCTGAGTTCAAATTTGTACTCACAAAAACATACCAGCTTTGTGATCCTGGATGAGTGGCTTAACTTCTGTTTGCCCCAGAGTTTTCATATCTAAAATGAGGATATAATGGCACCTACCTCCTGAGATTGTTGTTAGAATTAAATTAAGTAATAATTATAAAATGTTTGGAGAGTGCCTGGCATATAGTAAGCATTAATAAGTGTTAGTTATCATTATAGTGAATGTTAATTTATTAGGAATGGGAACTTCCAACATCCTCCATTGCCAGCTTTATGTGTTGTTTTCCTACATTCAAATATGAGCTCCTTGAGGGCAGAGACTACCTTTGTTCTCAAAAAGGACCAAAATAACATTACTATGTTGGAGTCAAGGTACAGTGAGTCTGCCTGACTGATCAGACCAACATAAACTCAGAAGGCTTTACTACAAGTTGGGTACAGATGGTGCATGTAAACATTTGGAGAGGAGATGTCTCTAAATTTGCATGTCTCATGTTTCTTTCGAGCTATTGCAATTGTCCTTTGCTCATTAGGTACAGCCCCTTCTTTGATGTGGGCACACCATGCTAGATGATACTGTGCCAATGTCTCCCAGGACTCACAATTGAATCCAAAGTTCTTGAGAGAGACTTTGAAAGTGTCCTCCTATTGCTTCTTCTGACCTCCATGTGAGTGGTTGTCTTGTGTGAGTTCTCCATAAAATAATTTTTTAGGCAAATGTACATTTGGCATTCAAATAATATGGTCAGTCTATTGGAGTTTCATTCTCAGCAGCAAAGTTGGAATATTTCTCTTGCCAAGTGATCTTCAAAATCTTCTTAAGATAATTCAAATGGAAGTAATTTAATTTCCTGGCATGGCACTGACAGGTTTCATAAGGCATACAGCAAAGAGGTCAGCACAACAGCTCTGTAAACATTCAGTTTGGTAGGCAACCTAATACCTCTTCTCTCCCACACTTTCCTTCACAGTCTCCCAAATACTGTGCTAACTCTGGCAATGTGTGCATTGACCTCATTATCTATGTGGACATGGCTGGAAAGCATATGTTGCCATGGGAAGTAAACTTATCCACAGTATTCAAAATATCTTCTCTTGCTGTAACCAATGATTCCATGTATGGAGGATGTAGTTCTGGCCGGTGGAGAACCTCTGTTTTCTTAGTGTTAATTGTTAGGTCAAAATTAGCTCAAATGGTGAAGAATCAATCCATATTTCATTACATCTCAGCTTCAGAGGATGCATCAAGTGCACAGTCATCTGTAAAAAATACTTCCCTCATTTTGATCTTGGATTGTAGACTTTTCAAGTCAAATAATTTGCCATCAGTGCTTCAGTTAACCTTGATGCCATTTTCATTCTCATCAAAGGAGTCTGACAACACTGCTGAAAACATCATGCTAAGAAGCATAGGAGCAAGCACACAGTCCTGCTTCACTCCACTGGTGACTGAGAAAGTGCAAGAGCATTGCCTATTATCCAGAATCCAGGCAAGCATACCTTCATGAAACTGATGTACGATACTGATGAACTCTAGGTAACCAATTTTTGCCATAATTTTCCACAGGCTCTCACAACTGATAGTGTCAAAGGCCTTCATTAAATCAATAAGCATTGTGTACAGACCTCTGTGCTGCTTCTGGCATTTCTCCTGAAGTTATCAAGCAGGAAATACCATATTGACCATTCCTTGGCCATTTCTGAAGCCACATTGCCTCTCTTGTAGATGACCATCTTCCAGATGAAGGATGAGTCTATTAAGGGGGCCTCAGTCAGGAATCTTGCCAGCAGTGACTAAGAAATTGTCACAAGATTGTTTGTTTTCATTTCCTTTATAGGCATGGACAATGAAAGCATCCTTGAACAGGAGGCATCGCCTCCTGGGGAGTAACCTTTTCCTGATGTAGAAAATTTCTGTCAGCTTTTGTATGAGCAGTGAACTGACTGCCTTGTAAATCGCAGGTGGAATGGTATCAGTACCAGGCACTTTGCCACACAAGAAGAGCCTAACAGCATTCAAAACCTCTTCTTCAGTTGGAAATTCAGCCAGAGAGAATCTCTTTGATCTGTGTTACAGTCAGTAACTTTAGCATTTATCAATGACAATCTGCTGAGAACACTATGGAAGTTTTATTTTTAATATACATATGTACATACACATATATTCTACTTGGCATGATGTTCATTGCAGAAGCTCAGTTATTAATTAACACACCCAAAATGTAGAAAGTCAAATGAAACTATAAAAAAAAATACAACTTAACCAATTATGCCAAAGTGCAATTGAACTAGGAACATCAAAGTATGTACCTGAAAACACATCTGGATACTTACGTTTCTAATTTCAATTCAGCTTTTTAGATATTAAAACTTACTTTGCTATCACAATCTGTACAGAATGGAAATTTGTACAGTTTTAGCATTTACATTATTAGTAGTCAGGTCCACTGAAAAGTCCAGTGCAACATATAAAGGACTTGAAGATTCCACAGAAGTCTCACTTCTATTAAAGAACAAGGAATGGATTTGAGGATTCATTTTTAAAAATGTACCAAACTAGCAGGATTTACATTTTTTACTGAACTCTTTAAAGTGAGAGTCCTTTGGAAGACAGACTCTTTAAAGCTAAATTGGCAAGCAGGGATATTGAGTGTTCTTGAGGTAATTTCTTGGGTAAAGGTGTTAAAAAAAGACTGTGCCACCATTTAAAATTTATTGTTTAAATAATATTTGAAATAAAATTAATTTTGAAGGCAATTTATGAACTTGAAGTTTCATATATACCATTCCATCATGAGAAATATATCTCTTCTAAAAAAAATCTAATATTGTCTACACTTAAGAAATGTACTTCTGTATCTTTCCAGGATCCTGTCCCTATTACTAATCAATGTGACTCCTTTGGTGCTGAATAGGTGAGATGCACCATAGAACTTTGGCTCATACATAGTTTTCAGGGCATCATAAAAGTGCTTTAGATTGTTACCATCAGCATAAAACTGAATTTTATTTGCCTTCTTGTTGCATCTCTTTCAACTTCACTTCCTCTTTATTTTTGATGAAGTGAAATGTTACTTTTTAAAGACAGATGGATCCTGCTGGAAAACCCTGAAGCTTTCTCATTTTTTACTTAGCAGTTTCTGAATTTTCCCATCCTTTTCATCACACCAATCTTGATGTTTGCAAATGTTCTGACCCAGATGAGTAAATGCAATACTGTACACCAAATTTCTGAAAGCTGCCCCCTCCTTTTGTGCTCAATGGTTGCCAACTGTGTATTAGTTCAGCTTTGCCTCCAAGTTAGCAAAGAGCTTTTTTGAACTTGGACAAGTGCTCTAATCTGTTGACATTAAGTTTTCTGGTTGTCATCTTGCACTGGGGCCACTGCTTTTGTTGAATGAGAATGTTTAGTTTGGAGAGGATAAGTCTATGACTGGTGTAGCACTCTGCACTACACATCACCTTTGTCACTCACATCCTGTCTGTCTCTTCTCCTTACAATGACATAGTCTACATGGAACACATTACTTATCAGACTTATGGATAAGTAAACAATTTATAAATAAACAAGAGATAGAGAGCAAAGTTAGGTATAAAATGGATAATTTTGATTATACTAAAAAGTTTTTGTACAAATAAAACAAATGTTCGTTGGTTGTTGTCAGTTCTTGAAGAGAGCCAAAATGACACTACCATGATAAAGTGAAGTTTCAGTGTTTCCATCTATGGTTGATAAGACCAATATGAACTCGGAGTGCTCTAACACGGATTGGACACTGATAGTCTGTGTGATTATTTGGAATGGTTATTTCAAATCTGCGCTTCCTACATGTCCTTTGTGCTGTCTCAATTCTGCTTTACTCATAGAGCACAGAACATTTTTGATGTGGGCATGCCAGGCTGAGTGGTCCTGAGCCAGTCAGTATCTCCCATGTTGCATAGTCAAATCCAATGTTCTTGAGAGACACCTTGAGAGAGTCCTTATATCGCTTCTTCTGACTTTCATTGTGATTGCCTGCCCTATGTGAGTTCTCTATAGAATAGTCTTTTTGGCAAGCATACATTTTGCATTTGAACAACATGGCTAGCACATTGGGGTTGCACTCTTGGAAGCATAGTTTGAATGCTTGGCAGTTCAGCTTGAGCAAGGACTTTAATGCCTGATACCTTATCCTGCCAGGTGATCCTCAAAGTATTCCTAAGACAGTTCAAATGGAAATGATTGAGGTTTTTTATTATATTAAATTAAAAAGTTTTTGTACAAATAAAACAAATGTAGCCAAGATCAGAAGGAAAGTAGAAAATTGGGGAAGACATTTATACACAGTTTCCCAGATAAAGGTGTCGTATCTCAAACATATAAAGAATTTTGTCAAATCTATAAGAATATGAGTCATTCCCCAATTGACAAATGGTCAAAGGACATAAACAGGCAGTTTTCTAATGAAGAAATCAAAACAATTTATAGTCATATAAAAATATTCCAAATAATTATTGATTAGAAAAATACAAATAAAAACAACCTTGAGATATCATTTTATACCTATCAGATTGGCTAAAATGATTGAAGGAGAGAGTGACAAATGTTGGAAGGGACATGGGAAAATTGAGACAATAATTCATTGTTGGAATTGTGAACTGGTCCAACCACTTTGGAGAGCAAGATGAAATTATGCCCAATGAGTTATTAAACTGTCTGTATCCCAGAAATACTACTACTAGGTCTATTTCTCAAATGATTGGTGGAAAAGGAAAAGAACCTACATGTTCTAAAATATTTATAGCAGGCCTCTTTGTGGGGGCAAATTACAGGGATGCCCACCTGAGGAATGGCTAAATAAGTTGTGGTATGTGGTTTTGAAGGAATACTACTGTGCTATAAGAAATGACAAGCTCAATGATCTTAGAAAACATGAAAAGTCTTGCACAAAATAATGAAGAGGAAAACAAGCAGAACCAAGAGAATATTGTATATTATATATATAATTATTGTATATATTATATATACAGCAATATTTTTATCTACAATGACTTTGAATGAATAAATCATTTTGACTATTATAGCTACCCAAATTAACTATAAAGGACATATAAAAAAAGATGCTATCTGCAGCCAGGGAAAGAACTTATAAATAGAAGTATGTGAAGCATAATTTTACAGAAAAGGAGTGGGTAGAAAAAAGAAAGGGGCAAAAGGAAATTTATATGAAAACTTTGCTATGTATTTAAAAGGAATAGCAATTTGTTCACAGTGAATTTGCGATTTCATGTGCAATCATCTTTTTATTCTACTTTGTTATGGAAATGCTTGTTTTATTGCATAAATTAATTAAATAAATTTACATTTCAAAAATGACATAGTTTATTAAATGCCAATGTTTTCTGTGAAGGTGCATTCATGAATTTTTATTGAGTCCTGGGGAAATAAAAGACAGCATTGATGACAAGATCATGAGATGCATCAGTCTTTAGAAGTAAGTGACCTTTACTATTGCTGTTTCTAACTTCATTCCTCTCAAGGACTTTCTGCCATGTTTAATAGTTTGTTTCTACCCTAGCATCAAAGTCACCCAGAATTATGAGCTTGTTCTCTTTCAACAGTTTAATGGTGAGGGTCTCTAGATCTTCATAAATTTTTCTTTGATCTTATCAAGGTTTGCCATAGTGAGAGCATACTCACTGATGGTGGTGTGGTACTTTCCTGAAAGGGGTAATCACATTGTTATGAGATCACTACTTTTTGTAGGTATACAACCTGTTGAGTAGGTTAGTTTTGACTGAAAAACCTACATTAGCTTCATGGCACTCGCTATCACTGCAGCTACTCCAGAAAAATGTGTGTCCAGCTCTGACTTTAGTAAGTTAGCCTTCCTTTGCCAGCCTTGTTTCATTCAGGGCTGTTATTTGGATATAATACCTGCTGAGTTCTCTTGCAACCAGAGCTGTTTGTCTTTCAGGTCCACTGGGTTTTGTATTGTCCATAAATGTGTACATATTCCTTGTACTACTGTTGAGTGAAACTATGTTCAAAAAATATTTTGTACATTGTTTTATGTTTGACTGTAGGGTGGGATGCCCACCTTTTTAGGGCACCTTTTTAGCCCCTTCCTCACTCCAGGAAGTGAGCATTGCAGTCCTTAAAAATGACTGTTCAGACACCCAAGGGGTTGCTGAATTCTACTATTGCTGCAGTCCAGTGAGAAGAGAACCCTATGGTCTGGTCTATGGTCACCTATGTGAAGGGTTGTGACTAAATCTCCAAGTGCATCTGCAACTACTGCTTTGTCACTTGCCTGTCAGCACAAGTAAAAATGGTAAAATGGTATAAAGGATATATTTTGAATTGTGCATAAATTGGAGTCATGAGACAGAATTGCTCTGAGTCATCCAGAGTCATCAGAGTCCATTGGCAAGACAAAAATCAAGAGGACTGGCAATGGCTGGGGATACAAAGGATGACCTTGGCATCTTTGATGTCCAACCTAACTCTAATAACTCCACAGCACCTGCTTCAGCCACCTTCATGGCTGTTGGAACAAATTGTTTTCATCTACTCATTCCACCAGGGAAATCTTTGAATGCTTGAGTAGATACTCCTCTCCATGCATTAATGCATTGTTTGGTTACCCCTCAACCTGATTTAAAAACCTGCTGGTCAAAATGGTTTATCAGGGTGTGGCTAATGCACATTGCTACAGCTTCTTGGAACCACAGGGGAGAATTGGGTGAGTCAGGTGGATACCAAAGGTGGAATCCAGACCTGAAAATGGCTTGGCAGCCCTCACACCAGAGGTACTAGTCTTCCCTGAATGCCCTATACCTCTTTTTGTTTGTATTTGCATGCCCAAGGTTTAGTACTGTGCCTAGAACATTATAAGTACTTAATAAATGCTTGTTGAGTGAGTGATTGACCGACTATTAGATTCTTCCATGAAACCATGGTCTCTTTGGTACACTTACTACCCCCACTGGTACAACTTCACCTTTTTCTGTTGCTCACACAAGACCTGTCATCTACCATTTCCATGTCATTCCATAAATCCTTCATTGATCAGTACCTGAGGCACTCGACCTTTTATTTCTTTCTTTTTTTTATGTACTTTGGGAGTACTAGTGCAATATTTGGACCATTCATCTTTTCTCTTTCCTTTTTACTACCTATTCTAGTCATACATCCTTGATATTAGTTTTATGAAATTTCTTTGTACGAGTTATCATTGGTAACATTGCAGACTACTCACATCTGCCAGGCACCATTCAGTCATCACTTGTCATGATGAGGTTTCAGAGATAATATAATGTTCCATTATTTGTCGTCAATTAACATTATTGGGAAAATACTAGTGTCACAAAGGACTTCTGTTATGATGTCATTTAAAAAACTAAGAAATGTCCTTAATACAACCAACCCCTTCCATTCAATTTTGATTCCAGTTTGTTGATGTTTTCAATCACTAACCATTAGAATGTGGGTTCCTTGAGGACAGAGACCACATTTTTGTGATTTTTTTTATCCCCAGTTTTTAGCATTGAACCTGACATTGATAAGAAAAAATGTGGACATACATTTTTCTAGAGTGACTACAGTGATAGCAAGTGTCATGAAGCTATTGTAGATTTTGCAGTCGGAACTAATCTTGTCAACAGGTTGGATACCTACAAAATGTAGCGATCTCATGACAATGTGATTGCCCCTTGCAGGAAAGAACCACAGCACCAACATGAATGTGTATGCTCCTACCATTACGTGTAATAAGCATATGTTATTTGTTGATTAATCAAAGATATCTATCTGTCTGTCTGTCTATCCATTATTTGAACCCTCCTGTCTCAGAGTGAATGTCAATAGTAACTGTTTCTCTTTTGACCAGTAACCCTGAGGGTCTTCCCCTTCCAGTTTGATTTTTTTATTATTATTAAAGGGGGCCATCCCTTGATTCACTTCTTAAAGGGGCCTATTCACTGAATGGGAGTTACCTCACTCAAAGTGAGCACTTGAAAAAGCTTAGCTTAAAAGAGCCAGGGTCACCCACTGCATCTGGGCCATCTCCAGTCATCCTGATCAATATCTGGTCACTGAAACTGGTGAGTTCCTTGATGTCATGGTCCTCTTCAAGAACGAAGGATAAACTACATACAAATATCCATCCATCCATCTATCTATCTATCTATCTATCTATCTAATAACTCAAGGGGTTGCCCTTTCAGCTGCATGTCATCATTTGGGCAATAAATTTTTTCATTCACCTAATTTTTTTCTTCACTATAATCCTACACTGAAACCTCATCATGTAATGGCAGTGACCTTGGTCCTTAAAAACTGCATCATAAGTTCCAGCAGGATTTACCTAACTTTAAAAATTGACCTGGTGATGAATTATATTGTATGTCAATTGCCAATTATCCAAGTATCAGCCTACCTAACTAAATTTGGAGAGGGTCATCACCAGGTTGGTTACAGAGTGATAATTTTTTGAGGGGTGGGCAGAGAGGGACACAGCAGTCATCACAGATGACCTACTAATATATAGGGGGTTTGTGATGTGTTCATAGAGTACTTACACCAACAAAATTGTAGATCTCTGAAGTATTGAAGAATTTTCTTTCCCCCACTTCTAGTGTATGGTGGTTGGACTAGTCTTTTTTCACATTACTATAAAATTTAAGAAATATTTTTCTTCTTTTTTTTTTCTATTTTTATTAGTGATCTGGGGCATATTGCAATTAGAACAATGGAACGTAGAAATACAAAATTTCAGTTTACAGACAGAAATATTCAGAAAACCTCACTTATCAGTAGGGAATCCTTCTGTTCCTTATACTTTGCTCAGAACATTTTCCAGAACATTAGTGAATCCAATCCCTTAGGTTGGTTTAGCTTCTTGTCTTATATCTCTTAAAATTTGACCTCACGCACTTACCATCTGTGTGACCCTGAGCAAGCCACTTAGCCCTGTTTGTCAGTTTTCTCATCTGTAAAATGATGCAGAAAAGGAAATGGCAAACCACTCCAGTATCTTTGCTAAGAAAACCACAAATGGAGTTACAAAGTCAGACTCAACTGAAATGAGTGAACAGTAATTATTAATACTAACATTTTGACACAAGTTTTAAAAACCTTCTACTAAATTATTACAGCATAGAATGACAGATTTAGAAGTGGAAGGGATCTCAGAGTCTAGATGTTTTGCCTCTATCATTTAACTGATGGGGATACTGAGGCTTATAGAGATTAAATTGTTTTCCCAAATTATACGAATAGGGTCAGAACTGAAATCTGAAACTTAATTCTCTAACTCCAAATCTAGCATTCTTTACATGCTACCATTTTCTAGAGGAGTTTCAACCTGTGTGGTAGGAATATCATCTATCAGCATCTTTGTCACATAGGCTAGGTTAGTTTTTCCTTAGAGAGCAAAAAAATTATCCCTGGAATTTGATTGAAATGGGGGAGCAAGACTCTATCCCTTAACATTTATTAAGTGCTTACTATATTTATATAGTAAATATAGTATATAATTACAGTTAAGATACTATATTTATATATACTCCTATACTTACTATATTTATACTAACATTTATTAAGTGCTTACTATATGCCAAGCACTGTGCTATGCTCTGATGATACAAAGATAGTCCAAATGCAAATACTGAAAACCCTGCCCCCAAGAAGCTTACATCCTAATGGAGGAAGGAAACATATAGGAGAAAGCTGAAAACATAGAAGTAGTGGTAGGCAGGAGACAAAGCTATCCAGGGCATAGAAAGTTTGCATGGAGTGCAAATTGGAGAGGAATGAGACATGACTGATCCGGGCACCCTCCTGAATTGGAGGATTTAGAAAGAACCATTCAATCAGAGGGACAGACTACAGGGTTAGAGGATGTTTCCACATGTGACTCCCAGGGCTGGAGTAAGCTTCCATGATGAAGGGGTTTTGGAGGCATTGTAGAGAGAAATCTGGAGTGCATCTTAGAGAAGAATGAGAATGACTTTTGGGTCATCTGGAGTATAAAAAAGTTAAACCTTAAAAAATCAGTGCTTCCTCAGAGGAAAGATATCCTGTTGCTGGGTGAATCAACCCTTGCTTTTGACCAAAATCATTTATAGGGGAATTGAGTCCATCTGACTTGACACTGTATCTCTACTGAATATAACTTCCAGTCTACCCTTCTAAATGATTGGGCAACAGCAACAAATACAAATGGCTGATCAGTAGTTAGCAGTATGTAGTCCAAGGATAAAATCCAGTTTTAAATACAAAGAACTGGGAGATACTACTTTTTTATGTGTGACTTTTTGAAATTTACTTTAGTATATTTGTGTCTTCCCATCTGTAAAATGAGGCTAATTACATTTTTCTCATAAAAATTCAGTGGTGATTTGGGTCAACAACTTCCAAATTAACAACGTTCCTGCAGAGAGAGGGCAACAAGATCTGACTACTAATGGCCTTGCCAGTCACCAACTTTGCCTCCTCTTTTCATGGTGAAGAACCCAGGATATATTTCACTTTCTGAACTCAGAAATTTTTAACTGAGTCTCTTAATGACAAGTCACCATGGAATTTTTCACCTTTATCTCTCCTTATACCTGTTCATCCCTTCTCATCTTTCAGGAACTGATAGAATTTGGTTTTCCCTCCAAAGTGGAGGATTGTTTTGTGTTAAAAAATGTCACAAATTTCTTTTGAGAAATTCTGGAGCGGTAAGTAAAAGTGAACTTTTTTGAAAAGTAAGGTGTTTTATTTGTTTGTTTTTTACATTGAGGCAATATGGGGTAACAGAAAGTATACCTGATTTCTAGTCAGGAGAGAGCTTTATTTGAACTCTGCCTCAGACTCACTAACTAGGATGCTGCAGGCAATCTACCTCTGTTAAGTCTCAGTTCTCTCGTTTGTAAAATGAAAATAATTCTTGAAGCCCACACTTCATAAGGTCTCTGTAAGGATCAAATGAGGTAAAACAAGTAAACAACTTTGTGAATATTAAATGGTTTATAAAAGGTCAATTGTAAGTGGAGATTTGAAGAAAATTATCAGGAAAATCAATGAAAAGCTATTTATAGTAAGTTAGTTGGTGCAGATGTGTTGGACCTGAAGTCAGCTCTATGACCCTGCATGAGTCATTGACCCTATTTCTTCAACTGTAAAATGGGGGAAATAATAAATAATAATATTAATAACAATCTGCCTCCCAGGTTTCTATAAAGATAAAATAATATGCCATTTATGAAATCCATGGCTCAAAACCTATTAGCATAAGGCTCACCTCATTGGTAAATATTGATTTCTCCAAGCCTGTATGAGGAATAGAATTAGGAAGAACTAAAGAGAGGAGAGATCTTGATCTGCCTTCCTTTCAGAAGAGAATATACATGGTTCCAGATTCTTTTCTTTTTTTTTTTTTAATAAACTTATTCATTTAACTTTTTACATTCATTTTCACAAGATTTTGGGTTACAAAATTTTCTCCCCATTTGTCCCCTCCCCCACCCCAGTACACTGAGCATTCTAATTTCCCCTATCACCAATCTGCCCTCTCTTCTTTCATCCCTCCCTTCCCTTACCCCATCTTCTCTTTTGTCCTGTAGGGCTAGATAACTTTCTATTCCCCATTACCTGTATTTCATATTTCCTAGTAGCAAGAACAATACTCAACAGTTGGTCCTAAAACTTTAAGTTCCAACTTCTCCCCATCCCTCCCTCCCCACCCATTCCCTTTGGGAAGGCAGGCAATTCAATATAGGCCATACCAGATTCTTTTCAAAAGAGATCCCTAGAAGGAAAGAAAGACTCTGGGAAGAAGTTGACATGTAGAGCATTGATCACAATTTCCCTTTGGGATGAGATGTGGGCTCAATCTCTCTTTCTGTCTCTGATTGTCTCTTGAACTGAGATATCTCTATGAGAGATATCTCTATGAGAATTCATTCGTATTGTGTATAGTTTAGTTTGTTCTCATCTTACATTTTCTCTGATTTCTGTTTGCTCTTGGCTTGGATAAATATTTGCTCTTGGGTATTTGTGATACTTGTGGAACTGGCATTTGGTGGAGAGTCAAACCTTGGGTATATAATGTAAGCATTTTTTCCTTGTGAAGAGATAGCAGTCAGGTGTTCAACTTGAGCCTGTAAATTATTTCCCCTAGATTAACTAATTAATTAACTATATATATATATATATATATATATATATATATATATATATATGTATATGCATGCATATGTATATATATCTATATATGTACATGAATGTGTATGTATATGTAAATACACACATACATATGGTGGGGCTGATATAATTCTAGTGCAGTACCCATTTTCTGAAGAGAACAGAATGTCTAGATTCTGGTGCTGATCTCCTGTTCCCTTTCCAGTCAGAAGCAAAGTTTCTTTTGGAGGAATGTGGGCCAAGGAGACACTAAAGATATCTACACTGCCTCCCTATAAACAGCAGCTAGACAGACTCACGTGGACATCTATGACCTATTTGGTAAATAACACACACACATACACATACACACACTCATACACACACTCCCCCTACAATTTGCCATCTTTAAAGTGCTATATAAATGCTAGCTACTATTATCGAGGAAAATGACGCTTTATTGACCCAAACAGAACAGGTTAGTTTTCTATATGATCATATTAGTCAGATAAGTGTCAAGTCCTTTATTTTCTCTGTGTAGGTAAAATTAATTTGCTTTAGCTCTTAAGAAACCAGCTGCCCATGCAGCATAGAGGAAAAGCAATAGGAAGGAAGGAAATAAACATTTATTAAGTATATACTATGTGCCAGATGTTGTTGAAAATATTTATCAACATTTCATTCTATCCTCATATCAACCTTGGGAGGTAGGAAGGTGTTGTCCTTGTTTTACAGTTCAGGAAAAGGGGACTTTTTAAGTTTAAGTTTAAGTGACTAATTCGATGACAGCTAATGAGTGTCTGAGGTCAAATTTGAATTCAGATCTTATCTCCAGGCCCAGCACTCTATCCACTGAGCTACCTAGTTTCTAGTAGAGTAGGATTCAAGGAGCTATAACCTTCAGTTCTAATCCTGTCCAGGCCACTAACTAGTTTGTGACCTTGAGCCTAAATTTTTACATTTATAAAATTAGTAGGTGGTCTAGTAGGGGCTGCTAGGTGGTGCAGTGGATAGAGCACCAGTGCAGGAGTCAGGAGGACATGAGTTCAAATCTTACCTCAGGCACTTGACATTCACTAGCTGTGGACCTTGGGCAAGTCACTTAACTCCAATTGCCTCATCCTGGGTCATCTCCAGTCATCCTGATGAATATCTGGTCCCTGGATTCAGATGGATCTGGAGGAGAAGTGAGGCTGGTGACCTGCACAGCCCTCTGTCACTCAAAGCAAAGTCAAGTGCAAGTCATATCATGATTTCTCCGATGGCATGGTCTTCTTCGGCAACGAAGGATGAACACACACAGGTAGTCTAGTCCAACTAAGAGAAAGCTCATGGTTTGATTTTTCTTTCATCAGTTTCCTTTCCTGGCTCATCATCTTTCCTCCTCCTATACCTCTAAACTTTAAAGCTGGATATGTCCTCCAAGGCCATTTAGTCTAACCCCCTCATTTTAAGACACAGAAACTCAGGATGAAAAAAATCAATTGACTTGTTTATCAAGATCACATAGGAGGTGACAGAAATGGGTTTAAATAAATCATCCAACCAGAGCCTACCACTTCCTCCCTAGCTGAAATTATGTTTTTAAGTCTTCAAATTCATCCCTTTCCCTTTATTTTCTCTTTACCCTCTTAACTTTCTATACTCTCTTTATTCTGGTGATTTCTACCTCTGCTCAATTTTTCCCCCAAGTATATTCTACCTTCAACTTCTATTCAGAGTTTATTCCTGAATTTTCTACTACCTTTTTAATGTTTCTATATATATGTCCCACTAGTATCTCAAACTCTACATGTTCAAACCTGTACTCATTTCCTCCTGAAACCCACAAATATCTAATTCACCTCTGAGCTCATAAGCCAGACTTTCCCAGCTCCATAAGACCTAACAGGTTGTATACCACTGGCATAGCCTTTGAAAACCTAGGATTGGATCTACCCTATGGGGTGGTTTATAGAGAAGTATTAACAGGTAATAAATATCACACTTTAATTTATTCATACTTCAAAACTTTTAAGATAAAGTTTTGGAAGGATACAGATTTTATTTTACCCATCCTTGTGCAACATAAAATGGAGAGTTACAGAAATTACAAACATTTTAGGTTGAAAGCATTCATCTCCAATCCTAAAGGTCCTTTGGCTGGTTGACTTTATTTAGCAATTGTCATCAGGGCCTAATTTTACATTACACTATGTTTTAGGAGTGAGTCAGTAAGAATTTATTAAGTGAATACTACATACCAAGTGCTGTGCTAATTTGTAGGGTTGCAAAAAAAAGCCTGTCCTCGCTCTTAAGGAGCTCACTGTCTGAAGTCTGAATGGGGGAAAGACCATGAAAAAGAACTATGTACAAACAAGATAAAGATGAGATAAATTGGAGATAATCAACAGAGAATGTGAAGTATTATAACACTGGACTTTTTCTGAAATAGATTGACAAACTCAGATGTGTCTTAAGCGGTCTAGGGAATAGGATCAGTCTAGATTCAAAGTCTCACATTTTGAACTCTATCCTTGAGACTATGTTGGTCCTGCTCTAGCCTTCAGAAGTGTAAAGATAAGTGATTTATTTTTGTTTGTTTGTTTATGGGTTATTTATAATTCCTGTTGGGTTTGGTTCTTTGTGATGTTATGAATTTTATAGTACTGAGAATTTAGTTAGTGGATATTTTAAGGTACTACCCTTTGGATAACACATTCTACATTGGCAGTTTTCCAATGGTTCTCCATATGAACCTCAATTCTAACAATTTTATGACTTAGCAATCTTAACATTCTGTTATCTGTGGTCATCTTCCCAATCACACCAGCACAATGGGAAAGTGCCACAACATGGCTGAAGCCACGGTTTCCAGATGTTATTAAAAGTGCTGAGCTGCTGTGGAACTGGTGTTAAGGTAGCCCGATGTTCTTGTACAGCATGCTCTACTCTTTCAATTACTGAACCAAACAGGGGCTCAGAGTCAGGTGAAAGGGGGTTAGCCTCAGAAGGATCCCTTGAGAGATCAAACAACAAAGGTGGGTCATGGTGAGTTACACCCTTTCCAAAACACGGACAAACTCCTCTTCCATAACAGGCACCAGACCCCTCTGGGTGGAATATTGGGGTCACATAATGTATTTTCCACACTGTACCACCTGAAAGAAGAAGAATGCAGAGTTTGAAGGTGAAATTCAGAGAGCATTAGTCTATATTTTATTCTCCTCTGACTAATGACATTGAACCACTTAAAGATTTTCTTTCAAATTTCAATACTTAAGAAGGTGAAGCATGTGAACAAGTTGGCATATGAATGTAATGGAATACTATTATTTCATAAGAAATGGTGAACAGGTAGACTTCAGAAAAACCTAGAAAGATTTACACGAACTGATGTTGAGTGAAGTGAGCAGAACCAGGAGAACACTGTATACAGTAACAGTGACATTGTGTCATGACTAACTATGATAGACTCATCTCTTCTCAGTAATGCAAGGATTTAAGACAATTCCAAAAGACTTATGATGGAAAATGCTGTCCACATCCAGAGAAAGAACTACACAGTCTGAATGCAGATCAAAGCATATTATCTTTCTTTTTGTTTGTTTTTTTTTCTCATGGTTTCTGCCATTTATACTAATTATTCTTTAAAACATGAGTAATGTAAAAAAATATGTTTAATATGAATGTATATATAGAGCCTATATCAGATTACACACTCTCTTGCAGTAGGGGGAGGGGAAGATAAGTTAGAATTCAAAATCTTATAGAAGTGAATGTTAAAAGGTACAAATTAATTAATTAATTAATGATTTTTTTAAAAAAAAGAAGGAAAAGCACGGTGGAGTTAAGAGTCATTCGTAAATCCAGGAATTTTGTTGTTGTTCAGTCGTTTCTGACTCTTTATGACCATTTCTGAGGTTTTATTGGCAGAGATACTAGAGTGGTTTACTATTTTCTTCTATAGTTCATTTTATAGATGAGGAGACTGAGGTAAATAATGTTAAATGACTTGCTAGGGTAACACAGCTAGTAAGTATCTGAGGGCAGAATTATTTTTTTTAAATAATTAATTAATTTAGTGTTAATTTACAACCTCCAGTTCTACAAGCTTTTGAGTTTTAAATTTTTTCCCTTTCCTTGCCCTCCCTGAGATAGCATGATATAGACTCTACATATACATTCACATTAAACATATTTTCCTACTAGTCATATTGTAAAGAAGAATTATAACCAATGGAATGAACCATGAGAAAGAAGTAACAAAACAAAGCAAAAAAAAGAGAGAGAGAGCAAATAGTATGCTTCAATCTACATTCAGATTCTATAAGTCTTTCTCTGGATGTGGATAGTATTTTCTATCATGAGCCTTTTGAAGTTATCTTAGAACTTTGCTTTCATTGCTGAGAAGAGCCAAGTCTATCAAAGTTAGCCAAAGTTGGCACAGTGTGGCCGTATCTGTGTACTATGTTCTCCTGGTCCTGCTCCCCTGAGGCCAGATTTGAACTTAGGAACATCAGCTTTCATGATTCCAGTCCAGGTACTTCACTCTATTCATTTCACCACCTAGCTGCCCTAAATTCAGGAAAATCTGGATTTCAATCACAACTCTGAGATATCTTCCGTGTATTACGTTTGGCAATTCACTTAGCTTCTCAGTGCCCTAGGTCAAACTCAGACTATAAATTGAAGAGAAAAAGGCTAATATGAATAAGTCAAAGGGGTTCTCTCACTTAGGAATTCCCTATGTCCATGAAATTATATGTCCAATGAAATAATCAGAATAGAATGAATATCAGATTCTCTAGCTTTTTAAGTAAATAATAATTTCTTTTTTGCAAAATTCTGAATCTTTTCTAAAATTATCACTACTTCTACTGAATTTTTAGAGTGTCTTCTACTTACTACCCTTTTGATGCCACCGAACTGCATGCAAATATGATTCACAATAATGAAACATGAACTCATGATCTGATTGATGAACTTCTCCCAGAAGTAGAGGCATCAGGTCTCGGCCATCAATCACTCTGAGGGAACAGGGAAAACAAGACCAGAAGTGAGCAGCAAAATATGTTCAAACATTTCATCCAATGCAATGGAGTGGGATGGTAGGTAGAGTGCTAGGCTTGGAGTTAGGAGGACCTGAGTTAAAATCTCCCTTCAGACACTAACTAGCTGGGTGACTCTGGCCATATTATCGAGCCACTTGTTTCTTTCTTCTCTGTAAAATGAGTGATTACATTTTACATCCTTTCCAGCTCTCTATTCATGAGGAAAAAAGCAAGTAAAATATTAAAGGTCATTTTTTATATTTAGCTAGCAACTAAGGCAAGGTGATACAATTGTTTAAGGAAGTGATTCACATAACTTACCTCCAGCATCATTTTTGGCTGAAATATACTTTAGAGGAAATGGAGAAAAACCAGCTTAAATTATTTATTATCAACATATTTCTAAATACATTCTTCCTTTCCACTTGACTGAAAATCATTGGATGTTTTCTTCCCTAATGATGTATGTGTGTGTGTGTGTGTGTTTGTATGCATGTACATGAATGTATTCCTTGAAAGCATGGCCTTTATCTGTTATTGCAGTTTCAGAAACTACCATGGGATCTTGAAAATGACTGTCACTTGATGTATGTTCGTTGAATGGAATTGCTTTTGTTGAAGCACTTCTCTACACTCTAGTCTCCTCATCTGTCATGAGGCGTTATTGACTTCTAAGGTCCCCTCCGATTAGAAATAATGATATATAGAATTTATGTAGTGTTCTAAGTTTTGTGAAGCACTTTACAGCAATTATCTAATACAGCCCTGGGGGTCAGGTGCTTTCATTATCCCCATTTTATAGATGAGGAAACAGAGGTTAAGTGATTTGCCCAGGTTACATGGCCAGTGAGTATCTGATTTGAATTCAGGTCTTTTTGATTCTAAGGCAAGGGCTGTATCTACCATGCAACTTGCTGCATTAAAAAAAAAATGATTCTATTGAAGAATAGGTCATTTAAACTTGAATTTTATGAATGCTTGTATCTTAATCAGATTTATCCAGCACTTTTTTTGACAAGGCAAAGTGACTTGCCCAGGGTGGCATAATTAGCAAGTATCAAATATCTAAGCTCAGATTTGAAGTCAAGTCCTTCTGACTCCAGGGCTGGTGTTTTATCCACTGCACTACCTCACTGCCCCAATGAATGCAATTTTTCACAAGTTAAAATTAGGACAACAAGCACCGATGTTCCTTTTCCAAATGATATGGAATGAATTATACATAAAGATCTCTTTACCTATCTTGGGGCACTTCACCCCTTCCCAAATGAGCCACTGTTGGGTAGATATCCATCAGGCTTGTAGGTTCGTCAATCTCACGACCTGCCGGTAAGACTCCAGGCCACCGCAGTATTCCTGGGACCCGAATGCCACCATCCCAGCCTCCCATGCCTTTGCCTCCTTAGTTTAATTTAATAAGACAAAATTCATGGTTAAAAAAATAGAAAAGTGACTATGTTTATGAGTAAGACACTTTTCTTCTTTGTTTTAAGAGAACCTTTACCCCAACATTTAGTTTCATCTGGGAAAGAGGTATTAAAAATAACCTCTTTGGGAGAGAAGAACTGAATCACACCAACCATTTTATGACAAATGGGAATTTCCATGGTTGATTCTCATACTTTTTAATACTTAAAAATGCTTTACTAAGTATCAAGATGAGTCATGACTCTTACGCTCTTTTTAGATTATTGATACCTTTCTCAGGATTATATTTGACATGCTTGTGCTTGTGTCTGGGACAAATAGGAGCTCATTTAAATTAAAGAACAGTGATTTGTGAAATTTTGACTGTAATCACTCTATAACATATTGCCTTCAAGATCAAATACAAAATCTTCTGTGTGATTTTTGAAGCCCCTCCTAACCTAGTGTCTTCCTACCTTTCTAGTGTTCCAACACATTATTCTCCTTCAAGTAGTCTGTGATTCAGTGACTCTGAGCTCCTTGCAGTTCCTAGAACAAGATACTTCATCTCCCTACTCTGCAAACTTAAATTGACTGTTTCCAGTTCCTGGAATTCTTTACCTCCTCTTCTCTGTCTCCTGCTTCCCTGGTTTCCTTTAAGTCCCAACTAAAGTCTCAAATTCTGAAAAAAAACCTTTCACTAATCCCCCAAATCCCAACTGAAATCTCAAATTCTGCAAAAAGTCTTTTACTGAGCTCCTTTATATTAGTGTGTTCCTTCTATGATTATCTCTGAATTATTCTCCATAGCTGTTTGCAATGCTGTCTTGCCCATAAGATGTGAACTCCTTCAGGGCATGGCCTTTTTTTTTTTTTTTGTCTTTCTTTGTATCTTTGTTACTTAGCGCAGTGCCTGTCATAGATGAGATACTTAATAAATTCTTAGTGACCTAACTGCACACTTCCTTCTTTGTAGTTCTATATTAATTTGTCACATAATTCAAACATTTCTCTACATTCTATTTACCTTCTCTTCATTTGTTTCTTTCACTTTTACTGCAATTGGCTCTTCTCTGTCTTCTTAGTACATTGGTGCATGTATCTATGGGTATTCTATTATTTCATAATGCACTTGAAGTTAGTGCTGGAAAGGAACCAAAACTCATAATTTTTCTTCCTTTGCCATCCTTTCTCTAACTCTTTAGGAATCACACTTTAACTTCTGTGTCTCAGGAGATCATCTCTTTTAAAATAATATATCAAAGTATAGAATTTTTAAGCTTTTGTTCTGATGTAGTGACTTTTTTCATTAAGTTCTATGTCCTTCGACTATTCAATATACATAAAACACTCTAATGTAATCTTTGCTTCCACTGTCTAAAGACAGAATAACAAATCAGAGAGCACCACATTAGAATCCCTTGAACAAATTAAACAGATCAGGTTTCCTAAAATCTCTCCAAACAGGTTTTCCCTATTCAAATGAGGGAGCTGGGGAAATCTGAGCAGAGAGTGCTCTCCCACAGAAACAAAAGTCTGAGAAGGAATTAATATGAGAAGATTTACCTTTATATATTCCATTCCAGCCACCATGCTGTTCACTTCCTATTTGAGATTCTAAAGACCCACCATGGTCAGAAGTAAAATAAACCAGCGTGCTTTTAGTCAGACCTTCCTTGTTCAAAGTCTCAAGAACTTCACCTAAGGAGAGGGATTATATTTGAGCTGGTTGGACAAAAAGAATATTATGCAGTAAGAAATTCAGAAGAAATGTAGTATTTAAAAAATACCATTTGGAAGTAATTTATAGTTTTAAAGTCATTGAACTGACTACTGTCATAAATGAGTATTCCTGATTCCAAATATGCAACTTTTTAGTTTCTTCTGACTTCTTTTGGAAAGCTACCTATCTGAGAACTGTGAGTTTTTTTAAAATTCAGAAATCAGTAAATAAAATTCATCCTGAAATTAAATCAGATTGGTATAGGGAGAAAGAAAATCAATGAAGAAGGTAGGGTGCTATTATATTTCATTTCCGATTGTGAAATCACCTTTATGGACTCTATTAAAATTAAAACTAAAATATTTCCTCTATTTCTCATTTTGTTTTAATTAAATGGTAGAAAAATATTTCAATATTAACTAGATTTTGAGTTTGGGGCAGCTAGCTAGGTGGCATACTGGCTAGAGTGCCAGGATGGAAGTCAGGAAGACCTGAGTTCAAATCTGATCTCGGACACTAGCTGTGTGACCCTAGGCAAGTCACTTCATCATTTTTGCCTTGGTTTCCTCATCTATAAAATGACTCAGAGAAGGAATGACAAGCCACTTCAAGTATCTTTGCCAAGAAAACTCCAAATGGGGTCACAGAGAGTCAGCCATGACTGAATAGCAACAAAATTTTAGGTTAAGCAAAGTGATGGTATATTGGCCTGTATTTCCTCTGGGCAATATTCTGTTTTTCCCTCTTTGTTTCACTGCAGAATGTCTAGAAAAAAGCTACATTCACTTTTCCAGTTCCCCTGAAATAGGGCTTCTACCTCCATAACTATGAAACTGCACCTTTATTAGTGGAAAAAAGATCAAAGTCCAGGACAGAGTCCTATTCCACAACTATATTATAAAAGAGGACCACCAACAGGTAGCAGAAGAACAGAGCTTCACACTAAATAACCAAGGTCTAGTGACTAGATCAGACCTGCACAACATACAGACCATGGGCCGTATGTTGTGCAGGCTGTTTTACATCCTCTACATTTTTTGTGGGCCAACTGAAATCCTTTGGTGGTCTGCAAATGGCACGCAGGCTGCAGGTTATGCAGATCTGAACTAGACCTTATTTGAACCAACTTTGAAAAAGAAATGTGCTTACTTATTCACTCATCCATTTATTCATTTCTATACAGATTTACTGACTGAGCACAAAGTTAAAGAATTCTA
Organism: Potorous gilbertii; assembly: GCA_028658325.1. Lineage (NCBI taxonomy): Eukaryota > Metazoa > Chordata > Mammalia > Diprotodontia > Potoroidae > Potorous > Potorous gilbertii. The sequence goes on from CM053771.1 coordinate 329,702,009, forward strand.
GAAGTCCCCTGAAGTGTGGGAAATAGATAATTGATATGCTTTTTCTGAGGTGCATTTCAAGGATTTCTAAAAACTAATTGCTTTTAAGTGGTTAAATGGAGTTGGGACAAAAGTCAGCTACTGACAGCAAGCATTGGTGGAGTGGGAAATACAATCCAAATGATGGTTCTAGGCAACAGAGAAGACCTTGCTGAATCCCTCCAGTGTACCCCTATAGCCTTGAGGGAAATATGTAGTCAGGCTTGCTCTGGTACAGTGAAGACAGAACATGTTGGCTAAACCATCAAAAAACACAATATTTCTGGCCAGAAAGAGGATTATATATGAAATTATTACATAAACTAGTGCTACTAACTGGGTCATCTTCAGATGGCTAGATCTATATCTGGCCATTGCACATCCCTCCCTTATTTAAATACAATTCACTTATGTGTCATGACATCACCTTCCAGATGTCATGGTGCTCTTCTAGAATGAAGGACAAACAGCAAGTACTACCACTGCTACTACAACTACTACTTTACGGAGTAGCACATGATATTTACATATATTTACAACATCTATATCCTATATTTACATAATTGTTATATTTTGTATTTATACAAATTTATGTTATAAATACCTATACACATATTAATATGTACTATTTACAGACATTAACATTTTATTTATATAAAATTACATGTGTATTAAATGTATTTACTTATATGCGTGTGTATATATGTAAAAATTCAAAATATAATTTCAACATTGCCTTGCTTGTCTGTATCCCCTTCTGAGATTCATTTAGCCTCTTATTCATGATTTAAATATTTCATTCTTTTTGTATCATTTTCCTTACATTCCCTATTAATTTCTCCCATTAACTTTCCTTTCTCCAGTAAAAGTCTTCCTGTGCAACAAGTAAATTTAGTCAAGCAAAACAAATTTGCATTGTACTGGACACGTAAAAAAATGCAGTCTAATTCTATACTTCTCCCCCAAGAGAGCAATTTTCCCCAAATTAACTATTTCCACTCTAATTAACTCTATTACTTTTTCATGCAAAAACTTTCACAATTTTGTAATCAAATGACCTATGATCATTTCTGAATCTAAGACATCTTCCCTTTCTGGTAATGTCTTTCTTCCTAAATCCAATATCCTTTTGTCAGTTCTCATCCTTCTTAATTTGTCTTCAGCATTTGTCACTATTGATCACTCCCCTCCTTCAGTATATTCCCCTTTTATTGGGTTTTCTGACATGCTCTGTTGTTCTTCTGTTCCTACTTTTCTAACCACACCTGCTCACTCTCTTTTTCAGGTTTATCATCCCAGTCCAGCCTACCATCTATGATCATGCCCCAGGACCCAGTACTGGGTTCTACCTTCTTTCATCTTAAAATAATCTAGTTAATTTTCACTTATTCAGCTACCATCTCTTATCCTTAATCTACATGTCTATAACTCTCCCAAGTTTGAGTTTTGCATTTCCAAGGGCCTGATGAATATTTCTACTTAGATATCTCATAGAAATTTCAAACTCAACATTTCCACAACAGAGCTCATTATTTTCTTCCACTAATTTCTTATACTTCTCGTAGAAAACTATTATTTCATGTTTCTACCCTAGAAGTAATCCTCTACTCTTACTCTGACTCATCTCTATGCCCAGCTAGCTGATGCTACCTTCTTAATGTTGCTAATTTTTATCCATTCCTCTGCACTCATACCTCTGTCACTCCAATTGATTACTTTATCTTTTCTGCCTTGGACTATTATAGTAGCTTTGTAACCAACTGATTTTCTGCTTTCTATCTTTCCCTTTTCCAATTAGTTTTCCAAATAAAGGTCAAAATGATATTCCTAAACAAAAGGTCTTGCTATATCATTGCCTTGCTCAAGATGTTCTGTTTATGTCCCATGAATAAGGACAAAAAACCTCCTCTGTCCAGCATTTCATACCCTTTGCAATATGGCTTTTAGCCCATCACTCAGGACTGATTTCACAAAGTTATCTTCCCTACACACCATGTGATCCAGCTTTAATCTGCATACAAATCATTTTATCTCTTATCCGATTTTGCATTGGCTATATCCATATTTGGAATGTTCTTTTTTTTTTTTAACCTTTTCTCATGCAGCCCCTAACTTTCTTCCAGGTGTAGCTCATACCGCCTTCTTTAGGAAATCTTTCCTAATTCCCAGGGTACTTTTTCCCTACTCCAAATCACTTTGCATAAATCTTTTTACATATCAGTGAATATGTTGTAATGTTCTGGTAGGACATGTGCCTGAAGGCAGAGACTGTCTTGGTTTTGTATTTACAACCTCTGTGCCTAGTCTATACCAGGTGCATAACTCCTATTCACATGATTATTTGATGAAAAAATTCTGATTATATTATTACCTATTCATGTGATTGAATTAATGTGCTTGCATATTATCTGATTCTATTAATACACTAGATAGAGTTTGGTGACACAGTAGTTAGCACATTGGACTTGAAGTCAGCAGGACCTAAGTTCAAATCTCGCCTCAAACATGGTGTGACTAGCAAGTCACTTAACTTTGCTTTGGCCTTGATTTTCTAATCTGTAAAATTTTCTGAAGACCAAATGAAATGACATATGCAAAGTACTTTGCAAACTTTAAGGCACAATGTAAATTTTAGTTGTTATTATAGTAATTATTAAAGCTATTTATTCAGGAACATTTTAGAGCCAACTTGAACTAGTTAAGTTTTCAATGTGAGCATTTATACCTTAGAAATTTACATCTTAGAAATTGCCAAGAGGCCTCATGGAACCCATTCAAACCTTATATTCTCTTCGAAGAGTGTTTCTTAAAGTGGCAATCAACTCTGATTGGTTAATAATTAATGTGAAGAATGAATATTATAATGAGAAGTGGGCTTATTCTAATGAGGACTGAGGGACATGGCCCTGCAGAGACATGTGTCTTACCCTGACTCCCCTGTTTAGGGTACTCTAGACAAAACGGGGTTCACATCTATTCAGACTTCACTAAAACACAGTGGGCCAGATTTCACCAAATCACCTAAACTAAAATTTAGATCTTCTGAAAGATCTAAACTTTCCCAGTTGGGTGCATCTTGCCCAATATTTCATCTCATTATCAGCCCTGCACTTTAAAGGTTGTCTGAATGCCCTATAGAAGTTGATTTCTAAATGAGGAAAAGGAAGACCTAACAACCTTTAATTTAACTTAACCTTAGTCCTAATTTAATAATTGTCCATTAATATTGGAGAGAAATAATAATTTCTCTCAGTTGATTAACTAGACGTAAGAAAAGGATAAAGAAAATGTTCATAATTAACTTAAAAGTGTGTTATGGGTACTTGTGTGTTTGTCCTTTGTTGCCGAAGAAGACCATGTCATCAGAGAAATGATGCCATGACTTGCATTTTGACTTTGTTTTGAGTGAGGGAGGGCTACACAGATCACCAGCCTCACTTCTCCTCCAGAGCCATCTGAATCCAAGGATCAGATATTCATCAAGATGACTGGAGATGACCCAGGATGAGAATATTGGGGTTAAGTGATTTGCCCAAGATCACATAGCCAGTGAGTGTCAAGTGTCTGAGGGGAAATTTGAACTCAGGTCCTCCTGACTCCTGCACTGGTGCTTTATCCACTGCATCACCTAGCTGTCTCAGAAATTCCATTGGATATGGGTTCCATAAAGTAGAAAATGTATCTCAGCATGAAATGAGAAGAGAACTCTTTGACATCTATAGCACATATGCCCTGATCCTCCACATTTTAGCCACAGTCATATCCACTGGAATTACAAAGAAAAGGGAATATATTGATTTCCCAGAGCACTTCACTTCCACTTTTTCAAGAACATATAAGCAAGAAGTCCACTGTCATGACTGTCTTTGCTCCAAGAGAGAGATAGCCAAATGACTATTCTTTCATTAATAAAATACTAGCATTATTAAGAAAATTATTAATTACTTAGAATCTATGTCTCTTGAACGTTTTAGATGTTATAGAATCACACTAGGTGACTAGGTATCTCCTCAATATTGCATTCAAAATGTTCAAGACAATATCATGAAAACTCTGATGGATCTTAATGGATTTGGTAGAATAATTACAATATAAAGATAATAAAGATCTTGATTTCACAATCTAAATATATACAAGCATTTCAGAACTTTAAAAGTTTACTTATACATTTGGTATTATCAAATATCTAGTAGTTACTTGTATTTTTTTGAATCAATGTACTCTTTCCATCCTTAATACTGCTTTCCTAATGGATTCATTGGCTAGAGAGGAAGAATCATTTCTATTTGCAGATGTTTACTTACCTACCATCCAGTCCATTTCCTCTACATTATCTCCATATAATCCATGATTGCTACTTTCAAGAAATTTCTCTGTAGTGACAAGTGGTGTGTGTACATGTAAGAAGGAAATAACGAGTAGGAAGGGCCCGTGCTTGTTCCTAAAATTAAAAAACCATTTTAAATATCTGTATACACACATATACTTTAATCATAAAAATGGCTAAAGATGGAAAGATAACTACTGATTTTAATATTTATGTAGATATGCTCAAAAATCAATTTTTTATATGCGTCGCTTTGTTGTTGTTTAGTCATTTTTCAAATGTGTTTGATTCTTTGTGACAGCATTTGGTGTTTTCTTGGCAAAGATACTGGAGTGGTTTGCCATTTCCTTCTCTAGTTCATTTTACAGATGAATAAACTGAGGCAAATAGGGTTAAGTGACCTGCCCAGGATCACATAGCTAACAAGTGGCTGAGGCCATATTCGAATCTTCCTGACTCTAGGCCCAGCACTCTATCCACTGCACTTCCTAGCTGTTCATGTGTTGCTTGGTATTCACCAAACAAGATTGGGTGAAGCAATGTGGAACAGTGGAAACACGTTGACTTTGTAGTCAGAGGACTTGTTTTAAAATCCCTCCTGTAAAAATTTCTACCTTTCTTCAAACCCAATTTCTGAAGGTTTCTACCATGGACAAGTCTCTAAAGGACTTTATGGCAGAAATCTTGAGTCTATCAGCTTCTGTACATCGGTACAGTCAAACTCAAATAGAAAGACATCTCCATTGGCTTAAATTCCTTCATCTGTAAAATGAGTATTAGATTGTATGGGATTTCCTCTAAGGGTTCTTTCCTCCACTAGATCTCTGATCATATCAATTTGTGTGAAGATATGAGAACCAGTTAAATATATTTTAAATACTAAAACATACTAATATTTTGAGTACCTATAAGAATGATTTAATTTCTATTTCATGCTATCATTTCTATTTTTTATTATAAAATTTTCATTTCCTAGTATTTTCTTTTTATCTTAGAGAAAGGAAGAAATTTGGACCTTTCGGTGTCTTTGGTGTATTTGGTGTATTTCCATTTCTTAAATATTTTTTCATATCTTGAATCTTGACAGATAGAATAAGATAGATCGTTAAACATTTTACAGTTGCTATCATCAAGTGCTAGTGATTGTAAGCTATCTAAAGTTTGTTTTTATAATTAAAGGAACCATATTCTACTGTATTAGAACATAGAGATAAATACTACTGGTCTATGGTGCAAGGAGATTTTTTTTAAAGGGGTAAAGAGTCTAAACATACAAAAATATTTATAGCAGCTCTTTTTGTGGTGGCAAAGATTGGAAGCTAAGAGAGTGTCCATCAATTGGAAAATGACTGAACAAATTGTGGCACATGAATATAATAGAATACTATCATGCTATGAGAAATGGAGAAAGAAATATTTCCAATAAAATTTGGAAAGACTTGTATATACTAATATGAAGTGAAGTGAACAGTACCAGGAGTATGATTTATACTATAAAATGAATAGTGTAAAAATGAAATATTTGGAAAGACTTCAGGACTCTGATTAACATAATTATCAGCCATGAGTCTTAGGAGATTGATGAATTATGCCCACTGTCTGTAAGAGAGGTAACAGACTAATATACAAAGAGTAAGGCCCATATTTTTGGAGATAGTCAATGTGGATATCTGTTTTGTTTGACTGTGCACATCTGTTAAAAGGGATTTATTTCTTTTTTTCCTCCCATAGGGAAGGAAGAAAGGAAATAAACATTTATTAAATGCCTACATGTGTCGGCACTGTGCTAAATGCTTTTACAAATATTATCTCATTTGACCATCATATCAGTCATAAAAGGTAAATGATTTTATTGTTTGCATTTTTACAATTGAGGAAACCAAGGCAAATGGAGATTAACTAACTCGCCCAAGTTTAGACAGCTACTGAGTTTCTGAGGCTAGATTTAAACTTGGTTCTTCCTAACTGAAAATAGATTTATTCCTAGTTCAAGTTAGCTGCCTAGGGGATGGGACAAAGAGAGGAAGAAAAAATTAGTGCTTGATAATTGAGAAAAGAATTTAATTAAAAAAAAAGAATTGAAGGATAGGGCATGGACCTGCACTTTTAATGTCATAGGGAAAACTGCAATAAGGAAAAATATTTCTACCGAAGCATGTACCTTCTCTTCAATTAATAGTCTTGGAGTGTTACCTACAGTACTGAAAGGTTTAGTGATATGCACCGATTCCACTTAGAAAGGATATGACTATAAAGATATGTCTTAAGTTAGGGCTTAAATTACAACAATCGTCAAAGACGACAGCAAAAACAATAAGCAATTATACAGCACTTGAAAGCTGGCAAAGCACGTTACAAATATTGTATCATTTTGTCTTTGAAACGACCCTGGGAGGTAGGTCCAGTATCTTTGCCAAGAAAACCTCAAATTGGGCAACCTCTCCAGTGTCAGACATGACTGAAAATAACTAAATGAAAAGAGAAAAACAAAGCTGTTTCTTGTTGACACACAAGGTCCACGTTTGTTGGCACTATCATTGACTCAACACAAGGACATACAGTATGAATATAAATTCTATTCCGTGTCCTGATTAAATGTCTATCTGTCCCCTTTTTCAGTGAGCTTTCCTATTCCATTTTGGCTTTGGAATACCTTAAGTTTGGTTTTCTTTCTGAACACCTAAAACTTGGGTAGGAATCTTCGTTTCGTAAGTACATAGATTTCCTGTTAAATCTCATCTAATCTGACTCCTTTTTTTTTGTTTCAAAAAGTTCCCCAAAACAAAGGATCTTACATCACACAGACAGTAACCTTACCATACTGCACTGTTTCTAGAGGAATAGTATGCTGTAGAAGGATGACTCAAAAATCATTTTAAAAATGCTTCAGCCAAAGTGTAATTAATATCATATATATATACATACACACATGCATATATACACATATATGTACACACATATATATTTATACATATACATATGTATGTATATGTATATACACACACACATTTATTTATTTACTTGATAAAGAGCCAAGATATCTTTGTGGTAGAAATAGTATTTACTTCCTAAGACTATATACATTATACTATTTTTCATGTACCTATCTAAGTGTTATAATGTAGATACTTTGCTATGGTTATAACTTACCTTTCAATAAATGAAATTGCTTCTTTCAATATAAGGGAGGTAGTTCTTTTGAAGATCATTGGTTGTTCAGTAATAGTGTGGTTTCGCATCAGAAAACAATCCCCACACTTAATCAAGATATAAAGAAAGTGTTGGATGAGGAAAAGTAGGAAACCAACAATGGCAAAGCCTGTGGTTATCTTCCATGGAACTGGCAATATGCCAGTTAATCTACCAATGGTAAATGTAAATATAGTCAGGATTATGATCTGAATATAAAAGTTAAGTCTCATCTCCAGTTTTACACGCTTCTCAGATAGTATTGAATATTCACAATCACCCATTAAGGAAAATGGCATTCCATAAAAAAAGTCAAAACCATGGTTCAATGGATGATGACAGTGGTCAGTTCTGGATTCACAATTGAGTCCCAAGTGCCATTTTCCTGAAAATTTAAAGTAAAATTGTTAAAAACTGATTCCATTACTGTTTCTGAAAGACTTAGACCTTCACAGCAACGCAAGGACCTAAAACATTCCCAAATTTGAGGCAAAATGCCATCCACATCTAGACAAAGAACTACAGAACTGGAACACAGAATGAAGCAGACTATTTTTTCTTGTGCTATGTTTTGATTTTTCTCATGGTTTCTCCCATTTGTTTTAATTCTTCTATGCAACATGACTAATGTGAAAATAATAAAATGTATGTTTAGAACCCATATAAAATTGCATGCTGTCTTGGAGAGGGAAAGGCGAAGGAGGGGAACAAAATTTAAAATTTGTGGAAGTAATTGTTGATGCTGGAAACAAATAAACTAATTAAACTTAAAAAATAATTCCATTATCACAGCTGATATCTGCAATGGCTACTACTGTACACTATAATTGTAGTCATCTTGTTTAACTTAAATTCCTTAATAAGAATGGAAGTTATCCCTGGATTCTTCAAAGTCTGACAGAAATAGAAAGGCAAAAAATAATGACAATGTTTTAAGCTATATATCTCCTATCTGGGGATCTTAGATTATTTCACAAATATTAACTAACTTTTGTTTTGCTAAGTTTGAAAAAAAGTCCCTGAAATGATTTCTTTAACTGAACTGCCATGGTTTTGGGAAGTCAAGTAAACTATTAACATTGCTACGCTATCTACCTCCAATGAGAGAACTGATGAACTCTAAGTGTAGCTCTTTTCACTTTACTTTTCTTGCCTTTTTTTTTTTTTTTACAACATGGCTAAGGTGGAAATATATTTTGCATGACTTCACATGTATAACTAATATCATATACCTTGACTTCTCAGTGAGTTGAGAAGGGGCAGAAGAGAGAGAATTTGTAACTTAAATTTTTTAAAATGCAAAATAGAGGGGCAGAGACAAGGTGGTGGTGTAAAAGTAGGGACCTGTTAGAGCTCTCCCCTTAACCCCTCCAAAAAAACTACAAAAAATGACTCTAAACAAATTCTAGAGCAGCAGAAACCACAAAATGACTGACTGAAGTAAATTCCCAGCTCAAGACAATCTGGAAGGTTGACAGAAAGGGTCTATCACACAAGGCTTGGAGAGGACCACAGTTCTGTGGATGTAGTTGGAGTAGGCCTTAGGGAATGAATAGCTGCTGGCTGCTGGAATTCCCAGACTTCTCAATACACTAACACCAAAGGCAGCTTCAAAGGTCAGTGGGAAGGGTCTCTCACATGACTGAGAGGGGAGCATGGTCTGACTCTGACCCCAGCCCCAGACTCAGCTGCAGCCCCTGGCTCAGCCCCAACTCTAGCCTCAACCCCAGCCCCAATCCCAGAGTGGCAGCAGCCATTGCTGGAGTAGTGGCTGCTTCTGGAGCTCAACAAAGAGCTCAAAAGTCAAGTAATTGACTAGGAAGATGCACAGATGGGGGAAGAGAAACAAACCATAAATTCTTACTTTCTTGGTGAAAAAGTATTTTCTTACATTCCTAGGGATGAGGAAGATCAAAACATACAAAACCACAAAACATACAAAACCACAAGAAGACAACAAAGTCAAAACTCCTGTATCCAAAGCCTCCATGAAAAATATGAATTGGTCTCACATCATGAAAGAGATCAAAAAAAGGATTCTAAGAACAAAGTAAGAGAGGCAGAGGAAAAATTGGGAAGAGATATGAGAGTGATGCAAGAAAATCACAAAAATAAGAGTCAACAGATTGCTAAAGGAAACCTCCCAAAATGCTGAAGAAAATAACCCATTTAAAATGAGACTAACTCAAATGGCTAAAGAGGTCCAAAAAGTCAATGAAGAGAAGAATGCATTAAAAAGCAAAATTGGCCAAATGGAAGAGGAGGTTCACAAACTCATTGAAGAAAATAATTCCTTCAAAATTAGAATGGAACAAATGGAAGTTAATGACTATGAGAAATGAAGAAATTATAAAACAAAACCAAAAGAATGAAAAAATAGAAGATAATGTGAAGTATCTCATGGGAAAAACTGGTGACCTGAAAAATGGATCCAGAAGAGATAATTTAAAAATTATTGAACTACCTAAAAGCCATGATCAATAAAAAGAGCCTAGACATCATCTTTCAAGAAATTATCAAGGAAAACTGCCCTGACATTCTTGAACCAGAGGGTGAAATAGAAATAGAAAAAATCCACCAATAACCTCCTGAAAGAGATCACAAAAGGAAAACTCCTAAGAATTTTGCAACCAAATTCCAGAGTACCCAGGTCAAGGAGAAAATATTACAAACAGCCAGAAAGAAACAGTTCAAATATTGTAGAAACACAATCAGGATAACACAAGACTTAGCAGCTAAGGGATCAAAAGGTTTGTAACAACAAGCAAAGTAGAATCTTTGTTGTTTTTCTGGATTGAGTTTTAACCAATCAGATAATGGGCATGTGGGCTCTAGCCAGTCAGATACATATATGTAGGTTCTAACCAATCAGTTACTGAATAGAACTGTATATAAAGAGAGAGCTGGTGTTGAGAAAGCAGAGGTGAAGAGAGCTAGAGTTGAAGCAGTGAGTCAGCATTGAGAAGAAGACAGCCAGGAGAGGACTTCTGAGGGCTGAGAAAGGAGACCTCTGATGGTGGAGATTTGCTGAAGGAGCCTCAGAACTTTGAAAGCGAATAGAGCTGTAGGGTAGAAGGATGCCCATGAGAAGGAGGCTTAGACTCTTTTGAGAGCTGTTAAAGTGAACTGAGCTATTATCATAGAGTCTTTGGACTTTGGAGGTGAATTGAGATGATGGTGTTGGTGGTATGTGTTAGTATTGTTGTCCCCCTGTTGAGCTTTGTTTTTCCAGAGGCAGAAATTGTGGAGTAGAGCAGTCCCCCTGAGCTGAGACATGGAGTAGGAGCTGAGGAACATATATGTTCATAACAAGAGTAACATATAGATAGATAGATCAATAGACAGAAGAGATAGACAGATAGATATATTTTACTTAATGGTGTTGCTATGAATGTTATGATTTACTTTATTGAAAAATGTTTAGTTTATTGCTGGATAGAGAGTTCATTATACTATTCAATTAGACCCTTAAAATCATTCATAGCAGCAGCTGTCAGCTTCCATGATTGGCTTTACAAGGGCCTGGAATATGATATTCCAGAGGTCAAAGGAGATAGAATTAAAACCAAGAATCACCTACCCAGCAAAACTGAGCATAATATTTCAGGGGAAAATATAGAACTTCAATGAAATAGAGATTTTTCAAGAATTCTTGTTGAAAAGATCAGAGCTGAATAGAAAATTTGACTTCCAAATACAAGAATCAAGAGAATCATGAAAAAGTAAACAGGAAAGAGAAACCATAAGGAATTTATTAAAGTTGAACTGTTTACATTCCTACATGGAAAGATGATATTTGTAACTCATGAGACCTTTCTAAGTATTAAGATAGTTGGAGGAAACATAAACACACACACACACACACATACATACATATGGGGAACTTTATTATGAATGATTCTCAGGTAAAGTAAGAGCCTAAAGGCATACACATACACATGGGTACACACATAAATTAAGATTTTAAATGATATTATTTGTTACACCTCAACCTATTTTATTAAAGGATTCTCACACTTCAAATTTTAGCCCTGCATTTCAAATGTTAAACTTTCTCTAAACTGTAATATTATGGATAACTTCAAAAATGTACATACCTATTAGCCCAGTAGTGTAGCCTTCTTTTTGTAGTATCTTTGCAAAAGTTGTTTCATTGGAAGGGAGCCCTCCAGATGCCGCAGTCCATTGAAGAACAGGAAGGCCATTATCAGAAACCATACCTTGGATGAATATGGTTTTTAAAGAACATGATAATTTTAAAAGAGTGTTTTATTTTTTTATCACTTAAAATGTTTTAAGTAAAACTAAGAAATATTGCAAACCTATCAGATTTAATGATTAACTTACTATTTATCTGTTGACAAAAAAACAGTTGACAATTAAAATAATGATATTATTATACATCAAATAATACATAAATAAAAATATGATCAATAAATCAATTGTACATAGGAATTAGGAAATGAATATTTTTTTACATATGTTCAAGCTTTACTTGACTCAATATTATATGTAAAATGAATCAAAAGATGCTGTATTATACCATAGACAATTTCTATTGTCAAAAGACCTGGGTTTGACTTTTACTAGCTCTGTGTCTTTGGGTAAGTTATTTGTTCTCATTGTGTCTCAGTTTCCATACCTACAAGATGAGAGAGTTGGATTGCCTCTAATGTCCACCTCAGACATAGAGCTATGATGCTAAATCATCTTGGTGTCTAAACTACTTCCTGGTTTGAATATACAACTTTGAGACTAATGATTCTTTCAGGCAGCTAAGATTAATTTGCAAGTCATGAGACCTGGGTGATATCCTTGGTTCTAATAAACGAGCAGTGAAATCTTAGGAGAGGATAATTATTATAGAATATCAAAATATATATAATAAAAGATGACTAGGAAAATTTGAAGAGGGCTCCATGGATGGAATAATGCTTCATCTCTATGGACATTAGCTTGCTCAGCTAGAAAATTAGATTATTAGACTTGATGATCCTAAAGGTGACTTGCAAATCTAAAGTTACATTATTTTATGAAATATCTGCATGACCTAAGTATAAATGCAGAATCCAAAGAAAGATATAGACAAAACTTAGAAGATGAGAAAATTTGACAAAAATGTGAAAAAAATGTTTTATTTTATTTATGTACTTAATTTAGAGTATTTATTCCTACAATGTTGCAATAATAATTTAGATACTGTGTCCTGTTACTTGGACCTTCCTTAAATTCCTTGTTTATACTCTCCTCTTCCAACATTGTATTATTCCTAATTTGTCTTTGTACCCTATCACCCTCAAATAAGCTGTTAAGACTATAAATTTGTTAGCCATACTCAGTTTAGATAAAGAACATGGCTATGATATAAACCATCATATGTTATGGTTCTTCTTTATCCTTGTACAGTAAATAAAATTGCAGAAGAAAAAATTAAGAGAACTAAGTCAAATTTTTCAATACATAGAAGATATTTTAGGAGTCTCAAAAGCCTAAGAAGGCTTATTCCAGGTAATTCCAGATGTTCACATTTGACAATACTGTGCATCAGTGCAGAAGCACTCTGGATCTTGGAATGGAAAAATATGGAGATACCACAATAATTAATGGGGAGAAATTTGAATGATCATGGCAGAACAAGAATTGTTGGAAATTTTTGGCAATTCCAATTTATTTTTGTGAAAGCTGCTCTGATTGTGATGAGTTAGTAGATTACTACTAAGAGCTATACCCACTCTCTGTGGTAGATTAAACCAAGGAAAACAGTCATATTTCATTCTCAAGCACTGAAGGAGATTATTAAAATTTAAACAGTGGCTTCACCTTCCTAGAAGTGGCTAATACCTTTACTCGAAAGCAGAGACAAAATCATGAACCGTTCCTAGAATTAACACACTGAGATACTGAACTGTACTTGTGACATATCAACATTTAGAACTCATTTTCTACAACTCACTCATTTTATATATGAGAAAATGGTGCCCAAGAGAGCTTAAGTGATTTGTCCAAGTTCATGCAATTAATAAGTACCAGAGCTGTGAAGCAAACCTGTCTTCTGATACAAAATACACTACTGTTTTCATTATTTCACACCAGTGCTCTCATTTGTCAAAGAATGGAAAGAATTTAAGACTAATGGATATAAATTTTGGATAGTAATTGTAGGTATGTCAAAAATAAAAATAGTGTTTTTGGTAAGATTATTTCTGAGATGACAGAATTAAAAAAAATCTAATAGAAGACATATGAATTCTGAAAGAAAAAAATGAAATTGACCTTGGAAAAATTCTATTGCACATTCAGTTTTATATCAGGGCATAAGAAGTTTATTTTGATCACAGCTTTTAAAGATCTTGGTATCTCTAAATATTCAAGAAACTAGCTCTTTGATGAGAATTTTTAGTAATATTTTAAAAAGGATAAATGGGAAGTGAAGATGCTGTGAGAATCAAAGAAAGTTTCTAACCTGATCGAATAGGGTACCTTCCAGTTAAGAAAGCAGCTCTGCTAGGGGTACAAACAGAGGCTGCTGCTATATGCTGAGTAAGTTTCACCCCTTCATTTGCAAGGCTGTCAATATTTGGTGTCCTAATAAGAAAAGAAATATATAGTTTAACTCATATAAAAAATGAAATATAAATTATATACATTCTCAAATCAAAAACTTGAATTTTGTTATATTTTTAAAATATTCATACAAAGTAAAAGCATGTTATTTATCAGAGACCCTTTAACCAACACTTTATATATTCACATAGTAATGAATCAAATTCTTGATGGTGACCCAACTCTGAAGCATTCTAATTTCTAATAAAATATCTCCGTTCAAAGAAATATTAATTCAACTCAAGTATATATTAATTTTTTAATGGATTAGTAAACTTTGTAAAGCAGGTCTTCCTTTTATCAATGTAGATCTCAATCAGTTTAAAGACTTAGTCTAACTGTTTTTGAGGGAATTATTTTAAAAAAATGTTATAACTTGGCTCTGAAGAGTTTGTCTATACAGCTTGAATTGTCTGGTTCACTGCCTAACTATTCCTTTCATCTTTCTAGTACATCATGTATACATAGAGTGAAGTAGAGAGTTAATTCTTTGTTCCTTACCTTATTGTATTGTTTCCATAGCAACCTATGTCTCCAATACCAAGATCATCTGCTAGTAAAAGAACAATATTTGGCTTGAAGTCAGCGAAACAGCTTAATGTTGATGGTTTCAGTATCAGAAATGTTAGCAGTGTAATGGACAGAGAGGTCCTGAAATACAACATAAAGAAAATATAACTCATGGATGTGCTGGAAGTAGGTCATTCCACCTCTAAAAACTAATTTTAAAATAGTATGAATACTTACATCTTTGAAACTAACAAATGCTAAAATTTAAAGCTTGATTTATCAGAAGTTCTGTTCATTTATAGACTTAAGAAAGTAATGGAGAAAATGTTAACAATGCAGATTATACTTATAAATGTCCTTTTCTGGGATTGGGGAGGGAGTTGACTATTCAATATTTACAAGCATGTCATTTAATAATCCCACTTTCTATAAGAACTCCATTTTCCTAAAGACGTGTGTGTGTGTGTGTGTGTATGTGACTGATAACTTCAGGATATAGAAAAGATTGGATTTATCTCTTTGACAAACTGAACATGTATACAGTCAGAGGCATCACATTTTAGGAAGTACATTGACAAATCAGACTATATTTATATGAGAATGACCAAGATAGAGACTAGAAAACAGGTTGTATATGGCTCTGTTAAAGGAACTGAGGACATTTAGATTAGAGAATATAAGATTTTGAAGAAACATTATAGCTGAACTCAAATGTTTTATAAGACAAATCTCTAAGTAACAGACTTTGCATAGAGGAGTAGGAGGATTAATATAAGGGTGAAAATAAAACACAAACTTTTCGTAATTTTACATATCAAAATTTCAGGATGTAGTTTATTCCCTCTCCTCCTTAGAGATCTAATGAAGGCTGGGGGATTTACTTTTCAGGATGTTATAGAAGAGAGCCCTGTTCAGACACTAGTCAGACTCGCTGTACTCTGAATGCCTTTCCAAATGTGAGATTTCATGAATCTTTTTGTGTGTATATATGTTAAACAAAGTGTAAAACTTAAATGAACTGAAACAAATGGAGTAAGCATAACCAAGAAAAAGATAGACACAACTACTACAGCTATGTAATTAGAAAGAACCAAAACAAAAATACCACAAAGAAATGAATGCCTTAAAATTATAACGACCAAGTTTGGCCCCAAAGTGTGTGATGTTAAAATGTATCTTCCCCTTCTTTCTTTACAAATGTGGGGAACTGTGGATGTAAAGCACATCAGATTCATTTGTTAGTTATGTTGAATCTCTATCACTTATTTTTTGATTCTTGCTTATAAATGATTCCTTTCTGGCTAGGGGAAAAGGAAAGATATATTTGGAGATGAAAGTAATTTAAAAATAACATATATCCATAAAAATAAAACATCACTGTTTTTTGTTTTTAATTATTATTTCTCAGCATGAGTACAGGAATAATACGAGAGCCTTTTCCCAATGGCCACAATTGTCACTGACTATAAACTTTATTGTCAGGGATTTGTAAGGATACATACTCCTTGGAATTTTTTTTGCCTAAAAAAATGGTGCATAATTAGTCTTGGGTATGTGTAGAGCTTTGTCAGAGCTGAAGTGTTAACTATGGGCAAACGAGAGAGGAAAAGTCATTTATTACAGTGGAATAATTAAGAGTTCTGACACTTCTCACATCCTAAAATTATCTTACAATTTCAATCTGAAATTTGATTTAACAAATATTTGAGTCAAGAAGGAATGACATGTTTTATTTATTCTTTAAAGGAGGATAAACACCCTCAAAAACCACAGGAATCAGTGTTTTGGCAATATCTATAGCTCTAAAAACCAGTATGACTTACAGATACTTTGAGGTAAAGGGAATTATGCCTTCATTCACCTTCCAATAAACATAGTTTGTGCCAAGGCCCAGGGAGCAAAGGAAGCAGCAGAGTGCCACATATGCAATAAAATTTAACTAATCATACTTCTTTGAGGAAGCAGTAACATGAAACAGATTAATTTGAATAGTTCTACAATCAGCTCCCAAATATTAGAGTTTTATGCCCCTGTATTTAAGATAGATTGAGGCAGAGCTCACTTTGGGTTTACCTTTTGTTTTTTTCTAGGTCTAGGAGGCAAAAATTTGAAATACATACCCTTTTCCAGATACACAAAATATTCTCTGATGATGGAGCACATCCACTTCATCAATACATCAACACAATAGAAAATGACATTAAAATATGTAAGGGTAAAGAAGGATAAATACATAATTGAGAATGTCAAACTTATCTTACCAAGAATTTTCCAGATGTAGCATGTTATCTGCTTTCTTGGAAAGAAGAAATCAAGGTTCTGTTAGCATGCACTAGAGACAAAGAAACAAAATATATAAAAATCACCCAGGAGGTTAAAGTAAAAATAAATAATTAGAAATTTTAGGTAGATAATAAATCCATTCCCTCACCCACAATGACCATCTCCTCCCCTTCTGGTACTCAAGGGCTTTCTGGTAGTTTTCAGTTAACCAGTTTAAAGGGAGTCATAGAAAACTCTTGCAGGAAAAAAGTCCCCCTTCTTAATGAAAACCTAAATGGAAAATGTCAGTAGATTGGAAGAAAAGGAGAATGAACAATAAAGGAAAATTTCAGATGGGAAAGAATTAGTTTTAAACACTAAATGAACAGAAGAATTAAATTATTTATCATTTACATTGTATAACTGTGGATGATTAGTGGGTAGTAGGTAAAGTAAAATTCTCAGGACTTTTATTCAATTAGACAAGCCTCTGTAGAAATGGAGTGATTCTAAAAGGCTTTGAGAAAAGCAAGTGATGGGAAACTTCCAGTTAAAGAGTATTTCATTAATTCATTAATTTCACTAATTGAGCACCTGTGAGCAAGCAATTGTTCAAGTGATAGAAAACATCATGAAATGTGAAGTATGGTAAAAAGGGACATGGAATTCAGCATCTTCCAGAGATAAAGTTACTCTGTAACACTCGTGACCAATATTTCTCAATAAAAAGTAACCCTAACATTTATACAATTCACTTCTAATCATAGTAAAATTCACAGTGAGTCTTTCATGTTAGTGTTAATGACCAGACACAACACACCAAGAGAGAGTTCTTCCAAAGTTCTGTTTTGATGAAATCAGTATGATTTGAAAGGTGTTTAAAATAGGGGTCGTGTGAGTTGATAACATTTAATATCATTTTTGGACTTTAATAAGGGCCAGAGCTTGAATTAATCAATCAGAAGAAGAGCCTGGACCTAACAGTCTGTTTGTTCTCTGAAGTAAACTCAGAGAATACCTCTTCTTATGTCAATAAGGCCAGGTGGGGCTGACTTAGCATATTTTGAGATCCTTAACCCAAGCATTATCTTGAATAATGGGACTTTTTCTGTATCTTACTATTTTGTGGACATACACTATGTTACGGCATGCTATTAGTAAAGAAAACACAGATAGACACCATAAATCTGACAAACACAGATACCCTTGGATTGTCCTAAAACAGATTTAAGCCTGGTCATTCCTGTAACATTTAGTCAGAGATTTCCTTCTGGCTCCACGGTCATGTAACTTAGCTTTAAGGGAACAAACAATATGCATTTATCCTGCTTGCCTTTTTTAACCAACTGATGGACTAGGAGAGACCAGTTCCCCATCTTGCCAAAGCAAAAAGACTCAGGCGTCTCATGATTTATTTTTCCTAAAGTCTTAAACCTTGATGGGTTCAGGGTAAGTCCTCCTATTTCCAGCTTCCAAAAGATGACCGCTAGTTTGGTTGAATTTCAAAATTTCCCTTTAAAGCTAGCTTAGGGGGCAGGGATCAAGTCTTTGACAAATGCTCTGTATAAATCCCCTGTATGGATTGATCTCAGGAAAAATTAGCACAAGTATTGCTAGCACTAGTGTTAATTAACTAAAGATAGCCCTAAATTGTGTTGGCCACCATAGGGCTCTTTTGGACTGGTCAAAGTTACTTTATCTTAAAACCAAATTAAGTTTAAAGGCCAAAAAAAAATCTAACCAGGAGTGGAAATGTTTCATCCTGGGTTTGCTGAAATGACTGAGGGAGAACAAAAGGCAGGAGTCCTAAAGGCTCCCAAAGCTGCTTCAGCACCAGCCCAGGACTGGTTAACTCCCTTTACCCCAAGGGCCCCAGCCTGTCCTTTCCTTTTACTCCCTTTGTCCTATTTCTTATCATTGGGGCATCAAGGTAGTACAGTGGATAGAGCACCAGTGCAGGAGTCAGGAGGACCTGAGTTCAAATCTCACCTCACACACTTGATGCGCACTAGCTGTGTGACCTTGGGCAAGTCACCTAACCCCAATTGCCTCATCGGTCATCTCCAGTCATCCTGATGAATATCTGGTTACTGGAGAAGAAATGCAGCTGGTGACCTGCACAGCCCTCCCTCACTCAAAACAAGGTCAAGTACAAGTTCATGTCATTATTTCTCTGATGGCTTGGTCTTCCTCTGCAATGAAGGACAAACAAACAAACACACACACACACACACACACACACACACCTATTCCTCACCTTCTTCCTCCCTCTCTTCCCTTACAGGCCCTGATCATAGGGAGGATAGCTACACTTTGTGGTTACCCACTCCTTACTTGCCTTCCCTTATCTGCTCTAGCCCTGTTCTACTGCTGTTGCCTCCTTCCCCTTCCCCTCCCCTTCTCTGCTTTTCCTTAAGGGCCTTGGTCTTGAGAACAGTTGCAATCCAACTACATTCAAGGGGGCCTGACCTATTTCCATGGGGCTGTCCCTTTAAGATCCGACTCCCCACCTCCAAAAACCCTAAGGATGCAGGATCTCTCCCGATTATGTAAGGTCTGGAATCCTTGCAGCCTTCTTTCCTCAGAATAACAATAGCCAATTCATGATGGGGATTTCTAAAAAGCTTCTTACTCCCCCCTCACTGTCTTTCATTGGGAGTTCTGTCGGTATCTGTCCTGTCATTAATTATCAATATGTCTGTAGCGTGTGTCTGTCCGTATATATCATGTGTGCTGTGACAAGTCTGTTACCTTGTAAGACTTAAAATGCTGGCAGCCAGAGGCTTCTAAGGGCTGCAGCTAGGGAAATAAACAAACAAAACTGTAAGACTTTTCCTTGTTTATTCTGTCTGGCCAACCTAGAATTACAATGGAAAGTTAGACCATCTTAGCTAAAATCATCTTAGCAGATTTTGTAGGTTGTGAAATTAATCGTTAAAAAGTTTGGAAACTGATCATTTCAAATTACTGGAAAAAGAAACTCCTGAGACTGTATGTAACTCCATGAGCTCACCGTGCTAAAACACCCCCTTCCAGTCCTAATCACTTAGCAATCTCCACTCCCTCCCAGAGTTAAGAGGGTATCTCAGAATGGGGATTTTTAACAGCCACAAGGGTTCATGTTAACCCCTCTCATCCCAGATCTAATGATAGAGAAGAGAATGCAAGAGAAGCAATATTTACAGACAGGAAGTGATCCTGACAGTCTTGTGCCCTTGGGCCCACCCTTCTAGGTAAAGGTTGGAAAATGTCACCAAGGTCCATTCTCACCCAGCAGCTGCAGCCCACCCCAGGCTTAATAAATTCTGCAGCTGTCCAGAAGGGATAGGATGGATCACTACTGGGACACCAGCCTCTCTGCTCTTGGGGACTCCACACTTTTCCATTCCATTTGCAAAAATGTATTTTATCTCTATTTGACTGGCTTCCTGATTTGTAAAGGGAAATATAATTATGGTTGTTGTTATGGGAATAAAACCTCATCCATAGAGTATTTATATACTTTTCAGAGCCAGAGGGCATAACCCTCAGACCCAGTGCCCTAATAGAATAAAAGAAAGGTGCTTGGGACAACTCCCCTAATCAAGCTTCTCGCAATGGGCAGGCCCCTCAATGGGTGGGAAAGAGCCTCCCCAATCATATTATTTAATCAGAGGCACTTTGAGTAAAACAGAAACAGCAAAAGATCTCAATTTGATTTTCATTATAGATTGTTTGCCTTTTAAACCAAATTTTCTGGTCCACAGAGTCTAGAACAAAACAAAATGAAATAAAACAAACAACAAAGGGTCTTCCTCCCTTCTTTGCCAAATTAGGGGAACAATAGGTGTAAATTGTTGCATATACTGTGGGTGTGGCCAATGTACTGGTTCAGTTTGCTGAATAACTTCCTGCCTATCTCCCCTCCCCAGCCCCTTTATTAGAAAAGATGAACACCCAATACATAAAAGTAAAATCTATCCATCAAAATGAGATAAAATATTTTAAAATAAATAGCAAATCCAAAGGTCTTCCTTTTGATTCAGCAGCTCCTCTCCTGGGTCTTTACCTTAAGAAGTTCAGAGGCAGTAAGGAAAGTTCCCTTCTGAAAGGAAAATGGCAAATTTTCATAGTCACACATCTTGTGATAACCAAGAACTGGAAGCAAATGGATGTCTATCAACAGGAGAATGACTGAACAAACCACGATAATTAAAATGAAATATTGTATCATATGAAATGATGTCAGTGATTCAGAGAAACATATCAAGATTTGGATGACCTGATACAGACGGATGCAAGCAGAACCGGGATAACAATACATACAGTAACTACAGAAATATAAAAGAAAAGAACATTAAAAGCAAAATGAAATCTGGGGTATTATAATAACGACTCAGTCCTGTATTGAAAATGCTTCATAATTGAAAATATGGAATAATTAGTATTATGAAACCAGGGAAACAACAGAGGGCAGAGAGTTGCATATGTTTTCAGATTTACTGTACTGAGCTGTTTGCTTTTGTTAAAAGGAAGAATGGAGTTCAAGGAGTGGTAGTGAAGTGGATGCTATAGCTGGAAAGGTACATATATTCAAGAAAAAAATGCTAATACACCAACTGAAGTACTTTGCCCAAGACAAAGTTTATGGGTCCAATTTAAAGGATTAGATGCTGTGAAATGAAATCTTTATTTTCACTCTCTAAGGCACAAATGGGAGGAAATATAAACTCTTAGAAAATGGGTAAAGAATGCTTCTGTTTAAATATCTACCAGATGACTCTGTCTTATCTCCTCTATCTCTAATTGCTGAACTCTGGGCATACAATCAAAATCTCACACAAATGTCATACAACTCCTAATGAAGGACCTAGAATATGCATATACAAATAAATATACAACTGTCACAGTGTCCAAAGGATTAAGAATTACTGTCTGGGATGGGGGAGAGACGTATAGTCCATCTTCCTAGGTCATTCCAGTTTTGTTTTTAACTTTCTCACTAGTGCTAACCATGTACAATGTTCTTTGAGAACAAAATGAGAACCCCAAAAGCTGTCAGAACTGCTTCTGAGGGTATTCGTAGTGTAGAAGTTAAACTGCTGATAGCATTGTTATTTGCCTTCTTAGAGGTATGATCCTTGTCAGGTTTAATTGGATATTTAATGACTCACAATTTTAGAGCTGGAATGGAATGAAAGATCACTTAGTCTAAGAATTCTATGGACTTCTTAAAAAAACCCAATATTTTGATAAGTATATTTCAATATAATTATTTTCTTTTGTAATCCTGTATGTACTTATATCCTTATCTGATGCACTTAAAATATTATTCTGAGAAGGGGTCCATATTTTTTTATTAGTTCTCCAAATGGATCCATGACACATATAATATTAAGAATTCCTGATCTTGTCTGAATCTTTCTCACTGATAAGCTGAAGTGCCATGAAGTTCTCTATTCCTAGTTTAAAAAAAATAACTTCTGGAATGATGAATCCTGACAAAATGAAACTGTTTTATTCTGGGCACTAGCTTCCTTTTCTACCCCCACATTAAGTTGACAAGGAAAGTTCTGTAAATACAGTGATATCTCCATGAATAATGGTAGAAGGCTTCAGGTCAAGGTATCTAAACTATGTTATCTTAACAGGAGTTAAGGGACTAGTAAGGGCAGATTTTTTTGTAGAAGGTCATAGGCTACTTCTGGAGTATATATACATATATGTGTGTGTGTGCACGCGTGTGTGTACATATATACATATACACAATGTATATATATATATGTGTGTGTGTATATATACATACATACATATATACATATATATATATATATATATATATATATGTATATATGTATGTATGTATATAGCCTTGTTCCTAGATTCTACCTTTCCTTTTAGTGTCCAAAGGAGAGTATATGGAATCAACCAAATAGAGACTCCATATATAATTCCAGGAATCTTAAGTTACTGTGTATGCCAGTTGAAGGATTTAATTTTAACCAGAAATTTAGTTATATGGGTGACAGGGAAGGAGATAACAATGCATATTCAACAGGGAGAAGAGAAGATTATCCTTATTCATAAAGAATAATACAGACTTACATCTGAAGGCATTGAAGGACACTGGGGTATTGAAGAAGGGCATTAGTAAATGCCCTTTAGTAAATAGATCTTGACATCCTTAAATCAATTGATTTGGCACAGCAACATGAGTGGCATCCCCAGGAATCAGACACATTGCTTCATTTAGAACCATTTAGAAGGGAACCTTAGAGATCATTCTAAATACAGATTCTCAAATTTCAGTGCTGAAAATATTTCAGTGGCCACTGAACCTAATTCATACTTGAAAAAGAATCTCATGTAAATGGAAAATGATCAATTAGTCTTTGCCTGAAGACCTCCAATGTAAGGGAAACCCACTACCTCTTGAGGTAACCCATTCTATTTTTCTCATTTTTACAGTTTCCAAATATGTCTGCCCGCTCCCCCTTATATTGAGCTTAAGTTGTCCTCTTGACAACTTTCATTACTTCTGATTGTTCATAGTTTGGCCTCTGGGGCTACAGCAAAAAGATCAATCACTCTTCTATGAGGGTTCTTTAAAAACCTGAACATACAGTTGCTTCAAGTGATCTTCATAGGGTATGAATTAGGAAGACCTTTCACCATTCTGGATGCCCTCCTCCAGACATTCTCCAACTTATTAAGGCTTTTTCCTAAAATGGAGCATCTAGAACCAAATATGCTAAATGTGGTCTGGTCAGATTAGTGTACAATAGGACTATCATTTCCATATTCTTGAGTGCTGGCTATAGCCCAAAACCTCATTTTAATGAAGAAACTGAGGAAGGGAGAGTCCAATAACTTTCACAATAGCATATAGCGCCAGAAATAAAGACCTATGTTCTTTGATTCCAGACTTAGTTCTTTTGCCTCACACAATGCTGTATAGCCCAGGTCACAATCTCCATTTTGCAAACCAAACATTCTTAGTAACATTTTCATTATTAGAACCAGAGAGGTAGAGTCAAGATAATGGAGAAGAAGAAAGAATATAGCCTAATTTCTTTAGTAAATCTCCTCCCCAAAAGTCTAGAAAAAGCACAAGACTGAATTCTGATTGAGAAAAATCAAGAAAAATTCACAGTGAATCATCTTTTCAGTCCAAGGAAGTTCAGGGAGACAGACAGATCTTCCACCCCTGGGGATGGTGTCTGACCAACAGGAGAACCTAGAAAAGAGCCCAGACTGGGCACCAGGAGAGGAAGCACCTGGGCAGATCCCAGAGGATCCCTGAACTAGTGCAGGGTACAGGAATGGATGCCCTCTGGCACCTCAGTCACTCACTATCCACTACCCAGTGAGGTCAGATGTAGGAATTGTGTCCATAAAGAGAAACAGTAGAAGTGTTCTCCAAGCAAGGAACAAGTTCAGAAGCAATGAGCAGTGTTGCGGCTATGATTCCACCAACAGAAACGGAACTCGGTTCTAGCCTCTAGCCCAAGATGGAAGTCTGCAGTGGTATCACCACGGCAGGAGGCTTAGGTCAAAGAGAAGCTTGCAGTTCAATCTCAGGACCTGCTAACCCTCCCAGTGGGTTAACTGTCACTGATTCCAGCAGTGGTTTGGTGAAATTCTTAGCTAGAGACAAGGCCAAACCTGCATTAGGAGCTTATAAAGCTCAAACCACCAGTGCAGTGAGCAGACTTAGCCCCAATTAATCTATTTTGGGATCACTGAAAGATTACAGGCCACCAGTCTGAGTTGTGGAAACAGTAAGATGTAAAAAGACAGAAGCTCAGTTCACATGAGAAGTGCCCAAAACTATTGCAAAGTCTCATGGATTAGAGCTCATCTGACAGCTAACATGCCACAATGGATAAAGTGATGGATCTGGAATCTGGAAGATCTAAGTTCTAATTTGACTTCAGATATTTACCAGATGGGATTCAGAGGGCTCTGGAGGAGAAGTGAGGCTGGTGAGCTGCACAGCCCTCCCTCACTCAAAACAAAGTCAAGTGCAAGTCATGTCGTTATTTCTCTGATGGCAACCAAGGATGAACACACACACACACACACACACACACACACACACACACACACACACACCCTAGGCAAGTGACTTAGGCTCTGTTTGCCTCAGTTTTTCCATCTGCAAAGTGGGGACGATAGCATCTATATCCCAGAGTTATTGTGAAAATAAGTCAGTTTTTTCTAAAACAATTTATTATTGCTAAATCTTATTATTTTCACCATTGTCAATATTGTCATTAGGTAAGAAGCCCAAGTAGACTCAAGTAGGGTTCTATGTTGTGGACCAAAGTAGACCTAGAAAAGAGGTAAAATGCTAGGTTTGATTTACTTTTTGGAAGGCATTAGACTCTTTCAGTGATAATTTTCTCACTTTTTATTGGGCAAGGATAGACACAAATTGTTCCTTGAAAAAAAAAAACAACTCTCATGCTTCATCTTTTTTCAAAAGCAGAACCTTTTAGGAATACAAACCTGAATGTTATGTTTCAGGTTAGAAAATCTTAGAGAATGCAACCAGCAGATACAATTCATAGTTTTTTATCTTTTTTGTAAAGATTAAGTGAAGATGTATTCAGGTTGACTAACTACTTCCTCACCTTTTCCTTTCTTGCAATGCCTCTCACCCACAGTGTCTCAGAGCTTAACTGTCCAGTCATTTGGTATAAGCATTAGGAAATAGGTATTAGGAAAAATAGAGCATGCACTAACCGTTGTTAAATAAATCATCTGTCTGAGGACCAAGGGGATCACTATTAGAGATTACAGGAAGAAGAAGTTCTGAGAAAACAGTGAAATAATGGAGAATTGAGAAAATAGGTGAAATAGATCCATGGCGTAATTCAACAACACACTTTGTTAAATCCCCTTCACGTTTTCATGTTATATCTCTACCTCCATTCCTTAACTGACTTTCCAGTCTTCTTTCCTTAACCCAGCCAGTTTACCATCCCCCTCTAAAAATTGTTTCTGCATTCCCTTGTTGCCTTCTCCAGCTCTTCCCTTAGTTTCCTCTCCATGGTTTCTTAATACCAAAGCCTGACTCTAGAATTCCAGGGGTCATGCATGGATCTTTTCATGGTCCTTTAAAGCTTTACCCATGCTCCATAGCAGAAGTCTGTGCTTCTAATGATCTCCCTAAGCATCATTCTTTCTTCCCACTAGTCAACTCTGAGCTCTCTAGGAGGTCTTTCCTTGGAAACCACAGGACAAGATCCTAAAGATAGGAGCTGTATTCTTCCTCAAGTTTATGAGAACAGAGCAAACAGCAAGGAAGAGGACAGAATATTGGATTTGGAGTCAGGAAATCAGAGCTTGAATCTTGCCTCAGACTCTTACTACTTGTATGACCCTGGGCAAGTCATTTAATATCTTGCAATCTCACTTCCCTTATTTGTAAAGTGAGGGGTTTGGACTTGGTTTTTTAATGTACTTTCAGTTCTAAATCAACAATCATATTATTTGTTTTGGGACCTTGATGTTTTATAATAAATTAATATGCCACAAGACCAGTAGAAACAAATATACTAATTGGCAACCTAATAGTTTCTCCTCAAATGTCTCCTCTATATCTGAGAGAAAATCTGAACTTCATGCTCCAGGACAGAGAAAAAGTGGCACCTCAAATCCTTTCCTTTTCACAATGTTTTTGGGACATCTATTTAATGCTCAGTCTAGATTTATTCACTGATGTCTATTCCCTCCATCCTTCCTCTGAACCCCCCCTTCCCACTTTTCTGTCTGTCTGTCATTCCCTCCACCCCCTCTAATATTTAAATAAATCTACCACAACAAAGTTTGGTTACAAATTTCTTGTCATCATGACTTTTCCCAAGAGTCTCTTTCAGCAAAAGCCTGTATTTGACTTAATAACCTGAATTTTTAAAGAGAGGCTTTTATAATCCTCCCCACCCCAGTTCTGTACTATTTCCAAAGAAATCTTCCAAGAAACTGTAAAACTGTAGTGAATTGGCTTGTCTTTCCACATGGCCTCAATGCCTGGACACATCTGCGCAAACAGACCGAAAAGTTACTTAGTAGATGCCAAGTACCTGTATGGGCTGTTTTCACATCACAATGTGCTACGTAGATCTGCGTTGGGCTTCATTCACTCCAAATGTCTCTGAGAAATGCAGCCATATCCCTTGCCACAACCTAAGAATTCCCTGGTGGTTTCAGTCATTGATCAAAATAGCACAGCACAGCCAGATGAAGTACGCATGTGCACTCTGAGGTGGCCTGAAGGGAAATCATTTTTCCAAAGAGCAAAGTTTGGTTGCACCAGGCAGACCTGAGCAAAATAAATCTCGAGAGGATACTCTAATCCTACTGCAATTTTTATATTTCACTTCATCACAGACTCCCTCCCTCTTCTTATTTCTGAATAGTAACACAAAAAAGATGGAGGGCTAGTCAGTGAAACAATAAGTCTTTCCTAATTAAATATTAGTTTGAAATATATACTGGAATTTTCCCAGAGACGGTATGTCTGGCTTTTCCCCAAAATTGGAAAATCACTGTACACAAACTGTTTCTTTGAAATGAATTGGCAAATAACTGCTTTTTAATTTCACATTCTCTCTTTCTCTTTTTCCTGGCATCTAATCTTAGAAAGTAAGAGAAGAAAGGCACTCAGAAAGTAGAAGTTCATGCCAGTTTTTATTGAAACACACACACACACACACACACACACACACACACACACACACACAGTTTCTTTACTCACTTCTCAAGAGGATAATTTGATGTGCTTGAACAGGCACTAAATTTCAGGCACTTTGAAAATAAAATGCCCATTTTCTACATAACACCTTATGTAAACCACTATATAATTAATCATGAGATAGCAACTAGATAATTTTTTTTTTTAATTCTGCAGTGACATGGTTTCTCTCTCTCTCTCTATTTTTAACTCCACAGAGCCCTTTTCCTATTACTCTGTGGCAAAGTGCCATCCATTGTTCAGGGGTAACTGAGAAAATCTGGCATCACTGAGATGAATAGCAGTCAATTGCCACCTTAGGATGCTGGGTTCTTGAACAGCTCCAAATACCAGCCTCCCAGAAAGTTCCTGATTATTCATTCTGACAATACAGCCTTCATTACTACTATGGGCATCAAATATCTGGATAAGTTCCTGGAAGAATGTAATTAGATCCCAGGATGCTAGCTTCCCCTCCCTGATTCAGGCCTCCATATACCTGAGACCAGCAGTCATCTTGAATGATTGGGCCAAAGAGATATTCACCCCGATCACCCAAATCATGCTTGTCTATGAGCTCTAAATGTTTGCCCAGAGAATCTTGTTAAGTGTCTTTTAGGAATGTCATAGAATTGGCGTTAGGTGGTGGAAGAGATTGTTGCACTTGGAATTGAGAGCACCTGAGTTCCCATCTCATTTTGAGTGGTTGTTAGCTATATGACTGTGGTCTCCTAAGCCTCTCTTTCCTAAGCTTTAATATAGGGATAGGAAACCAGTCATGGAGTCCAAGATGTGGGTTTGAGTTCTACCTCTGACAAATACCATACCTGCTTGAACCTAGGCCTCTCAGTGCCTCAGGTGGTTTAAAGACTATAAATTCTAGCGTATGTATGCTAATAAACATTGGTTGAAGGAGTTTATTAATCCAGAGTTCCTTATTTAAAATATGTGGGTGTGTGAGGGGGGAGGGGGTAGTGGGAGTGGTGGAGGGAGCACTTTTATTCCTTAGGATGTTTTGAGGCTTAAATGTGTTAATATATATTGAATGTCATGCAGTTTAAAGCACTACATAATAGTATTTATTGTCTGGCTCAGAAATTCTTGCTCCTGTCTCGGGATCTTTATTTTTTTTTAGTTATTCTGAACTTAAAAGACACCAATATAAACTTTTCTGTATACAAAGATTAATAGAAATAGTGAAGTCTATATGAAACCTCAAATCTTTATTGTAGAGATGGAGAACCTGTGGCCTTGAGCTCTATGTGGCCCTCTAGGTCCTCAAGTACAGCCCTTTGAACGAATCCAAACTTCACAGAACAAATTCCCATAATAAAGGCATTTGTTCATTATAACCTAGACTCAGTCAAAAGGACTCACCCAAGGACCTAGAAAGACACATGTGGCCATGAGGCTGTAAGTTCCCCATCCCTACTTTAGTACCTTCAGATTTTTTTTTAAGTTTGTAATTCATTCAATATGTGAGTTCCAAAGCTTTCCTGCTTGTGTCTCCCTCTGGACTTCCTTCTCTCTTCTGTGAATTTTTATGTGTTTCATGCATGCTTTTTACTTTCTTTGAAGGAGATTACAATTACTCCCCTTTTTTCCCCTCATTACCCCTCCTCCTCCCTAGGGAAAAAAAAAACATTCTCCTTTGTAACAATTCAGCAGGACCAAATAAAATAAATCTATGCATTTTTGGGCATGTATAAAATGTATCTCACATCTGGTATTTGTCCAGTCTATTGCCACTTCATTAAAGAGAGGTGGAACATGTGCTTTATCTTGTGTCTTCTGGAGTTGTGGTTGGCCATTGCATTGATCAGAGCTATTTATCAAGGGACATTAAGGGAAAGGTGAATTTTAAAACCATTGAACTCTAACCTAGCTGTGTCTTCCCATCTGTCTTTTCCTCCTGAGACTCCAGATCTTTTTCTGCTGCTTCTGCTAGTTCTTCAGTTCCCCACAATTTCACTCCTGAAGCTTCATTAGTGCCATGGGACCAGGTGGCAGTTAATGCCAACCTCTAAGAACTGCTTCCCTTGCCAGGACCCTAGAATAAGCTTTTGGCATACTCTCTTAACTTCCCTGACCTGATTCATCTGTTCCTTCTGAAACTAGAGAACTTAACTCAGCTGTTTCCCCTTATTCAAGAAGTCCTGTTTTCACAAAAGTTGTTAGAAAAAAGATTATCCTTTAATCCAAAGGATTTTAAGAAAGCCTTCGGTTGCAATCAACATCTCCACCTATTGTTGACATATTATTATACTACATTGCAGTCAGGAGACCTCAGAGCTTAACACTGATGACCCTGTTGTTTGTGCAAGAACTATTAAATATACATTCTAAGTCAGGAATGAGGAACCTGTGACCTCGAGGCCATATGTAACCTTCCAGGCCCTTGGGTATGGCTTTTTGATCGAGTCCAAGTTTTACAAAACAAATCCTTTTACTAAGGGGCTTTGTTCTGTGAAGTTTGGATTCAGTCAAAGGGCCAACCTTGAGGACCTAGAGGTCACATGTGGCTCCAAGGCCACAGGCTCTCCACCCCTGTTGAAGTCCTGGAAATTGTTTATTTATCTGGACTCCTAAATATGGTGTCTGTTTGCTCTCAGGACCCTTTGGGGTTGAAATTATCAGGTTGTTTTTTTTTTATCTGACAGATTATTAACAATATGCTTTCTCATCAAGGGAAGCTAGTACCAAATGTCTGTCTGACAGAGAAGATGACTCCATACCTCAGCACAGAGAAGCTTGAGAAGGACCTCTCAGCACAATCAAATACTGCCCTAGAGACCAGAAGACTGGTTTGCATTCAGAATAAGCCAGGTGAGAGATAATGAGAGTCTCAGGTAGCAGGGTGATGGGAATGGAGAGGAAGGGGCACATGGGAGAGATACTGTCAAGGTAGAATTGAAATGACTTGGCAATTGATTAGATATGAAAACTGGAAGTGAAGTTAGAGATGATCTTATCTACTCCTACCTAAATCCTAAAGGGTAGAAAGGAAGGAAACTAGCAATTTTTAAGTAGCTACTATGTGCCAGGCATGGTGCTAAGTTCTTTACAAATATGTCATCTGATCTTCAAAACAATCCCACGAGGTAGGTGCTGTTACCATTCCAACTTTACAGATGAGTAAACTGAAGCTTACAGAGGTTAAAGAACTTGCCCAGGATCACATGCATGGAAGCATGTTAGTCTAATATTGGACACTTCTGCTTGTTAACAAATTTTTCCTTTCTTTGTGTTTAAATCATTTTGCTACTTCGACCTATTAATACTAGGGTTACCCTCCATAGCCAAGCAAAATGAATCTAATACTTTTAGATAACAATTTTTCAAATACTTGAAAAGAGTTGTAATTTCTTCTTCTCATATTTCTTCACTTTTTATAGGCTAAAAACACCCATTTCCAAAAACTGAACCTTGAATGACTTGGTTTCCTGTTCCTTTACCATCCTGGCTGTCCTCTTGTAGACATACAGGTTTGTTAATTTTACTTTTAAAGTGTGATGCCTAGAACTAAACACCAATATGATCTTATTACGGTAGAATCTAACAGAATTAATATCTCCATTATGGAGATTATTGCATTGAGAAATCAACGTGGAACCAAGCCCACATGTGCTTTCAATTACCATACAATTCTTGCCTATGTCCTTTCATGAACCCCCTTCACACTATCTCTCCTATGTGATAGAGGTCTTTTTCTATTCATTTAATATTTAAATATTAGTACTTAATGCTTAAATATTTTATTGATTTCAGTTCAATGATTAGTTCTCCATCTGATAACCCTTACTTCTTGTTCTAACTTGATGTTTTTGATGATGATTTCAATGATTTTTCATCATTGAAAATATGCTGCAGTCTAAATGTGTCCAGTCATACAGGTCTATATCACCTTTAGGGTCATTGGTCTGATGTTTTAAGAGATTAAGGTGTCCCAAGATTTGAAACTCAACAATAATGTCATGAAAACGTATCTATTTTCAAAAGCAGAACCAAGAGAATGTTATATACAGTAACAGGAATATTGTTTTAAGAACAACTTTGAGTGAATAAATCATTTTGACTATTGTGTCCAAATGAATTTGAAAGAACTTATGAAGGAATATGCTACATTTGTATCCAGAAAAGAACTGACAAATAAAAGTATGTACAGAATTATTTTATATATACACATACATAGACATATATGTATCAGTATACGTATATTTGTGCATCTGTATTGTGTGTGTCCAATGGTAACCATCTCTAGGGTAAGGGGGAGGGAAGAAAGAAATTTACATAATAACTTATATATTTTAAAAAGATATCAAATTGTTCATGGTAGATTTAGTTTCATGCACAATCATCTTTTTTTTTTTTTATAATGCAATGTTGTGGTAATATTTTACCCCATTTTTGAAAAAAAATTTAAAAAAATCAAAATGTCTTTTTACTTTTTACATTTTATTTTATTTTATTATTATTTTTTAACCAGGATGCAAGCAGCATGTGATCATCAAAAACATTAATGAGTCAGCTAAGGGGGTACAGTGATCTGCCCAGAGTTAGGAAGACCTGAGTTCAAGTTCAATGACACTAGCTGTGTAACCCGCTGTAAGTCACAATCTCTATTTGTTTCAGTTTCCTCATCTATAAAATGGGGATATAATAGCACCTCTCTTACAGGGTTATTGTATCAAAAAAGGTCATTTTGCAAAGCTCTTAGCATAGGGCCTGGAACATAGTAAGGGCTAAATAAATGTTAAGTAGTATTCTTATTAATCAGTTTTCCAAATGAAATTCAAACTATTCTCTTCTTCAGTTCTAAGCCCAACTCAACAAACTGTCCACCCATGATGGACAGATACATGACTTAGTATACTAACTCAATAGGCTAACCATCAAACTAAACTTCCTGCCAGTTTGGACAGCAGATATTCTTTTACAATGCACTGTGACCTATATCAGACTATTAGGGTTTTGTTTTGTTTTGGTTTTTTTGGGGTGACCATAGCTAGCATTGAAGTTTTATTCTGCAGGTTGGCACAATTGATACAATATCAATCACAAGCAGGAACACCAGGAGTTGTTTCTTCCTACATAGAGATTGTTCACAGGGCATCTTGAATGGCAATGGCAAAATCTCTTGGAGGGATATATATCTACTTCTTTAATGTCTCATTTGAAATTAATAATCATAAGGTCAACTGAACCTCTGCAGGTAATCCCTGAAAGTCCTATATGATTTCTTAAAGTGTAATAAATGTCAACCTCCAGAGTTTCATTTCTCTCAAAAGCAGGCAGACATTCATATATATGAATGTACAGGAGCAGCAGTCAGTGACTGATTTCACTCTGGAGTCAGGCTGTACAGTTTATATGTACTTGGTGTTTTGGGGTCCCCAGCATCCCGAACCTCAACACTTCCGATAGCTGCTGCTGTCATTCCATCATTCCTTCACCTCTGGAAAGAAAAAAATAAACAAACATCTCTATCCCAGACCACCCCCAGCTACACCAGCCTTGGAACATCTAGGCAAAAGAATCTGTTTCCACTCATGCTGTAGTGGAACACAATGGACTTTCCTACTTTAGATTACATTCTTTGAAAGCTTGGGTGGGGGCTGACTAGGATAAAGAGAGTCTATGCAATCTTGTTATCAGTAAAGTCCTACAGAAGAAAAAAAAACTGAACTTAAAGTCAGGACTTTGGAAGGAAGGGAGCCTGGGAAGCTCTGTCTCCCCAAGATATTGGTAGTTATAAAAATTTTTCATATTAGTAATAGCAATTTTTCATATTCAATATATTTTCTCTCTCCTATTCAATTATAGGGCAATTATGTGTAGTAGTAGAGTACCAGACCAGGAAGACCTGAGTTCAAATTTGACCTTGGACACAAAAGCTGTGTGATCCTTAGCTAGTCACTTGGCAAGTCTGTTTTTCTGTTTCGTCAACTGGAGAAGAAAATGGCAAACCACTACAGTATCTTCTCCCCAACTTCCCCCCTAAAAAAACAATCCAAGTGAGGTCACAAACGTCAGAAACAACTGAAACAAATGAGAAACAACAAAATTCAATTGTAGACCCAGTGGCCCAGGTCATTCTCCACCTTTCCTCTACAAAATATCTGCTGAGTACCTTAAAGTAATTGAATAACAAAGCAATGCCAAGTTCAAGTGGGAAGTATTTTGGCTTAGAAAACATGTTAACTTTATCTATATTGTATTGTAATTTTAAACACTGGAAAATGCTTAACACTTGTCACACTTTTCCCAATTATATTTCAATCTGGTTCAACTAGACTAATGAATTTGATGCCTCTCATTCAAAGGGTTCCCGTTCCAACCACATGCCATAATATGGACAATATGCATCAGGTACCATGCATTTTTTTAATCAGGTGAGTGAAATATATTCCAGCTGTCTAGAAGCACAGTGAATAAAGTGGTAGACCTGGAGTCAGGAAGACGTGAATTCAAATCTAATCTGCCACTTACTAGGTTTGACCCTGGGCAAACCACTTAACCTTTGCCTTCCTTGCTTAATGGGGGTTCCAGAGCCTTCCTAATCAGGTCTGCTCTGTCCTTCTCAGACTAAAGAATATTTTCTCTAATAGAGATGAATCAAAGTCCTTCCTTCCATTGTCTATTTTCATTTTTCCATCTCCATTAAGCAGGCGTGCTTGCCTCAAACATGGCAAATAAAGTCCTTATTAATGTTTCTAACATTTATTGCATCCTGGGCTTTGACTTTCTGATTGTAATTCCTATTGTAATTATTCTAAAGTTAGTAATTAGAAAAAAGAACAAAAAGGAGAGAAGTTCTGGTAAAATGCTGAAATGACAGACTGATAAATTCAGTTTCTTCAACACCTCAAATCCGCAGCAGGTATCAATCAAGTCAATCAAGAGGAAAAGAGAAACAAAAAGAAAGGAAAGGAAAAAATCTTCACAAGGAAAAAAAATACAGAAAAACTAACATATACGATAAGAAGTAAACAAAACATGTTTCCAAAGGAATGAATAAAGAGAAGCAAGTAAAAGAAAACGCGAAGAAATATCCAGAAGGGGAAAATATTACAAAGACAAGACATAGAATCCAAGAAAAGAGAATGGAAAAACTACAGCAATCTTCAGGATGGTTGGGGGTGGTGAGAAATCACTCAATAAGAAATATAAAAGAAGATAAAGTAGCTATTAAGCAAATAGATACAAAATGGGGAACCTATGGACAGCACCGGTCATTAACATTAACTTTGGGGGTGTCATGGAACCCTTTGTTAGTTTGATGAAATCTATGTACCCTTGTCAGAATAATATTTAAATGCATAAAATAAGATTCATTATATTACACAGGGAAAATTAGGTTGAAATACAGATTTAGGAGTGAAACAATATAAGACAAACTTGAAATGGGCAAGGAAAATTAGTGTTTTAAATGAAAAAATGATTTTTGTTTCTTTCAAAACCCACCTTGTAAACGGCCTAAGAATGTAATCAAAATTTTCATAGGAGAGGAGCAAACATGGGAATGAAGCGTGGAGGAAAAAGATTCTAAGATGAAGAGGTATGCACTGGAGAGGAATTTAAAATCTATAGAATGGGGTTCTTAGATCACAAGGCAGAGGAAAGAGGGTAGGGTTGGAATGAGACAAGGGAAGAATCTGGTTGAGGTGAATATGGATCACTGAAAGGAGAGTAGGGTTTGGGGAGAGGCATAACTTACTCTTAGTTAACATTTTCTTTACTCACAAGAACTGGAGAAAAGCTGGTGTGAATGAATAGGCATTAATTTGGGGTTGGTAGCCCAGATCTCAGTAGGTGATGGGATACTCCTTGTCTTAGCTTGACCTTACAGTGTTTCCATTTAGTATCACACTGCCCATGCTCTATCATCAGGCAGCAGGGTACAGACAGAAGACTGCCCCCTGAGGGAGTGACATTTCCTCCACATACTCTTGGAGAATGGGAAGGAACTGGGCCTCTTCCCATGTGCTTGAGTTGCGGTCTTCTCCCTGTGAAAGGCTATTGAAGCACAAATTTGTTCTTTCTTTTTTCACAGATAGTAAACTACATAAATCCAGTGTACTTGGTGAAGGAAATGGATTTTGTGGATATTTTTTCTGTGAGATTATGTGTTTTTATCTGCTGTATCAAAACAGAATTTATCAGTTAAAAATAAAAAACACTACCAAGTGAGATAAAGGTCCTTTGAATCATCTACAAAAGACATTCAAATACCTAAACAAAATAAATATAATCATACATAAAATTTAAAATACTGTTGTCTCTAATTTGTTTAATAATGTAAAAATTAACTTCATGACATAAATGCCAATTTGCTTTTGGATCTTATTTTTGAGTGTTTTAAAATTTTAAAATTATAGTTATCTTTCCATTTACAGAACTATGAACACACTGTTCTGAGTCTGCTTTCCCATTTTCTAACTCTTTATATTTCCCTGTGTTTTGCACATTTGCTATTTTAAAGGTATAATTATATCTCATTAAGGGCAGCTAGGCTGCACAGGGGATACAGTGGAGGGCTTACAGACAGGAAGACTCATCTTCCTGAGTTCAAACCTGACCTCAGATACTAGCCATGTGACCCTAGATAAATTACTTAACCCTGTTTACCTCAGCTTCTTCATCAGTAAAATGAGCTGGAGAAGAGAATGACAAATCAATCCAATATCTCTACCAAAAACCCCCCAAATGGGGTCAGGAAGAGTCAGACACAACTGAACACAATAACCATACAGTTATATACCATAATTTGTTCAGAGATATTCTAATAATCAGATGTAAAATATGCTTTCTGATTCTTTTTGCTCTCAAAGTTATTGTCAATGTTTTTGTACAAATAGATTTTTTCTTTTCTTAGTAGTTGCCTCCTCTAGGTATACTCTTGTCAGGGAGGATATGAACAACTTTGTAACGATTATTCTGTAGTGGCATAGTGTTTTCTAAAAATATTGCTACAATTCAGAATTTTACCAGTAGCATAAAAATGTTCTTACTTCTCTACAGTCTAAGCAACATTAAATTTTATCCCTGATTCTATTTTTTACTACTGTTATGAATTCATCCTTAGTTATCTATCCATGTTTCCATGTTTCATACATGTTTTCTTTATGTTTTGCATTCGTTCTTGGTTATCTACCCATGTTCCCATATTTCCATGTTTTATACATGTTTTCCTTACATTTTGCATTCATCCTTAGTTATCTACCCATGTTTCCATGTTTGTATATGTTTTCTTTATATTTCAATAGGTTAATGACATTACTCTTCAACTATATTGATGATTTTAAACTATCGACTCCCTTTTTTTTTTTTTCTCAAAGAGAAAGGAGGCTAGGATAGCATGTTTGTAGACAAATGGAACAAAGAGAGTAGAGCAGGAGCTACAGAAGATTCCAAAGATAAAATGGATAGATGAATGATTTACCCAGGCCAATATTTAATCAGTGAGTTAAAGAAATTCTAAGTTTGGGCTAATGTTTGTATTTTTACTTGTGTTTGCTCAACCAGCTCTGGAGAAGTGTTGATTCTCTTTTTCCTTAAGACAGGCGAAACGGAAATGAATGTCTCTTTGACCAAAATTTGGGTACCCCAAGACCTTCATTTTAATATAGTCCATCTCCCATTATGTTAACCAATCAGGGTTGATTGGTACCCCTCAGTAACACCTACTCTTTGAAGGGCATATAAACTATGAGCCCATTATCATGAGGGGTCTTTGGCATTAGAAAGATGACCAAATGACCATCCTTTTACTAATAAACATACTGGTCTTATTAATGAAATAATTAAATTACCCCCAAAATATGTCTCTCAAACCTTTCAAATCATCACAATAGGAAACATTATGGAAAAGTGAAAAGAGATCTGGCTCTGAACTCAGAGAACTTGGGTTCAAATCCTATCCCTGACACTATCTTTGTGAACTTGGGTAAGTTACTTAACATTCCTGAGCCTCAGGTTTCCCATCTATAAATGAGACTAAATGGTCTCTGAGGTCTCTTCCAGCTCTAGACATACCAATTTATGATCCTATGAACCTGTGATTGGTAGACCTGGGATATAAATTGAGTTTTCTGAAATTTATGAATAATGACTAATAAATGTATATTGAATTGAATTAAATTCTAGTTTGGCTTTGATATCTTAAAATAGAGTAAATGAAAGGCCAATTTCCTAGAAAATTTATTGATTGAATTCTCAAATTTGTTTACTTCTGTCTGGTTTTCAGGGAGCCAAACTGGGCATTAATAAATGCCCAGTTTGCTTCCAGTACCATGTGGGCAAATTGTAACTTCACTGAAAAGTAATTTGTAATAAAGATGTGTTTTTTGCAGAGGTGGGGATCCTGCATCTCCAGGCCACATGTGGCCCTCTAGGTCCTCAAATTTGGCCCTTTGACCGAATCCAATTTTGTGAAGTTTTGATTCAGTCAAAAGACCATACTTGAGGATCTAGAAGAGCTCCCACCACTGGTTTACTGGTTTACAGGTTTACATAATTATCAGAGTATACTTATGGTCCTTCATGGAATTCTTTATAAAAGCTAACAGGCATATATGAGGAACACATACCCTTCCCTTGAAACTGTGCTTGATGAGGAGGGAAAAAACCAAAATAATAAACTAAACAAAATATATTTTCTACTGTTTGAAGAGAAATCCTTATAGATGAGGAAACTGAGGCAAACCAGGGTTAAGTTAATTGCCCAAGGTCACAAAGCTAATAAGCATTTGAGGTCAGGTTCAAACTTACAAAGATGAGTCTTCCTAATTTCAAGTCCAGAGCTCTATTAATTTTTGGTTTTTTTGGCAAAGATACTAGAATGGTTTGCCATGTCCTTGTCCAACTCACTTTATAAATGAGGAAACTGAGGCAAAAATTTAAGTGAATTATCCAAGGTCACAAAGCTACTATCTGAGACCAGATTTAAACTTAGGTCTTCCTGACTCCAGGTCCAGCACTCTATCCACTGTTCCACCTAGCTGCCCAAATAAATATTAGCTATTATTAACAGTTATTATATGGTGAAGCAATTCAGAGGATATTACTGAGTTTTTCAAAGAATTGCTATAGAGGATTAAATTCTCTATAATTAGTATTGTTACATAATCCAAAGCTTTTTATAGTGGTATTACAAATATCTATCATTAATATAGCAATACTAGATAATTAAATATAATATGTAATGATATTTTTTTCTTGTTTGGGGTTAATGGCAAAAAGAGAATTCATATCTCCGGAATCTGCTGTTAATGTACACCCATTTATATTCATATCTATCATTATTTGTATACATATATATGTATATATATGTATATAAGTGCCCATATTCATATATTAAGTAACATGAAAAAATTGGAATTAGGGTAAGGACATACATAGGTTTTATTTATTACTTTCTTTGACATGCAGAAATATTTTGATCGCAGACAAGTCATTTAACCTTTCAGTTTCTTCATGTATAAAACAGGGATAATTAACAAGTGTACACATTATTTATCTGAGTTATTTTTGAAGAAAGCCTTTAGTGACCTTCATAGTTAAATGTCAGTTAGATGAAAGTTATTCCCATAAAAAGTCTGACATAGGTAAAATAAATACTGACTCTTGTTTTTCTTCTTAATACCTTTGATACTTCTGATAACAAACCAAAATCAATGGTGTTTTATGGAACTCCCAACATAATAAAATAATAATAAAAAAAGGCATTATGTTCACAATGAGGCAGGTGAAAATTACATTGTACTCTGACTTGAGCAGAATAAACTTTAAGTGATATATTCAGTTTTGAGAACTATATTTTGTGAAGGGCATAGGTGATTTTTTTTAAAAGGGCAACTAAAATGATAATTAGTGGAAAGAGTGGGTATGGTTAGCCAGGTAAAAAAGAAGAGTTAAAAGAACATTCTGAAAGCTACTATATGGAAATGGAATTAGACTTTTCTGTTTGCCTCAGAAGGCAGAAGTGGGTCCATTGGGTGTAAGACAGGTTTAATCTTGATGTAAAGAATTTTCCAACCATTAGAGGTATCCAAACTGGAAAAGTCTACCCACCTTGGAGAATACTGCTTCTACTAATTGAATGTCTTCTAGCTAGATGTATTATTAATGTATTTTTTGCTCAATGTTAATGTATTTTTGCTTAATTTGAAGATCTTTCCCACCCATTAATAGGTCCATGTGACCTGCTTAAATTGCATGGAAGCCTAAGTCACATGTGGTAGGAGTTTGCTGAACAGGTGGAACAGGAAGGGTGGAGCAGAGCTGAGAGGACTTTGGTGAGAACAGTTAGGGTGAAGGAGAGAGGACACAGAGGAACTGAAGGGTTGGGTTCTACTGATAGAATAAAATTGGGAGTATGGGTATGGGTGAAATGGAAGCCAGATGATTTTCCAAGGCTGTGGAAATTATAACACATGGGAAAGATAATATCGTAACTGTTGTTTATTCAGGAGGAGACTACCAAATTATACCCTTACCTCATATATTGTACTGTGAATGAGGCTATGATGATGGGTTCATGGACTTCAGAAGCACAGCTGACCCTATATCTACTCTGCTGCTTGTTGTTTCCTTATTTCTTTTTGGCTTTTTGTCTGTTAAACCTGTGTGCTAGATCTATTTCCTGCAGGTTTAGTACCCTCCACCTGCAGAAGTCTGATAACTTAAGCCAGGTGTCACCCCCAGTCCATAACTGTGATATGTCACCCCTGGACCTGGTACTTACCAAGCTCTGGATGCCAGTTAAAGAACTGACCTCTCAAATGGGACCTCTTGGGTCAGGGACAACTCTGTAAAATTTCAGCAGGAAGTAGCTATAGAAGAAGGGACTTTAGCTCTTATCCCAAGATCTTAGACCCCATTCAATTGAGGGGGAAATGATGGGGTGCTTGTATTCAAGACCCACCCTAAGATACTGTTTTATGTTCTTATTTTGTGTGATCTCTGTCGTATTGTTGTAAAGTTCTGTTGACACCAGTTGCCCCATTGACCTATGAATAAGATTTTTCTTATGAATAAAAAAGATCTTGAGACTGAATGTATTGTTAATGTATTTCTGCCTAATATTAATGTATTTTTGCTTAATTTGAAGATCTTTCTCACGCATTAATAGACCCAAGTGCCCTGCTTAAATCACATGGAAGTCTAAGTCACATGTGGTGGGAGGACCTTGCTGAAAAGGTGGACAGGAAGGGTGAAGCAGAACTGGGAGGGAGTTAGTGAGAACAGTTAGAGTGGAGGGAGAGAGGACAGAGGCAGGCACAGCTAGTCTTGTGAGTGTTTGCTTGTGGGAAGGCCCTGCCAGAGGGGAAAGGCTTGGGAATGATGCTGTCCTCTGCAGTGCTAATGTGTATTGACTTCTTGGTTACTATGATGGATTTGTCTTTCTAGTGTTAGGATCTCACTTTCTGGTATGAATAAATGTTTTTCTTCTGCCTTTTATACAGAGAGTCTTTTATACTTTGCAATTTATAACTGTGCCAGTATATTCATAGTCACTGTTGGTGCTATGGCAATACTACCCTAGATCACCTCTTCATTCTATATATGGAATTCTTGTTTACATATGAGTTGGATATTTAGATTTGGATATTAGATAGAATATTTATAATCATGGTTGGCTAAAATATAGAATTCATGAAGGGAAATAGAGTAAGATAAGGCTTGGAAGTCAGTCTAGAGATAAACTATGAAGGGCCTTGAATAATACAGTAAGGACAGATCAAACTAGGTTGGTGGTTTTGTGATAGTAAAGCCAGGGAAAGAAATAAGATCCACTGTAAAGGGAAAGTTGACATGACTTAGCAATTGCCTGGGTTGAAGGGAGTGGGAAAGAGGGAAGAATCAAAAATAATTCCCATGTTATGAGTTTATCAAAAAGGTGGAATTAGGGGTTCGAGGAAAAAAAGAGAAGGGTTGGAACAATCCTACAGGGAACATGGCAGGGGGGCAACCAGAGATAACTATGCAACAATGGTCAATGATATACTAGTAAAGAATAACTGATCTAAAAAAAATGGGAGGGAGAAAGAAGACCCACTCTTAATTTTAATCTTCATTATTAACATTTTCTCTATCACCTTTTTAAAGTCTAGACAATCAGAAAACAACAACAAACTCTGATTTCTAGCAATTGCCAATTTTTGAGGTGTGATATTCAGACTGAACATTTAACAATTGACTAGTTGCACAGTGCAGCACTTTGACAGTGAAACAGTAAAGGATACAGTTGTAGTTAGATGGTCTGAAATTTTAGTTGATGGGAAAAGAACTCAGATGTAGGGGGGGGTGAAGAAATCAGAAATAGGGGAAAGAAAGTATAACAAATAAATAAAGGATGGAAGGCACTACTTTATTATAATGGGTAACTACAAAGTTAACAATTAGGAGATGGAAATGAAGCCAGGACAGAACTGATAGATTGGGAAGAAAGGTAAGAATCAAGTCCCTAGAGGTCAGGATAAGGGCAAAAGAATATCATTATGAGAAGAATGGTTCCTAATGAAAGATAACTCAATGTCCCACTCATTCCCCCACCAAAAAAATTTTTAAGACTTCTTGTTAGCTGCAGCACCACACGATGGCTGTTCCATCAGGAAAGAACTTCTATATCTTTGTTTCTATCTGTCAATATCCTTGTCTCTACATTCTCCTTTTATAGGTTAACCATTCATCTATAATTTTAATCCTATTTACTTCTATCCTTCTTACTTCCTTCTTCTACTTCCATTACTTCCCTATGTTCATGCTCTTTCAATTATCCCTACTAATTCAGAAATTTCACCTTCCCCTCTCCATTGACTCCTACTGGTCAAGATTCAAACCCTGTAGATCTCTCCTACTGTGTAGAGAATCTGCAGGAGAAAGATCATTGACATTTCTCAATGGACAAAATGTCATATGCCTACTATTCCATCCATAAAAATCCCTGTAAGAATAATACGCACATGCCTTGGGAAATCTTGGAAAAGTTGAGAGAGGGTCCTATAAAAATTTACAAATTACCTATAGTATACTATACCTTTATATTTATGCAATTGATAGAAAAGTATGAAGAATGCAAGATCCTAATGTGCTTATTGAAAGATGAAAATATTTGATTTACTAAGACAAATTACCACCTTATTAATAACAACTAGCATTTATATAGCATTTTGCATGTTTTATCTCTTGATTAAAAAAACTCTTGCTCAACAAAGTATTTTGATGGCATATATCATGATCAAACAGAAATTTGTAAAAGATGAGATAACATTCATTGACAATATATTGACACAATAGGTATAATATTAATTGACAATGCTCTGATTAAGTACTGCTTTAAAAAATGCCACCATTACAGAAGATATTCAGAATGTAGTTCAAATGAAAAAGAAATTCCCTATAAATGGTGAGGACTTCCAGATGTTTCTGTTGGCAGGTAACATTGGTTTGATTGTACCAAGTCGCAGGATATATCTTTTAAATCAGGTCCATAATGCTTCCAAAGAGTTTGGTTTAGATACATACATAGGTATAGCACAGGAAATCTGAGATAACTGAGGAAACAAAATTTCAAGCTTCTGACCCTATTGATTTTTAAGCAATGCATGCCAATTATGTAATAAATCAGGACCAGGTCCCTCAGCTTGCACTGGACACTAAATATAGGGGAAGACAGATTTTTGTGAATTAAAAGCAAACAATTACCAGGATATAAACCAGGAGAGAAGATTAGCTAATCTGATATCTATTTGGAGGAAAGATTAGGGACTTCCTGAATTAGAAGAGGGATGAGAGAGTTTTGGGAGTGTGGAAAAAGGAGAGCAAATGGGTAGACTTCTCTGGATATGAAACAAGATGCCACTCAATTCCCATGATTAGCAAGAAGGTGAAATTTAGAGGAAGTAAAACTTGTTTCAAAATTTACAGTCTTGCAAGATGGGGCTAGGCTGGTTCACATAATTCTCATAATTTCTCCCTTTGATCAATGGGGGATGGGGTCAACTCACTCCCCCATGGATCACTTATGAAGTTTTTAATGTACTCAAGCTCTCTATCACATTATTTACCAAGAAGAGACCACTGGGAAACATTCTTCTGCACAGCTTACTACAACAGCTAATACAAAGTCTAAGTACAATAATGATGATATC
Organism: Potorous gilbertii; assembly: GCA_028658325.1. NCBI lineage: Eukaryota > Metazoa > Chordata > Mammalia > Diprotodontia > Potoroidae > Potorous > Potorous gilbertii. Next base: position 329,745,789 of record CM053771.1, read on the forward strand.
CACTAAGGAAACAAACTTTATTTAGTATTCTATCAGTACTTAGTATCAAACAGTCTTATCCTGTTGCTTTCACAAATTTTACTATTCCATTTAACTAGAAAACATTTACATCTTAGTACTTTGTCTAATTTCTCTCTTAGGAGAATATTATCCTTACGTCATAATTTAACAAAAATAAATTTTAAATCTTTCTTACTCTATTAACTAATAGAGTTAGTATTTCAATTACAAAACTTCTACAGTTTATAACTATTTATAGAAATTTGCTACAAAAGGAAAAAAAAGAGAAAAATATTCATAACATCAAGAATATTCCCCCAAAGGCACATATTGACCTGACATATGCATTAAAAGGAGAAAAAACTCCCCTAGCTTTATTTTATTCCAGGCATGATTTATATTTCACAGTCAGTCATGTAACAAAACTGCACACTTTCCATAGGGTACCACAGTGAGGCTCAGAATTAATCAGATGGGAAAATTTCATGTTCAGCATGGGAAAACTAACTCAAGCACATCCTATCTTAGGGCAAGCCAAGATTGTCCCTTCAACTTCTCCCAGGGATAGACATCCACCTGTAGCAGTTCTCAGACTACAACACATGCCATTTTCTCCCTAAATGTTGGATTGTTCATTTTATGACAATTCATGTAACCATTCCTGAAATCAAAACTCGAAACAATATTATAATTACCCACATTTGTTTCCCCACAAATAGTAAAATTTCACTAATCATAGCTTAGGGCTTGGACATTATTAGTTTTCTCGATAATTACATTTTTGATAATTACATTTCATTTATCCTTTACTTACAAATTAAAAACACCAAATTTGGAATCCTTCCAAAGAACACATAACTGTGAATACATGATAGTTCGCTCAAACCTCACTTAACAACAAACATAGCTCAAATTCAAACACCCTATCTTAAAATTCTTGAATTCAAAGCCCATTGTTGTCAAGTTGGTTCAAAAATGGAATTTTTATTACAGTTTATTTGGACAAAATTTCATAATTTTAGATAAGTGATAACAAATAATTCAAGATGAAAATTCATTCTTTATTATAATAAACTTGTAAATTCCCTCTTTTGACAAGGAATAGGATAGAGAATACTATTTTCTCAGTTTTAGGTTTTCAAACTTCAGAACTTTAACACTTTACAGCGTGCAGTCAGCAGGACTGATAAGATGTTATGATTCAAGTCTCAAGAGAAGTCCCAGATAAGCATATCTTAAAGGGTCTATGCATATTTTCCCCCCCACAATAACTCATCATCATCATGTTCATCACCATCTATTTTAAAACAAAACACATCCCATTACTTAACATTTTTCAAATATCTATTCTTTTATCACATCCTTTTAAAAGCTGAAGTCATAATCTAATGGCACCCAGGTTAAAAGAGAAGTTTTTTGTCTTACAGTGTTTTGATACTGCAATTCAAATGTCACAATATAAGAAATTTTAGAAGCACAATAACATGCACAATACCAGTCAGATGATGTCAATTCAGTCAAATGTAGTTCCAAATAACCTTACATAGAAAATCATTCATTTGAAATTTTATGCTAACTGCATCTAAACCTAGTAAAAAAAATTCCATATAGAACAATTACATTCATTAAAAAAGAAAAATGATAATAGTCAATAATAATATAGTACTTACTATATGGCAGGCACTGTTTTGAGCTCTTTGAGATCATTATATGAGTTGATCCTCATACAATCCTGAGAAATGGGTGATAATCTTATGTCTTTTACAAATTAGGTGACTGAGTCAAACGGTGGTAAAGTTATCTGCTATACATCACACAGGTAATGAATTTCTTAATGCCATGTAGCCAATGCAATTAGTATTAGGTTTCTGATTTATCATAGTTATCCTATTTAGTTTCAGAACAACGTATCGTCAAAATCAAATCTGGATTTTTAATTACTAATGGTAACAATTTAAATTAAAAAACATAATTCCCAAGGGCCATTTGTTGGCAGCACTTCAAAATTTTAGAGCTCATTTTATCAATTAGCTCATTTTCAAAGATTCACAATAGTACTACCATCTCCCTATAACTTTTTCTTTATATCTTTTTAAACCACACAAAAGTCAACTTCATTCTTTTTTTATTCATAACCTGGCCCCTTTCCTTGAGACTTTTCAGTTTCAATGCCTGGCAAAAGACAGGGAAAAGCTCCAAGTAGCAGCCTCACCATCTCATGAGGTTTCAAAAGATTAGGATACAGTCTTAGAATGGTCTTTCAGGAGAAGTCATATCCCAGATTAACTAAAGAAATGATCTTCATTCATTTTAATTTTTCTTTGTAATTTAGTGCAAAAAGTTTAAAACAACCTGGGATTAATTACAAAATAGTTATCTTTTTGGGTTTTTAAAAGCTTACAAATGCATCTTTCTAATATTCTTTGGTGATCCTGCCTCTAATTTACATAACAAATTAGTTGTGTTACATAAGACTTTGAAAATTCTATTTAAGGATTCCCAAAAGGCATTCCTAATTCCCAGCCATCTCCCCACCTCCTGTCATTGCGAATATCTATCCCTATTTTCCAGAACAGAGTCTGGGTTCAGGCAATGATGAGGGCAAAATATATGGTTTCCTATGTTTGAGGGTAGACTTTGGCAGTCCCTCTTCATAGGATCATCTTCACTATAAATCACCCTTTCCATGCCTTAATTAAACTTTACTTAAGTTGCTCCATGATGTAAACAAGCTTTTCTCTTTTCATCATTAAGAAAGGTTAATAAGAGGCAGTTCTCAAACACTAGATAAATTTAAACTGCAAACTGCAGATTTATTTTTCCCTTTTTTCTTTGTCCTTTCTTCTTTGTCCTTTGTTCTTTTCCTTTATTGAACAAAAACAATAGATCTCTTATTCTCCAGAGAAAGAGTGGTAAGTGATCAACTCTGTTTTCCCTGTAACTTTAATTGACCCTTCTCAAATCTCTTTCCCTACTCCAAATTTTTCCCTCCAGAAAGGGGAGTGAGGTGCATGAACTTAATCTGCAAATGTCTAAAAATCTACTAAGACTGTTTTTAAGAAATTTCCATGATTTGGAAATTTACAGAAAAGATACTACATTTCAGTTACAAATTCAGCCTCTAATTCATTTATAATGCCACAAATTTCTACAAACCAGGAAAAAAGTTACCCTTTCTTTATCTGATTTTATCTCCGTAAACTCAATCTAACCAAGACTGAAATGAAGCAAAGTATCTTGCAATTTTTTTTTCTCTTTAATCTAATCTCCCACTGAAAGCCTAAAGTGGGAGTTAGTCCTGCTTTCTTTGACAGAGAGTTTACAATCTTGCTTACTTGAACAGTGAAATTACAGAAAGCTGAGAGAACTGCTTAAAGTGCAAAACTTCATTAATCTTTCCCAGCGTACTACTCTTTGGCTGTAGCTTTTCAATAGTCCTTCTGGTTGGCTGCATTTTCCCCTTAGAAATCTTCCAAGGTAGCAGAATCTACAAACACCACTAGACATGACAAAAGAGAAAGATTTTTCTGAGCATTTTACAAAGAAACAAAAATACAAATAGAGCAATAAGACAAACAGATTTGCTAGCCTCCTTATCTCCTAGTGAAAGTCTAATCACAAAGCTTTTGATTTGCCATAATTAAAAGTTCCTTCTTCAGGTCAAATTTTGACTCATTTGGATTTTTACACAGTTTAGGATAATCTGAGAGCTTTATCTTTTAGTCACCTTCTCTATCCCTATATAGGAAGCTATACCAGTTTCCAGGCCAATAAAACTTTTTCCTTAAGGGGTATGAATTTATAAGTGTGCTCTTCACCTGGTCCCAGGCCAAATGAAAAATTTCCAGGGGGTTTCCCCTCAATATGCTGGTATCAGATTTCATTATGCTCATTCACCAACTATGGTTATTTGTGACTTACCAATATGGTTATTTGTGACACGTATACTCTTCTCCAACTTAAGTGGAGGCTTACCAATTCCCTTAAAGGCCCAAATGTTAAGCCTTAAGTTGTTTCTGAAGAATTGAGAATGAAGGGGAGTCCAACCTCTGGGGGTATTCTTCCACAAAGAAGTCCTGTGGTGAGGAACCTACCTGTGCAGGTTCTAGGTTATTTTGAAAAATTGTCTGGGGTTTGGATTTTTTGTCTTGACCCATTTATCTTTGCCAAAGAATTCTGACGTGTAATTGTAACAGCAATTCAAATGGAAAGATCTTTCTCATTCATTAACAGGCCCAAGTGATTTGCTTGAGTCACTTGGAGAACTAAGTCTCATTTGGTGGAAGGAGCTTGCTGAACAGGCAAAACAGGAAGGATGGAACAGAACCAGGAGGAAGTAGGTGAGCAAGGTAGGTGCAGAGGAGAGAGGACTTAGGCAGGCAGCTAGGCAGGCAGGCAGGCAGGTAAGGCTCAGGTTCATGAGTGTTTGCTTGTAAGAAAGCCCAGATAGAGCAGGAGGAGACTTGGGAATGGCTTTGCTCCCTATGGAGAGTCCTTTATACTTTGCAATTGAGAACTACGCCAGCATATTCAGTCACCACCAGTGCTGTGAATATTGCCTTGGCAATACAGTAATCAGGAATAACTGAGCAATCAAAACTTCAAGCTTCCAAGCATATGAATGTATTAAGCAATGCATGTCAATTACAAAGCAAATTGAGACCAGACACCTTAGACACCTTAGTTGGTTCTGGACCCTAAATACAGAGAGATAGATTTTTGTACGTTAAAAGCAAACAGGATACAAATTAGGAAAACATGATTAGGTAATCTGATTTCTAATTGGAGGAAGGACTAGGGATTTTCTGAGTTGGGAGGGGGGGGGTCAGTGAGTTTGGGAAGTTGGGAGGAGGGAGAGTGAGCAGGTGAACTTTCTTGAATGGGAACAAGGATGTCACTCAATTTCCATGATGAGCAAGGACACAAAATTTCCAGAAAAATGAAGCTTAAGTTTCAAAATTTAGTCAGTTTTACAAGATAGCCAGTTTGGTTCACACATTTATCTCATGGGAAAATAAAACAAAATAAATAAACAAAGAATACTGGTTGTCCAGATAATGATATACAGTTTGAGGGACAATCCATATAGCCAATATATTAGCCAATATATATATATTATATATCTTGAACAGAAACTATATATGGAGGATTAGCTAGTCTTAGAAATGAGTAGGAAGAGAGTATGCTAGGTTAGTTTTTTAAAATAGTCTTGGGCATCAAGGAGAATCCAAGTGGAGAAGAATTCTAGGGGGAAGGAAGCCACTATAGCCTTCATCATGTTACAGAAAAGTGTAAAAGAGACTGAAGATAATTGAGCAAGCATGGTTGAGTGCTTGAAAACTCTTAGAAAAGTGTCTTTTGTCTAATATATGCCTCTTTTTAAATATGAGGTAAAATGTTTGACCCATCACTATATAACGTTGGCACAGAACTGCTATTGTTACTGTTTCCAACAGCAGTAAGATATTTGAGCTGTTTTATTCTTGTTTTCTTGCAGCCCCCATGATCAACAATGTGCTCTAGAAAAGTGCTTTAACCTAGGAGAGGGGAATTAAACATCAGATGAACTTGACTTCTTTAGCACCTGACTTCCATGAAATTCAGAGTTTCTTAAAGGAGCAAAGGAAAGAGGGAAGCTGAGCAAAAGTAAAAGAACATAGTGAGTGTGTGTGAGTGTGTGTGTGTGTGTGCGTCCTTCATTGCCAAAGAAGACCGTGCCTTGCACTTTTTTTTGACTGAGGGAAGGCTGTGCTGGTTACCAGCCTCACTTCTCCTCTAGAGTCCTCTGAATCCAGTGACCAGATATTCATCAGGATGACTGGAGATGACCCAGGATGAGGCAACTGGAGGTAAGTGACTTGCCCAAGGTCACACAGGTAGTGAGTGTCAAGTGTCTGAGGTGAGATTTGAACTGCTCTGGTGCTGTATCCACTGCAGCAACTAGATGCCCTCCAAAGAACATAGGCTATTATGTAGGGAAATAGATTCTGGCTGGAGAATGTTGAACTAGTTGAACACATGATTTTGAGATTCATTTCAATATTCTAGTAATGCAAGGTGGCCAAAAAGCATTAGTGTGGTTTGAGTTTTAGTAGTTTTTATTTAA
>CM053771.1:329752394-329782242 GCA_028658325.1 Potorous gilbertii
ATGAGAGGAATGGATTAGAGTTAGGATACTTAGCAATCTTTGATCTTCCTACTTATTCCTACTGTATGATTTTCCACAAATCACATAGCTACTATAAGTTTCAGTCTCTTCATCTGTAAACAGAAATAATACACTATATCATAGAGTTTTCTGAAAATCAAAGGAGATAAAATGTAGAATGATTAGTAAACCTTAAAACATTATATAAATGCCTGGTATCTACATTGCCATTATATTTTTTTAAAAATTTAATATATATTTTTCAGTTCTCAACATTCACTTCCACAAGAATTTGAATTCAAAATTTTCTCCCCATCTCTCCCCACCCCCTACCCCAAGAGAGCATGCAACCCCATCCACCCCTTCCTCAAGTCTGTCTTCCTTTCCATCACCCACCCTTCTTCCATTCTCTCTTCCCTTCTGTTTTCCTGTAGGGAAAAACAGATTTCTATATTCCATTGCCCACATATCTTAATTTCTAGTTGCATGCTAAAACAATTTTTAACATTCATTACTAAAGCTCTGAGTTCTATATTTTTCCCTCCCTCCCCACCCAAGTCCATTGAGAAAACAAGCCATTCAATATAGGTCATACATGTGTAACAATGCAAAGCACTTCCATAACAGTCATGTTGTAAAAGATTAACCACGTTTCCCTTTGTCCTATCCTGCCCTTGATTTATTCCATTCTCTCCCTTAACCTGTCCTCCCACAATAATGCTTGCTTTTGATTATCCCTTTCCCATATTTGCTGTGCCTTCTATTATCGAGTGTGTATTATTCCTCTGTAAGCCAAATCCTATGACAGTAAGGCTTACTCATATCCTTTCATCTCCCCACTTTTTGCCGTCATTTTAAAAGCACCTTCTTCCCTCTTCCATTCTCTACATTCCACCTCTCCCTTTCTCCTACTCCCAGTACATTCCATTCAACAGCAAATTTTATTTTTTTTAGGTATTCTCCCTTCACATTCAGTTTACCCTGTGCCCTCTGTCTATGTATATACACACATATGTGCATACATATACACATGTACATACCTACACACGTGTTTGTCCTTTGTAGACAAAGAAGACCATGCCATCAGAGAAATAATGACATGACTTGCACTTGACTTTGTTTTGAGTGAGGGAGGACTGTGCAGGTCACCAGCCTCATTTCTCCTCCAGATCCATCTGAATCCAGTGACCAGATATTCATCAGGATGACTGAAGATGACCCAGAATGAGGCAATGGGGGTTAAGTGACTTGCCCAAGGTCACACAGCTAGTGAGTGTAATGTGTCTGAGGTAGATTTGAACTCAGATCCTCTTGACTCCTGCACTGGTGCTCTATCCACTGCACCACCTAGCTGCCCTGACTTACACACATATAGTATACACATATATACATACCCATACACACCTACATATATATTCCCTCTATCTACCCTAATACTGATAAAGGTCTTATGAGTTGCACTTAACATCTTTCCATGGAGGAATGTAAACAGTTCAACTTTAAGGAGTTCTTTAAGGCTTCTCTTTCCTGTTTACCTTTTCATATTTCTCTTGATTCTTGTATTTGAAAGCCAAATTTTCTATTCAGGTCTGGTCTTTTCAACAAGAATGCCTAGAAGTCCTCTATTTCAATGAAATTCCATTTTGTTCCCCTGAAGTATTATACTCAGTTTTGCTGGGTAGGTGATTCTTGGTTTTAATCCTATCTCTTTTGACCTCTGGAATGTCATATTCCAGCCCTTATGTTCCTTAGTAGGGGATTGTGTTCTCCTGATTGTATTTCCATAGTACTTGAATTGTTTCCTTCTGGCTGCTTTTAATATTTTCTCCTTCATCTGGGAACGCTGGAATTTGGCTACAATATTCCTAGGAGTTTTCCTTTTGGGGTATCTTTCAGGAGGTGATCGGTAAATTCTTTCCATTTCTATTTTACTTTCTGGTTCTAGAATAGCAGGATAGTTTTCCTTGACAATTTCTTGGAAGCTGTTTTTCTGATCATGGTTTTCAGGTAGACCAATAATTTTTAAATTATCTCTCCTGGATTTGTTTTTCAGGTCAGTTCTTTTTCCAATGAGATATTTCACATTGTCTTCTATTTTTTCATTCTTTTGGTTTTCTTTTATAATTTCTTGGTTTCTCATAAAGTTATTACCTGTTCCATTCTAATTTTTTAAAGAAGTATTTTCTTCCATGGGCTTTTGAACCTCCTTTTCCATTTCATTAATTTTTAAAGCATTATTCTCCCTCACTGGCTTTTTGAGCCTCTTTTGCCATTTAGCTTAGTCTATTTTTAAAGGGGTTATTTTCTTCAGCATTTCTTTGGGTCTCATTTGGCAAGCAGTTGACTCGTTTTTCATGATTTCTTGCATCACTCTCATTTCTCTTCCCAATTTTTCCTCAAAATCCTTTTTGAGCTCTTCCATTGCTTGAGACCATTGCATATTTTTTTGGAGGTTTTGGATGTAGAAGCATTGACTTTGATGTCTCCCTCTGATGGTATACTTTACTCTTCCTCAACCAAAAAGATGGAAGAAAATACCTGTTCACCAAGAAAGTATCCTTCTATAGTCTTATTTTTTCCCCCTTTTTTGAGCATTTTCCCAGCCAGTTATGCGATTTTTGAGTCCTTTGTTAAGTGGAAGGTATACTTTAGGGACCTGTAAGTTCTCAGTTCCTCCAAGGTGGCACAATCAAGGAAGTAGAGTTTACTCCTCTCCTGGCCTGCACTCTGATCTGTGAGCAACCAGAAGCACTCTTTTCTGCCCTGCAAGTGTGAGCAGAATTCCCTCTCCACAGTCACCACCAGCTCCACTTCGCCAGTGCTCCTCCTCATCCCAGATCCGCCACTCAGCACTGAGATCCAGATCAGCTGCTCAATCTCCCAAGGATCTTTAGGTGAAGGGCCTCAAAAGTAGATGCTGCAGCAGTCACAGTGGCTATTGCTGCTCTGGGGCTGGGGTTGGACTGTACTCCCCTCTCATCCAGGTGAAAGAGCTTTATCACTGATCCTTGAAGTTGCCTTTGGCGTTTGTAGGTTGAGAAATCTGGAAACCACAGCTGCTACCCATGATGCCAAACCATGAAGCCTGCTCCAGTTTTGTCCTTGCTGTGCCACGTGGACTGTCCTCCACTCTGAGCCTGGTGTGATAGACCTGTCCTGTCAGCCTTCCAGGCTGTCTTGGGCTAGAAATCTGTTTCACCGTCATTGGTGGCTTCTGCCGCTCTAGAATTTGTTTAGTCATTTTTACAGTTGCTTTATGGGATATGGAGGGGAAAACTGGAGGTCTGTCCTTCTGCTTCACCATCTTCCATCATCATTATTGTGAATCTCATTTTCTTTCTTTTTTGGATAGAATTCACAAAGAAGTTGTCATTGGACAAGTTAATTCTATCCTACTATTACAGATAATGGCAGTTAGGTTCAATAGAGCAGTGGGCCTGAAACTGGGGAGATGACTCTTCCTGAGCTCCCATTTTGGCTCAGATACTTACTATAGCCATGTGACCCTGGGAGGTCACTTAAGCCTTTGTGCTTCTGTTCCCCATCGTTAAAATGAGCTGGAGAAGGAAGTGGCAAACCCCTTCAACACATTCGTCAAAAAAACCCCAAATGTGGTCACCGAGATTGAACACAAGTAAAATGACTGAATAACAGAAAATATAGCCAGGGATAGGGCCAAATATAGAGAACTTCCTGATGAGGAAACTCCCTCTAATAATGCAGATTGCAATTTCTCTGCAATTTATAATCTTAGAAATGTGCCCAGTGATGAAATGTAAGAGTTACTTAGACTTACACAATCAATATGTCCCCGGCTTCAAGGCCAGCTACTGTATCTCTGTCTTATTATTTTTAAAAAAATTAATGTTATTGATAAAAAAGCAGCAATATATCCTTATGCTAAATACTTTTGAATTCTTTCACCATATGGCAGGATAAAATATCTTCAGTTTAAAACCCTCAGGAACAGGATTAGATTTTTAAAAAAATATCTTTCTGATTTCTTGTAAGGATGGTAAGAATTTAAATAATAAAATATTTAAATTAGAAGAATATATCAAGTTGTACCTCCCACCAAATAGAGGAATTATAGTATCACTGACAAATACCCATTCAGTCTGTTTGAATACTTCCAAAATCTGGGAACTCTCCATCATGAAACATTTCTACTCTTGGACAGATATAACATTTAGAAAATTCTTTTTTTTCTGTTGAGCCCAAAATACCTTCCCTCTAGTTTACTTCCATCTTTTGTAGTTAAGCAGAAAAGCATTTTTTTCCCCTGCACATGAAAGATATTTGAAATATCTAAATATTTGAAAATATTTGAAATATTTGAAAAAACTGATATGTAAATCTCCCTTTAAAATTATCTCCTCTAGATTAAACATTCCTAGTTCCTTCAGCCAGTGTCTTCTTCATTTGACATGATTTCTTTGATTTCAAGCTCCGTCTCCCTCGTCTGAACTCATTTGAGCACACTTGTGTCCTTCTAAAAATGGATCAGAATTTTCATCCTCTTCTTACCTGTGCAGTCTGACCAGATCACTACTTTCACTAATCACAAATATTTTACCAAAGCACAAAATTAAGTCTTTTGCATGGAGATTTTACTTTATTTTTAAAAAAAGTTTTTATTGATGTTTTGATTTTTTTTATGCCACCACAATTTCCCTCAGTATCCTTCTTCCTCCTCCCAGAGAGCCATCGCATATGCAAAATTGCATTTTAAAAACAAAAAAAAATTAAAAATAAAAAGATAAATCAATATATTAGAAATTTTTTAAATGCAATGTGCAATATATAGATCATGGTGTGGAAGTCCTCTTATTCTTTCATTCCTGCCTTTTCATCATTTCTCTTGATAGTCTAGATCTTTAATTTTTAAATATTGTTATTTTATCAATTTATGAAAAATATCTCTCATATTATTGATATAGACAAGATATAGATTAAATTACGTAGTACTGAATAGGAGAACATTTTTTTTTATATCTGAGAATAAATACTGACCTCAGCTTGCATTGTAACATGAATATTAGTGCTTGAAGCCAATTAGTTTTTTAAACAGATAAATATTCTCTTCGTGATCTTGTTCATATGGTTATGAAATCAATGGAGAAAATATTAATAATGCAGGTTAAAAGGAAAAGTGTGTCTTATGCAATCATAAGCAGAGTGTTAAATATTTAAGAGTACACTATGCTATAGAGTATGGGGCTACTAGACCAACTAATACCCAGACCCACGAGTTGGGTACCCAAAACACTGCTTAGCTTTCTTTAAGTTTAGAAGAATAATTTTGAAGGATTGGGGGGTACTTTAGTACTACCACTCAAAAGTTCTCTCAAGCATGTTTAAGCCAATGTAAGTGATTAGTTAAAAGCTGCCTAATATCCATAGACCAATTAGCTTTTACAGAGCAACATCTACTGAAAAAGTAAAGAAAGAAAAGAATTATAAATAATAACCACGAAAACAATAGAGCAAAAACAAAGTAAAGAATAATTCAATACTCTCCTAGTCTCAATCATGGCATGCAATTTCACTACAGTCAATAGAAAGAGTAGATTTAATATATGGTTATTTTCATATATTCCCTCCCAACAAAATTTATTTTTGGATTTAGCATCCTGATGACGTAATTGTTTCCTTGCTTGTTGGACCTCATGAATTGGTTTCTGGACTGAATCACTGCTGAGTTGGATCAAGTATTTTGCTTCTCAGATCTATTTCCTCCTTAGACTTGGCTGTTGCAGCTACTGACAAACTCTGCTATGAACTCTACTGTCAGGAGCTCTAGAGACTCGACTATTCAAAATACAGAAAGTTATAACAGGATCTTTTCTGTCTTTAATGCTCAGTGATTTAATATCAGGAAAGACCTAATCAATCAATAAACATTATTAAGTGCCTACTATATATTAAGAACTGTACTAAGTGCTGATGATACAAAAAAACTCACATAAATTATCTGGATTTTTATATATTACCAACAAAGCCTAATAGCAAGAGGTAGAGAAATACCATTTAAAGTTACTGCAGACATTTTTTGAGAGTCTACCTGCAAGACAAATCCAGAAATTATATGAACACAATTACAAAATCCTTTTCACCCAAATATATTTAGATCTAAATAAATGGAAAAACAGCAGTTACTCATGGATAGGCTGAGCTAATATAATAAAAATGGCAATTCTACCTAAATCAATTTACTTATTCAATGCCAAACCAATTCAACTACCAAAAATTATTTTATAGAGCTAGAAAAAAATAACAACAAAATTCATCTGGAAGAACAAAAGGTCCAAAACATCAAGAGAATTAATGAAAAGAACTGCAAGGAGAGGTGGCCTAGCCATATCAGATCTCAAATTGTATTATGAAGTAATAATTACCAAAACTACTTGATATTGGCTAAGAAACACAGTGGTGGATCAGTGGAATATGTTAGGTACATAACACACAGTAGACAATGACTACAGTAATCTACTATTTGATAAATCCAAAGACTCCAGTTTCTGGGATAAGAAATCACTATTTAAGAAAAACTGCTGGGAAAACTGGAAAGGACTATGGCAGAAACTAGGCACAGACCAACATCTTACACTGTGAACCAAGATAAAGTCAAAATGAATATACAATTTAGATATAAAGTCTGATACTATAAGCAACCTAGGAGAGCAAGGAATAGTTTACCTGTGAGATTATGGAGAATGGAAGAATTTGTGACCAAATAAGAGATAGAGAACATTATGATGCAAAATGGATCATTTGGATTACATTAAATTGAAAAGTTTTTGCACAAACAAAGCCAATGCAAGCACAATTAGAAGGGAAGTAAAAAGTAATTTTTATATTCAGCATCACTTATAATAAAGGCCTCATTTCTAAAATATATAGAGAACTGAGTCAAATTTGTAAGAATACAAGTCATTCCCCAATTGATAAATGGTCAAAGGACATAAACAGGCAGTTTTCAAAGAAATTAAGGCTATCTATAGTCAAATAAAAATGCTTTAGATCACTATTGATTAGAGAAAAGAAAATCAAAACAACTCTGAGGTACCACATCACACCTATTATATTGGCCAACATGACAAAACAGGAAAATGAAAAATGTTAGAGAAAATGTGGGAAAATTGGAACACTAAAGCATTGTTGGTGGAGTTGTGAACTGATCCAACCATTTTGGAGAGCAATTTGGAACTATGCCCAAAGGGCTATAAAACTGTGCATACCTTTTGATTCAGCAATACCACTTCTAGGGTCTGTATCCCAAAGAGATCATACAAATGGGAACAGGGTTTACATGTACAAAAATACTGATAGCAGCTGTTTTTGTGGTGGCAAAGAATTGGAAATTGAGGGTATACCCATCAATTGGGGAATGACTCAACAAGTCATGGTATACAAATATAATGGAATATTATTGTGCTATAAGAAATGATGAGCAAGCAGACTTAAGAAAAACCTAGAAAGACTTACATGAACTGATGCTGAGTGAGGTGGGCAAGATGAGAATATTATACCTAGTAACAGCAACACTGTGTGATGACTAACTTTGATAAACTTAGCTCTTCTTAGTAACGCAAAGATCTAAGGCAACTCCCAGACTCATGGTGGCCGATACTATCCCCATCCAGAAAAAACTATGGAGTCTAAATGCAGATTGAAACATATTACTTGTTTTCCCTCTCTCTCATATTTCTTCTTTCTTGTGGTTTCTCCCATTTGTTCTAATTCTTCTTTACAACATGAGTGTTTTCACACGTTTCATGTATGTTTATTATGAAATGTATATGTAAGGCCTATATCAGATTGCATACCATCTTGGGGTGGAGGGGAGGAGAGGGAGAAAAAATTGAAATTCAAAATCTTGTGAAAATGAACGTTGAAAACTAAAAACAACTAAATTAATATTTTTTAAAAAGATATATATTTCATCTCAAACCACTAAATATTTTTGACTACTTTTATACAAAGTAAAACTTTTAATAGTTCTCTATCATTTAACCATAATTGCTACTTATTTCTATGTCATATCATCACCTCTGTCATCTGTTCTTTTCCCTCCATTGACACAGCCACCACCCTCATTGCTGCTCTCTTGAATTATTGTAATCACTCATCATGAATCTTTCTACTTCCCTCTCTAATCCATTTTCTATATGCTGCCAAAATAATTTTCCCAAGTCACAATCCTAAATATTTTACTCCCTTGCTTAAAAACATTAAGATACTTCTTGCCTCTAGAATGAAATAAAAACTCCTAAATCTAATGTTTAAAGTCCCTCCACAAACTGATTCTTCCTTTCCAACTGGATTTTATATTGCTTCAGCCACTCTACATTCCATGCAGACAAGTTAATTTTTCATTTGCACCTGTGAGGGAGCATACAGATCCATGCTACCCATCTTTTTATATTTTCAATGAACTCCCTTCTCATTCCTAATTTTTGTATTCCTCTTCACATGTCATCGTCCCTTCCCCCATATCCAAAAGGTCTTTATGATCTTTGCAACATCTTTTATATATACCATCTTATTTTTTCTGACACTGCCACCACTTTGATACAGGCCCTAATCACTTCACACTGGTCTACTGCAATAGCCTACTGATTGATCTGCCTGCCTCAACTTTTCCCACACTCTAATCTATCCTACATGGCTTCCTTGCTGTTTTTTAAACAAGATACTCCATTTATTTGATTTGAACAATTTTTTCCATTAGTCTGGAATATCTAGAATAGTCTCTTTCCTCATCTCTATCAGTTTCCTTTAAGTCTCAATTAAAATTGGAAGACTTTTTTCCCCAACCCCTATAAATTTTAGTGCCTTTCCTCTTCTAATTATTTCCTAGTTATCCTGTACATAGCATGTTTGTGCATAATTGTTTGCTTGTTGTATCCTCCATCAGATTCTGAGCTCCTTAAGAGCAGGAATGTTTTTTGATTTTTTTTTGTAAACCTAGCATTCAGAAGAGTGCCTAGTATATACTAGGTGCTTAATAAATGTTCATTAACTGCCCTAAAATAAGAGAATTTTCCATGTAACTGTTGTCACTGAGGTTGATGAATTTCCATCCTTGCCTTAATCATTTTAGATTTATGAAGTTAAAAGCATATTAAAACACCAAAAACATTCAGAAACATTTCCCTTATGTTAAAATGACCTTTGCCACAAATTATATTTGAAATACTTCCTTGAGATGATACAAATAATATGAGGAAATCTTTCTTCAAAATCAACACATAACATTGCAATAAACTCTATATTGAAGTGTGCATAGACTTTTGTTTTCAACTAATCATTGTAGAGTCATACACATATAATCTTCGATTACTTGAAAATCATTAGAATATTAAATGGCCTCTAATGTTCCACACCCACCTTAAAAATTCTATGAAAATTAACTTCCTTATAGGGTAATTAACTCTCCTCAATAAAATAAAATCAATCATTCAACATTGCTGTGCTGTGAAAAGCAAGACTATTGATAATCTCTGCTTAGACTGAACCAGCAGAGTGAAGAAGGCCATTTTGGAGAGTACTTACTGTGAGAGTGTAACAGCATACACAGGAGGGTCTGCTGTACAGGTTCTTAGATCTGTTTTTCTAAAAGGAAAGCAATTTTTGAGTGGTCAATAAATCTAATCAAGAACATATATCACTTAGTTCAGGGGAAAAGTTAGCACCCTGGACTGCAAGAGAAAATACAAACAGAAATGACAAGCAGAAATTACAAACAGACCAACAGACAGGCTTCCGTCTGATCACAGACAATACAAACACTGTTACCAGAGAGAGAAGGACCAACATCTGGGCTTTCAAAGTGGACTAGGGGGATGGGGGTAGGGGGGGTCTTAACAACTCCCCAGAGTCTCCTCTGGCCTAATCACACAAACACTCTTACAAGGATTTGAGCTCCAAAAAAAAACCTCACCTCAGAGTATATTCCTTTCAGAGCTGGAGGGCAGGACCTCTCATGACCTAGTACCTCATTAGCAATTAGTAAAAGGTGAGGGACTTCACATAAAATAAGCCTCCCCTAATCAAGCCTCTCTTAATAGCCCCACGTGAAGCCTATCCATGGGCAGAGAAGATTTTTAACTCCCATTACGGAGAGGAAAGAGAAAGCCTCAACATGTCATTGCATTTTTAAGGAGAAAATGGCATCAAATGGTAGACAAAGAACATTGCTGTCAGCCTGGGAGGTCTGGCAGCAAGTAGATACATACCCAGGAGCTGCTGTTTGGGGGCAGAGCTTCAGTTTCAAGAAAGACTGACTAGATACCAGGGCAGGCACTTGATAACAAGGGAAGAGAAGGACCATTATAATTTTCTCAATAATTATAGCTAGAATGTAAATATTACTTTAAAGTTTGCAAAGTGCTTTTCATATCTGATTTCAGTTGATCCTTAGACCTTGATAGGTAAAGAATATTATTATATATTTTACAGATGAGAAAACAGCCTGGGAAAGGTTCACCTGCCTAGGGTCACACAGCTAATTAAATGTCTTGAGGCAGGATTTGAACTCCAAGGCCAGTGCTATATCTGCAGCGATGGTAATTGCAAACGTGTTTGTCCTTCGTTCTGAAAGAGGACCATGTCATCAAGATGATGCCATGACTTGCAGCTGACTTTGATTTGAGTGAGGGAGGGCTGTGCAAGGTCACCAGCCTCGCTTTCTTCTCCTGAACCATCTGGATCCAGTGGCCTGATATTCATTAGGATGACTGGAGATAGCCCAGGACACCATGTGAGACCTTGGCCCTTTCAGGCTAAGATCCTATAGCATTCTCACCTTGAGTGAGATACACCCATTCAACAAATAGGCTTCTTTAAGTAGTTGCTCAAGGGATGGCCCCTTTAATTAAAAAAAAATCCACCTGGGAAGAAGACCTTCAGGGGTCCTGGGTAAAAGAGAAGCAATTGCTATTTAGTATTTAAATCCACTCTGTGCTAGGTGGGTGGGGACTTGTCCAGTCTACAAGCTCCAGAGTGATTTGGGTTTGAGGCTTGATCTTTGAGCAAGAAATGTATCCAGTCAACCCAAAGGGAAAAATACAGCTTTTGGGGACCGGAACATGAGGAAGAGGAGGAGGAGGAAAGCTGCTACTCACTCACAGATTGTGTTTGTCCTTCGTTCTTGAAGAGGACCATGACATGAAGATGATGAAATAACTTGTAGTTTACTCAAAATAAGCCTGGAAAGGCCAGGGTCGGAATATCGTACCCCGGGCCTTCTCCAACAGTCCAGATGAATATCAGGCCACTGGATCCAGATGGCTTGGGAGAAGATAATTGCAAATGAATTACAAAATGGAAGGGGTGAGGCAATTTGACCAAAATGAAGGAGGCCTGCTTTTACAATGGTAGCTCAAGATTAATGCAGACTAGGCAGGAAGAATTCCTTGATGATGAACTAATTTTGTGGGACTTAACACTATAAGAGGTATTTAAATCCAGTTGGACAGAGATAGGCTAATCAGTATTCAGCTACTATTTGGCAATAAGCATTTCTTTGTGTCTTATCTTTCCTTATTTACAAAAAGGAGAACTGTGTCCTAAATGCTAGGATTACTTGTTTATAGCTAACTCTCTTAGATTCATCATGCAGCTCTTCTACTTCTGTATTTATTACTTCATTCAGGAGACTTTAGGAACATTCCACAAATAAAACTGAAAAATCAGTTGCCAGAAGCAAGTAATTCATCCTAAAGTAGCCAACTTACTAGTGGCGAATTTATCTGTATCTAGTCTGATTCTCAGATATCAAACTTTTTTTTTTCCTGCTAGGAGAGGAACTGAAGTTTGTCTAGCTTGGCAGAAGTAGTCAGAAATTAAGCTCTTATGTAATAAATCACAAACTTTAATATTAGGTAACATTGCTCATTACCAATAGTTGGATTTATTTGAATCTTCCTTTTTTTTTTTTTTTTTTTTTTTACTGCAAACTACAAAGTGATGGCTTGAAATAATGTAATTGACTTAAATTTTTTTTTAAGTTGTCTGAAACTAACCTTCAATGAAAAACTCAGTTGTATAATCTAATCATTTTTCTTTATTTCAGGAGCTGTTGGACTTTCATATCATTTTGTTGCTTATTTTGGAGAGTGAGTGGATTAAACCCAGCTATGAATTCTAGGCCTAATATTGTGTTCCTCATGGCAGATGACCTTGGCATTGGAGATTTAGGTTGCTATGGTAATAACTCAATGAGGTAAACACAAGGCACTGTTTTCTATTCCTTTATAATACAACAAATAATACAAGCACTGAGTATTTTGTCTCTAATTAAGGTTTTCCTTCTTTTTATTTTTATTTTTTTGATAATCCCTATAAACCAACACAGATGAGTAAAATTCAGTGGTCAGAGAGGCAGTCAGGCTAGACCTAGGCAATCTTAAGAATGAATGAAAGTGTCTCTGATGTCCCCTACTTTCACCATCCCCCATCCTTCCCTCACAATTTCTTCCCATACTTTCTCCAGAATACTACTGTCCCCTCACTCTCAGGATAGGGTTTATTAACATTTGCACTGGTATGAATTTAACTCAGTGTTATTAATATCAGGAATATTTAAATTTTAGAACATTTTTCATTGTGGAAGAGTTTTACCCTGTGTTCATGTAGTGTCAGGCAGACTCGAATAGGTGAGAAAATATATATTTTTTTTCCAGACGCTTCTCATTACACCTAGAATCACAATATGTAAGCAGCCACATACTTTGCCCTCATTAAGCACCTTTGTGCAATATATGGAATCCTGATAATGCAGTCACTGGGGACTAATGGGAGTGGGTGAAGAGATCACAGTCAATGTTAAGGACACCTGTGTTCTTTCATTTTATGTTGAGGAAGTTGCTGATTAGTACAGATAACAAATCATATCAAGTGCTTGTATTAAAAGTCACACTATTTATAGCTAAAATTATGTAAAATAAGGGAATTGGTCCCACTCCAATCGAACGATGCAGTGCAAACTCTAATCATGTGACCACTTCAAAAGATTTATTATTCACATTAATTGGGACCTGGTTGTATAGTGATATAGCTGAAACATGAGATATTACATTCATTGGGCACTACTTTGTATCCTCAATATTTCTTAGTTGTCTGAAAGGTTGGCAAAATGGAGGTAGATTATTCTTGTAATATTTGGGTTAACTAGTTGGAAGGATAAAGGTAGCAAATTGTAGTGAAGAGAGTTCCGGGTATGAAATTAGGAAGACTTAGATTCCAGCTACCCCTAGAATCCGAAGGAACCTCAGCATTCACCTATTCAAACCCATACCCCCAAATAATGCTCATTTGACAAATCTTGACCATTCTACCCTCTGTTTGAAGACTGCTAAAGAAACAGAACTTCCTGCTTTCTAACATGAGCCCTTACATATAGTCATTTTTCCCAACATTAAATCCAAACTTTTATCTTGATAACTTACACTCATTGCTCCTGGTTCTCACCTTTGTGGTCAGTCAGAACAAGTGTAATCCCTTTTCCATACTAAACCCTTCAAAAGTTTGAAGATTTCTATCATATCTCCTATGAGTCTTCTCATCCCTAGTTCTCCAGTTGGTCCTTGTGCAACATGGATTCAAGGCCCTTCAAAACCCTGGTTGCTCTCTGAATATTTATCTTATACTGATGACCTCCCTAATAGGCAGTGCTGAGAACCAAGCAAAAATCTCCAAATGTATTATGCTAAGGACAAAAGTCAGTGAGTTTTCCTATCCTAATTTTTAGACTCTCTCCCTCAAACTTGCAGAACAAAATCATCACTAGTTTTTTGGATTCCCATATCACACTTTGGCCCCTAGATCTTTTTAAAACACATTTCTAGCTCACCATTTCCCCTATCCTGTGCTTTCAAATTCATTTTTTTGCAGCCATGGAAGATTTTGCATTTAATTCTATTATTAAAATTCATTTTCTTTGATTCTAATATTGAATCTATAATCCTTATCAGCTTTGATAAACACACCATTTATGCCTTTATCCAAGTCTTTGATGAAAAGATTAAATAGGATAATTGAAGAGTAAAGGGAAAACAAAAACATTTATTAAGCTCCTACTATGTGAAAGGCACTCTGCTAAAAACCTTACAAATATTATCTCATTTAATTCTCATAATAACTCTGAGGGGGGTGATGGTGGCCATTATTATCTCTGTTTTCTAATTGAAGAAACAGGCAGAAAGAGGTTAAATGACTTGCTTAGGGTAGTAAGTGTACAAGGTTGGATTTGAACTCGGGTCTTCTTAGCCCCAGGTCTAGAGCTCTATACACTAGTGGTTTCACATAACTGCTTCCTCGGTGCGATCAAAGGACCAAACAGATTTCTGGGGTACTCCACTGGAGACTTCCTCCTAAATTAATATTAAACTGTAACAATTTAACTATTTCAAAATGCACCTAATAGAACTATTGCCTAACTCACATTTCTCTACCTCTTTTCCACACACAAATAGCATAAGATACTTTATCAAGCTTTTTTTTTTTAATCTAGATAAACTAGGTCTACCACATTCTCCTGATCTATCAGTTTAGCAACAAGTCTGCAATGACTTTGCCTTGATGAAAAAACCATGATGTCTTTTTGTGTTCATGATGTCTTTTCTAGATGTTTAGAACCCTCTCTTTAATAACTCTGGAAATTTTCCAGGAATGAAAGTTTACTGACCTATAGTTTAGAGATTCCTTTTCTTGTCTCCTCTCTTCTCTCTTCTCCTCTCCTCCCCTCCCCTTTCCTCTCTTCTCTGCTTTGAATATTGAAACATTTGCATTTTTCCACTGCTGTGATACCTCTTCGGTTTCCACAGTTTCCATGGTCTTTCAAACATTGCTGATAGTGGATCTGAAAATCATATCCAATCATTCTTCAAGGGTGTAATTGATCTGGAGTATGTGGTTTGCATTTATCACGGGCAGCTTGGTGCTCTCTTATCTTATCATTTATTTTGAATATCAACCTCCTGTTAGTTGCTATGATTGTAACTTTTTATCAGTACTTCTTTTATTTTTTAATTATTAAGCATTTATATTTTTTCTTCCATCTCCCCTTCGTTCCCCTTCCCTAACTGAAAAATAGAAAACTATTGTAACATATAAGCATAATCAAACAAAACAAGTTTTAACATTGACCATATCCAAAACTGTGTGTCTCATTTTGCATACTGTTACTTCACTTCTCTGTAAAGAAATATGGATTAGTCTTCATCATCAGTTTTTTGCAATCAAGATTGATCACTGCATTTATTAGAGTTCTTATGTCTGTCAAAGTAGTTACTTTTCGCTGTATTTATAATTTATAATTGTTCTTTTGATTTTGCTCATTTCCCCACACATCAATTCATATGTCTTCTTACATTTCTCTGAAACTATCATTCGTCATTTCTTTACAATGCTATAGTATTCCATTTTATTCATATGCCATAATATTTTCAGTCATTCCCTAATTGCCACTACAAAAAGAACTGCTATAAATATTTTTTTAACACATGGGATGTTTTCAAAATATACAGCTTAGTAACTATGAAGACATAATAACAAATTGCTTTCCAGACTAATTGATAACTCCATCCACAGTAACTTAATATGATTCTTTTCTTGAGGCTCCTCCAGTGACATTGAGATCTTAATGTCTTAAGATGTGTCCAAGTGTATATTGTAGTATTCTTTTGAAATCCTTGCAAGTGTTAGTTACCACTCACTCTTTCTGGGCTTGCTAACTTGCCTCAATTTATCTTCATATAGGAAAGTCTAGATTCCTAGAGAAAGATCATTGTCACACAACTGCAAGTCAAGTTAAGACAGGAGTGTAGAGAGCTCTATTCTCCCAGTTTGCCACTGATGGTCAGGAACCCTCATCGTTGCTTTCGATTTCCTCAAAATCAAACAATCATAAAGATCACACTATTAACTCCTAAACATAAAACATTTACCTACAAACAACAATAACAATGGAAAAATCAAAATCACTCAATATAAGGCAAATGCATGAATAATTAATGCTTCATTTGACACACAAAAGTGTGAGCTATACTTTCCCTCCAATGCACACAGTATCAGTAGGGGAGGACAGGAATATATTTATAGCAGAGAGAAGGGGGCAATTAGTTTGCTCAGTGAATAGAGCACTGGGCCTGGCATTGGGAAGACCTGAGTTCGAATTTGACCTCCAACATGTCCTTGCTGTGTGACCATGTGCAAATTGCTTAACCTGTTTACCTTAATCCCCTGGTGAAGGAAATAGTAAAATGTTCTATTATCTTTGTGAAGAAAATCCTGTAAACATTATGATTGCGAAGAGCCAGGAACAACTAAACAAAATAACAAGCAGAGAGACACATTAGTCAAGATGATCCATGCAGTTGGGCAACTCATAATTGTGAAGTACAGGTTTTTAAGTCCTTGATTCCTCGGTGAAAAACCTGTAGCACACAAAGTCATTTCTCTGCTACAATTTCCCTTCTAATCCTCACGAATCTTCTGCTGAGCAAATCTGCTCCTGTTCTGCATAAGGAGATCCTTTAAATCATAATCATTTTCGAAGACTACTGAGAAACAGTTTCATAAATAATTTCATTAAACCAGCAATTGTGAAGCTCCTTAGTCTGATTCTCTAAGCAATGAAGATGAGCTGAAATAGCTCTTTACTCAACAGGATGCTGTCTTGTCTAATCAATTTCACCTTATACCTACATAAAGCAAGATGCACTTGTCTCCCTGTAGTGCCAGTAGGATAGTCACAATACCTATGGCAGCCATGTATATCCTGGTGCAATTCGGAATCACAAAATACCACAGACTCTCCAGATGGAAGACAGAACCAAAACATTTATTCAGACACCACAAAGCCAAATCCATCATAGTAACAAAAATTTATACACAATAACAATGCAGAGAACAACACCATTCCCATGCCTTCCTCCTACTAGGTTTGCCAAAAACCAGCTCCATTAAACAAAATCACAAATAAGCTCTTTCATATTAGTCAGTTGCCTGCTTGCCTGCATCCTTCCTATCTCTGACTAGACTGACCAATTTTCTCTCACCTCTGCTCCTGCTCTGCCCCTTCAGCAAACTTCTCCCATCACAGGCTCCATATGACTCAGACTTCCATGTGACCCAGGCAGGTTATGTGGGTCTATTAATGAATGGGAAAGTTCTCCCCATTTAAATTACCATTACATTCCTCCACCCCCATCATACTTTTCTTTCTATAACTGAGGGGAAATCAGAGAGAAACAAACCATTTCTGAGAGGTTTTGTCTCTTTATCCTTAATTCATCCTTTAGATAGTGTTGAATGACCATAGTGGAAACTACAGCAGAGTTTATCTCTCCTTCAGTCAAAAGGCTCCATTGGCCTTTCTCCCTGCTAATTTACAACTTGATGGCTACATTTCAGTCAGCAGCATCCCTAGAACTATACCTGAAGCCTTTCTGCCAGCTGAATAATTCTGCTATCACTTTCTCTCTCATTTCCTGCTGCCTTGATTGCCTCTGTTTTTTCTCCTTCTGGGTTCTTCAACACTTTAAAAACAAAAAAATCAATTTATTTTTAATTTTCAACATTCAATTCCATAAGATTTTGATTTCCAAATTTTCTCCCCATCTCTCCCTTCCCCCAACAAGAGGCATGCATTTTAATTACCCCTTCCCCCAATCTTCCCTTTCTATTGTGCCCCCCTTCTCTTATTCCCTTCATCTCTATTTTCTTGTAGGGTAAGATAGATTTCTATACCCCGTTGCCTGTAGGTCTTATTTCTCAGTTGCATGTAAAAACAATTTTTAACTTTTGCTCTTTGAGTTCCAAATTCTCTCCCTCTCTTTCCACCCATGCCCATTGAGAAGGCAAGCAATTCAATGTAGGTTATACATGAATAGTCATGCAAAACACTTCCATAACAGTCATGTTGTGAAAGACTATATTTCTCTCCATCCTATCCCATCCCCCATTTATTCTATTCTCTCCTTTGACCCTGTCCCTCCTCAAAAGTGTTTTGCTTTGGATTACCCCATCTTCCCTTCTTTTCTATCATTTCTCCCCCTTATCCCCTTCCCCTCCCCCCACTTTCCTGTAAGGTAAGATAGATTTCCATACCCAACAGAGTGTATATGTCATTCCTTCCTTAAGCCAAATCCAATGAGAGTAAGGTCCACTCATTCCCTCTCACCTCTTCCTTCTTCCCCTTCATTTTAAAAGATTTTTTCTTGCTTCTTTTAGGTCTTCAACACTCTCAATGGATCAAAATAGAGCATCTTGGTACTTGGTGAATCACCTTTCCAGTATGAAGTAAAACTGACAAAATCATACCTACTGTTAGTTATGCAATGAATAATTCTTATTTGAATAGTTCTTATTTCTTATTTAAAGTAATTTATCATTATGTGAGTTTTATCCTAACAAACTCTAAAAACAGTTACATGCAAAAATACTTAAGGAACACAATGGCCTACAACCTCAATCAATTGTTTTTCCTTAAACAGTTCCTCCCATATCTCTATTTGGTCCTCTACCAGTTCATGACTCACATTTGAATGCGAAAACTATTTCTTTGTACTTGAATTTCAAAAGCTTTTTATGCATAAAAATTCTTTGCCCCTTGTTATAAGGAAGCTCCTTACATATGGAAGTCAGTAACATACATACTTGACAAGTTAATTTTTCTTTACAGGAGGTTTTTTCCCCTCAAAGTACATTTTTCTTTCTTTTTCAACAATCAAACTGCATACATGAGGAAGGATCAGTACTTTACACACTGATAACAAAATTGCTTATCTTTCTTCTTCCAGTCATGTTCATGAAAATGATTGTCATGTACAAACTGAATGAACCTGAGTGTGTTACCTTAATATCTTAAGGTATTCCTTTGCTCTTATCTATAACATTCTATAAATTCTATAATTTCTGTAACATTCTATAATTCTACAATTTATTCTTATAATTGGAAAAATATAAACATAAGAACTAGAAATAGAAATGAACAATGACATTAAAATAAACACAGTATTTCACCTACTTTAAGTAACACCATTAGTTACAGAAAAGACTAATTTTTTCTACAGAAGATATTTAAAATTTCAATATAAATAGTCTATATATCATTATTTTAAGTTCTGTTTTATTGAAATGTACACATTACTCCTATTAAAATCATTGCCTTTTTGTCAAAAGAAATACATTCCCTCTAACTATGAATAGAATGTAATATTTTGTCAAACTGTTTGATGATAGTTATTATTCAAATAAACATTTTCCAATACTTCTTCAAATTTGGTAGGGGTGTAGCCCAACTCTGCTACAACTTGGTGAATGGTCTTCAAGTTCACCACTTTCTAACCAACCTGGATATCAGCCTTCCCTCCAAGAGGAGTGAGAACAGTCCTTGAACAATACACACGCAGTCCATCATCTGATCTGTACTTGGAGACTTTTTAGTTTTGTAGAGATTTCAAGAGATTGTAATTCATTAGCAAAATATTTAAGAGCATTGGCTCACCTCCATTTCATAGTGGGTTACCAGAGCAGGATCAGAGAGACCACAAGGTACAATGGGAAAATTGCTGGATTTGAAATCGAAGGACATGAGTTTAAATGTTGTCTCTGCCACTGACAACAGTGGTGGACCTTGGTCAAATCACCTAATCTTTCTCATTCTCAGTTTCCCCATCTGTAAAATGAAAGTATTAGACTAGATGAACTTAAAGTTCCTTCTATTTCTCAGAATATAGTTCTATGATTCTTGTTTTAAGTACATGACAACATACAACAAAAAAGAATTACCAGAACTGGACAAAAAGATCATCTTCTGAGTTGGTAATCATTTAATACTGATCCATTTCATTGGAATTAAAATCTCAATGTCATATAATCTTTCTTTGGATTTTAGCACCCCTAATATTGACCGCCTTGCTAGAGAAGGTGTAAAACTCACTCAGCATCTAGCAGCAGCTTCAATGTGCAGTCCAAGCAGAGCTGCCTTCCTGACTGGCAGATACCCCATCAGATCAGGTTTGGAAACTTTTCAATATGGCAATATTTTCTAATAACAAAGCACTTCCTATGTAATGATTTTGCAAGTCTACAAAATAATTGAAAAAGTTTGTTCAAGACACTAAACACACATTTCTTTAAAAAATATTTATAATAAATATCACACATTTTCTGAAAGGATTCAGTAGTGTAGTGGTTGGGAAGTAGGGCTATAATTTCACAGTAGAGTGAATTCTCAGGTAAGAAAAGTCCTCCTTATGTAGATTGGCACCTTCTCTGCAACTTATTGTCTTACATAATTACCTAGAGGACTGAGAGTTTGGGTGATTCTTCTAGGGTGGCACTGCTAAATGTGTCAATGTGTCAAAGGCAGGGCTTAAAGCCAGGGCCCCTGACTCCAAGATTGGCTCTCTATCCACTGTTGAACATCTTGAAGCTAAAAATGTTTTTTTTTAAATGATAAAGATACACCAAATTTGTTCAAAGGAGCAGAGAAATATATGTACCAAAGAACTAGAATTAGTTAATACCAGCTATGTACATATCTACATAAATATTGAAGATAGGATGATGTGAGAGACGGTATAAGTTTGTATACTCACTCTTTTGCGCCTTCCTGACTTAGGTAGCAATTGTATGTTACCTCTTTGGAAAGATATATGGTAGCCCTGTTCAGCTGTCACATGTTAGTTTCAGATCACCTAGAGGTATCATTGGAGCTTCCCTTTGGCACTCTAGGGAAGGTGGTTTTAAGTAGACTCAAGAGATTGGAAGATGCCAGTGTCTGTAAAAAGGACATGAATACAACTAAAAGAAAGTTAAATATATGTTGTCCTGGCCTTAGATGGTAAAATAAGGTTTAGTATAAGCATATAACATCACTTCATTTATTTGGCATTGTGAGGGAAGTAGACATTCCAATTAAGAGGATAATTGGAGTACTTCTTGTAAGGGCCGATATTTTAAAAAATTAGCCATTTAAATAGAAAACCTGAGAATGGATTATACAAATCTGTTTTCTTAAAGATTAGACTTAATATTTCAAAGTTATAGAGAACTCCCAAGTGAAGACATTCTTCTTTCAATTGGTACCTTCAACTGAAACCTAGTTTTAGAGAGTTACTCAGAGATCAAGTGACTTGTCTAAGGTCACATGGCTAGTATGTCAAGAAGAAAATTTGAACCCAGAACTTCTTAGCTTCAGGGCTACCTTATTATCCACTATGCCAGAGAATAGAACAGAAATTCAACTTTTTCTTGATGACTTAGGGTCGTCATATTGAATACCAGTTTTATACTGTACGAAGTTGTGATCACATTTCTCAGAGGTTATTGTGGTATGTAAGCCTGATTGCTTCTACACTGTTGTCACTGTTTTAAGTATGTTAAAGTGACTTGCTCAGGGTCACACAGGTACTAAGTACTGTGGTCACATTCGAACTCTGGTCTTTCTGACTCCAGACCCATTGTGCTGCCTAGCTGCCCCAGGATTGTTGTGATTGGTTGTTTTTCTTAGTTCTTGTATCTACTTTTTGATGCTTTTTTGGTCTCATTTCTTGTCAGTAATCACTTTCTACAGTTGTCCATTGACTTTTAGCAGAAACTTCAACTTGGCTATCTTTTCATCTGTCCTGGGCTGGGTATGCACATAATGAAACTTGTCTAAATTGTGTCTGAGAGTAAATAAGTTCTGATTCAGCAAAGTGTCTGAATTGTGGCCTGTTTTTACTTTCTTCCTCTCTCCACCAATTTTAGGGTTTCAATAATTTTTTACATTATTGAAATTGACAGATAAGTGATATCTGACTCTTTGCAAAGGGAGTGTCTTAAATATAAACCTCTCTGAATTTCTCCTCCAAAGCTTCATTAGGCAAATATGGAGATGATTCAGAGGAAACAATGTCATTTTTAGTGATCATTCTGCAAACATTACCTTGAAAGACTCAATCTACAGTCAAGTCAACCCCTGGATTTTTGTTTATCCTTTGTCAGGGCTCATCTTCCTTCCTTGCCAGTGCCCTGTAGGGAGGCATAAATCAACAGAAGACATTAAGAATTGGGGAAATTGGTCTTGACAGTTGTATAGGGAGGAAGTTCATGCTCTTTTACCCTATTATGGGCTCCAGGCAGCCCACTATTTTTGGTTCTAGTTTTAGATATATGAAAAGTAATGATAAATAATATAGATTTAATTAGAAAAGGAGATTGGTACAGTGTTCTAATTCCTGCCCCTCCCAGGTTTACCTCTTCCTTTCCCACTAATAAAAGGCTTGAGCTTTCTCAACTTTTGCATATATAATCTGCACAGCAAAGTCTCTTTACATCTTCTCTTCGAGGAGACTGATTATGAAATGCCTCATCCCTATATGAGGGATAGAGCTGCTAAGAATTTGAGAGAAGAGAGATCTGGATCTTCTAGCTTTCAGTTTTGAAAGAGAAGATTCTCTTCATGGCCCCAAAATGAAAGACTGGGGAGAAGACAGCATGTAAAGGAACTGACCTTGGTCATGGACCTATCCTTAGCCTTCCTACACTGTTGACTTTGGAGACTTTTCCCTGTTATCATGTGTATACTTTCTCTAATTTCTGTTTATTCTTGGTTTGGATAAATGGATTTATTTGCTATTTTCTATGTGTAGTCAGTGGAAGAACTTGTATTTGGTTGGAAGGGGGTCAAATCTTTGCCTGTATATCTGGGCTCCTAAACCATATACCAAAGGTTTGACTCCTTTCTAACCAAATATATTTGTAATTATTCTTTGACCCATTAATATCTTTTGCTATTTCCTTCTTAAGTGATACCAATCAGATGTTTAGCTTAAACCTAAAAATTAATTTCCCTAGATTAACAATAGTGTTAGGGGAAGATGGATATAGTTCCAGTTCAATATTCTTCCTCTCTGTGATGAGAGATGAGTGGCCAGTCTCTGACCTTAATTTCCTCTTCTGACAGAAATTAAAGGCTCCCTAAGAGAAGAGGAGGAAGAAGACTTCAGAGATATCATTCATGATTCTCTGTGAGATTAATCTAGATAGGCCCATGTTTACATGCATAATTAACATGGATAAAACACAGCACCACACATATTCTCTATATAATTAAGTGCTAAGGTAGTCAGTCCTCAGTGCATAAATGGATAGTGTTCCAAAAGTACAATTGCAAGTTGGTGGTTTGAAATAGAACATATTTTCCCACAGAAATGAACATAAATGGTATTTATACTTGGCCTAGCAAAAAAATGTCAATTTAATTCACATTGTAGCTATACCATAGGGTACTAAAGATGGTTCTAACTTGAGATGAAAGAAATATTTCTTCTGCTATCCCATTAAGCTATAAATTTCTTAATATCAGGAACTATATCCTGCCTTAATTGTATTCCTGAGTACTTAGCACAATGACTAGCACATAGTAGACCCTTAAATGTTTATAGATTAATTGACTTGACCTGTTTCAAGGATTAACCTTTATTGTGACAAGGCATTTTATAACTGATTTTTATTGTTTAGTGAGAGTCTGAAGAAATAAGATGTTTCCTGGTATTTGGTTTTGTGGAAGGCTATCTTACTATGTTGCTTATCATGGGAATCTAATTAACACACATTTGGGCATAAGGGAAAGAGCACTGAACTTGGAGTGAGGTGTGGATTTGAACTGTAGATTTGACATTCTCTGCTTTGAAGACCTTGAACAACTCTTATTATTTGAGTCTTAAGTTTTTGATTTGTAAAATGAAAAGTTGGGACTAGATGATATCTAAATTTCCTTCTAGGTTATATCCTATAATATTATCCTTCCAGTACATAGATATATTCAAATTTTTTCCACTTGTTACTGGAAATATATGTAATGGCTGAATCATTGAGTTAAATAATGTTATTTTCTTTAATGTTTTAAGGAATTTATTTTCACATAGGTTTTTTTTTTTTTGCATTTCATCTGCTTATCAACTATTGTTAGGAGGTATGTTGTTTGACATAGGAGGCATCAGGACATAGTGGAAAGAGAGCTTTTCTGAGAGTCAGATTCAAGTTCCATTTGACCATGGGCTGACTATGGGCAAAACTTATAGGCACCAAAATCACTTAAGATTTCAAGCTGCAGAAGGAGTATTGATCTGCATTAATAGACTAATTATGCCAATGAAATCATAGATATAGTCACCCTGTTGCTTATATTACAAATATGATGATGGTGGTCAAGAGAGGGTTTTTATGACTATATACTGGGTTCCTGAAGCATGTTCCATCTATTCCCCAAAGTCACAAAAAAAGACAATATCTGGATTCATAGAGATGGTATAGGAATATAGCACATGGTCAGCCTTAATAAGTACAGAAATGATAGTTGATTGAGCCTTTTCTCTTCTCTGATGGTCTAATATATGTTATTGATACCAGAAAAGTAGCAAGAGATTCTTTGTGCAAGCTATAAATATCCAATAGTGACAGATGTAGTTTCTTCTGCATCATATAGTGGGGACAAAGTGATGCTGCAGCTGTAGTTAACAAAAGTAAAATCCAACCATTTAGGACTTATTTCCACACTGTGGAAGATATTGCAAAGGCAATATGTGTAATGACTAGAGTTCTGGAGTTAGGAAGATATACTTTTCAATCTTGGCTGTGATACTTTTCCACTATGTGAACCTGAGCAACTCACTTAATTCCTGAGAGTCTCAGGCAATTATCTGGAACTTAGTTCTCAAGATAGAGATGTTTGTGAGTGAAGGAGAATTCTCCACACTGAGAGAGGTCCTTTCATGTTCCTATTCACAGCATATCAATTACAAGTATTTTTGTCCATACAGTTAGTTCAGTTAGTTACAGGTATATGACAAAAATCCCTCACTTTAAAAGAAGGCAAACTATGTGAAAAACAAAAGTAATTAGGGTGAATCTGGCGGTTGGTCTTTGGGGTATGGTAAGAGACCTGTTTTAACTTAAACTTTTCTGATTTGCAGGGGAAATCTGGGCCAATCGAGAAATGCAATTTGACATATCCTTCCCTTACCATGTATTTCAGGTATGAGTTCTTCCTTCAATATGAATCGTGCCATCCTTTGGCTTGGTGGTTCTGGAGGTCTTCCAACAAATGAAACCACATTTGCCAAGCTGCTTCAGCACCGTGGTTATAAGACTGGATTGATAGGTACAGTTTGGGGTTGCCAGTTTTAAATTAACATAAGAAAATTTTCACTGCAATTTAACATTCCTATAGCACAACTTAGAATTGTGTCAACAAATATATCCTGAAGATGAGGAAACTTGAGAAGAAATAGGCTAGTATAAGTATTGATAAGGTCATATCTGAATTAATGAAAAAGAACATGGTGGTAAGTTTAAAAGCATTATCAATCATCCATATAGTAAAACCTGAAAGGTATATTTGACAATCCACCTTGTAATTTATTAATTCAATCCATGCCAAAATAATATGATTGGGGAAGGGGGAAGATAGATGCAACATGTATAAATAGATGACAAAAAGGTAATCACATACACATAACAAGGATGTGCTAGTAAATGTTTAACAACCAGCTCTCTGAGAAAATGTTAAGTATGGCACATATTTAAATTTAATATGCATTATGATATTTTATCTACCACTTTTTTTTAAGTCTAGACTATCAGCAAAACAGTAATTCGAACCTTGATTTGTAGCATTTGCTAATTTCTAAGGTGTGACTGCTCACACTAAAAATTTAACAATTTCTCTTGGTGGAATAAATTAGATATGGATGAAAGTTGTACTTTAAAGAAATTATTTGAAAGATGAAAATTCTTTGGGGATTCATCACAAGAATTCTGCTTCTATAAACCCATTTAATTTGTTTGTTTTGACCTTTAGAAGTACAGAAGATGACTAGGGACCAAAGGACTGTTAAGTCCTACTGGTGATGAAGTCAAGGCCACTGGTAGTACTTTCAAGGTGTCCTTCTTGGCATCTGAGTGGCTAACATTTCAGGTATTATATCAAAGTAAACAGGAGTCTTGGAGTCAGAGGAATCTGATTTTACATCTGATACTTAGAAACTGTATGAGTCATTTGGATAAATTACTCAATCTCTCAATGGCCCGAGAACCTCTATAAGATATTCATTATAAAGATATTGCTAGTCTGCATCAGTTGAGAGATTTCAACATTTGAAATTCATTACAACAATGAAATTAAAAATCTAGACTTCATTCTATTAATCATGCCCCCATCTTCAAGTATTTGATGATGTTAAAAAAGCACAAATGTCAATGGAAATGATGAATAGTTTGAGTCTTGATTTCTAGCTGTGTGACTATGAGCAAGTCACTTCCAGTATGATAGAAAAATACTGTTCTTAGAGTCAGGAGATCTGATCTAGCGTTCCATCTCTGACACAGGATTTGTGATTTTACTTAAGCTCTTTGAACTTCAGTTGCCTCAGTTTCACATTATAAATTAGGAAACACTAGTAGCGTTTTCACTTAAACTCACATGACAGCTTTTATGAGTAAAACACCTCATAAACTGTAAAGTGTTTTTTTTTTGTGACTTTCTTTTCCAAACTATAATTTATATTTGACCAAAGAAACACAATAATTTTTTTTTGACTATTTATTCCTCCTTTTCCCCAGGAAAATGGCATCAAGGTTTAAGCTGTGCCTCAAGAAATGACCACTGTTACCATCCACTAAACCATGGGTTTGATTACTTTTTTGGGATGCCTTTGACTCTCCTAAATGAATGTCAGCCAACAAAGACACCAGAGATACACAGAGCTCTCCGAATCCAACTCTGGATTGCCAGTGTGGCTCTTGGCCTTGTGCCTCTCTTACTTCTCATTCCCAGATTTGCTGGATGGTTCAAAGTCCCATGGACTGTTGTTGTCCTCAGTGCTCTTGTGGCCTGCTTGTTTTTCATCACCTGGTATTCTAGTTATGGATTCATTCGTCGTTGGAATTGCATCCTTATGAGAAATCATGAGATTATTCAACAGCCCATGAAGGAAGAAAAAGTGACTTCTCTGATTTTGAAAGAGGCTCTTTCATTTATTGAAAAGTAATGAGCATTTTGCATTTTCTTATCCTTCATAGCTAAAAAATACATCTCTGTTTCAAAGCATTCCAGTCTCTTTGGTTAGAAAAACAATTTTCTGGTATATTTATGTCACATTTGACATACATTTGAGGTTGTACAAAGACAAAAGAAAATAATATTTTGCTGGAGGGCAGCATAGTACAGTGGAAAGGGCCCTGCTTGTGAAACTGAAGGACTGGATGCCAAATCTCATCTAGGAAACTTAAAATCTGGCTTTAGACAAGTGATTTAACATCTCTAATTGTGAGGGATGTGGATTTGATGTCACCTAACATACCTTCTAGAGCTGTGATTCTTGGAAACAAAAATATTGGTCATGTCTGAAATGTACATTTCATTCTGTGCCTATTGTCAATTATCATTTCAAAATCATTTCCTCTGAAGTAATCATTGGTGACAGTATCAACGTCAAGTCTTTTAAGCTTGTTTTCTTTATATTGTGCTCATCATGTACACTTTTCCTTAGCTCATGTTTATATTGCTCTAAATCAAGTCATATGTCTTCCTAAATTTTTCTGATTTTATCATATTCAAAGTTTCTTATGACACAATGATATTTCTTTGTGTAATAATTAATATCAATGATATTAATGCAACACATTTTTTTCTATCAGAAGAACCAGTCACCAGCTTTTTATTATTGCAAGAAGTGCTGATATATGTGTAAATTTTTCCTGGGTCTTTGACCCCTTTGAGATATATAAATGGCAAAAAAGATACTAATGAGTCAAAGAACAATGACTTTTAAAATATAATTTTCAAATTTTCTTCCAGATGAGGATAGTCCTCAGGTGTTCTCACTCAGATCTTCAGGGCTTTTTCCACTGTAGTATTTGAAGAGCTGTCCTTTAGAAAAATGTTAGATTTAGTTACCCAGATACCATAATTAGGATTGATGTGTGAAAATCATAAGGAAGCATATTTTGGCTCAATATAAGATGGAATGTCCTAAAAGCTAGATTTTATTTAAATTTATAAGCTCTAATTAAATATTTATCATTATAGGTGTTTAAGTGACATTTGGATTATGATTTTTTTAATGAATACTATAGAAGTGATTAACGTTTGATATAAAAATTTGGACAATATTACCGTAATGTTCCTTTCTAACTCTAGGATCCCATGATCTAGGCTAGAGTCCGTCATTCTGAGTTTTCAAAGGGAAAATAAGTTAACATAGTAATAATAGTAGTTGGCACTTGCAGTGCTTTCAACACCTAATCTTAATTCAGCCTTCCAACACTAATGCTGAGATAGGTACTATGATTATATTTTATCCTTACTTTGCAGATGAAAAAAATAAGACTGAGTTAAATTACTTGCCCTTAGTTCCACAGCCACAAAGTGTCACAGGCAGATCTTACTGACTTCAAATTGAATGGTTGGTTGAAATACCATTATATTTCTCAAACAAAAGTTTGTTCCATTTTAGCACCACATTTTAAGGACACAGCAAGCCAGTTAATCATAAATGGTAGGATCAGTACTCTTTTTAGTATCAAACTTTTTTTTTTACTTCTCTCTTTAAGACAAATGCCCTTGCTATATTTATTTTAAAACGTATCTACTCTTTCAGTCTGCCTGCACTAAAACTTTCAAAGAATTTTATATGATTTCAGGTTTCACTGCACCTTCTTTAAATGCAAATCTGATTTTCTAGGGAATGAGGTCAAATTGATTGTTTTTTCCCTTAGGTGCAAGCATGGACCCTTTCTTCTCTTTGTGTCATTTCTTCATGTGCACATTCCACTTGTAACTAAAGAGAAGTTTGTTGGGCGTAGTAAATATGGGCTATATGGGGATAACGTAGAAGAAATGGATTGGATGGTAGGTAAGTATCACTTTAGAAAATAGTGAGTAAGTTCATTCTATGACTCATAATCTCATTGAAGTGGGTCTCACTTCAGGTGGACAGATAGGATGCCATTCATGCCCGTCCATACTCTGACTTTTCCCCAGGTCTTCCCCTAAGTCACACAAGGCTTCCCTTGTGAGACAGAAATGAAATGACTCTTCTAAGGAGACACAATAAGCAGCAGATATAAAAATTTTAGTGTCTTTTCAGACACCTTTCATTGGTAATATCTAGTCAATGGATCATGGTATTTAAAGTCACTAAGCATCCTTGAGATCATATTCTCCTCCAATCCCCTCACTTTTCTGATGAGCAAACTAAGGTTCAAAGAAGGCATATAACTTTTGCTACTCCTCTATCATTCTACTTTTTCCACATTACTAGTATAACTTTATAGTTTAAAGTTTGTAAAGTACTTAATGACTTTATTCTTATTTCTTCCATCTGAAATTAGTGAACCAGACAAGGTATGGGAATAGTGGTTGTCAGGTTTATGACTTCATAGTTTAAATAATTGTTGTTAACCTTAACTAAAAAATATCTATTCATGTATTTTTGCTGTTTTTTTTCCAAAAAAGACGTTTTAGACTAATTGTAGCAAAATTAAAGAACACATGTAAAATGATGCATTCAGAGAGAAAAAAATCTAAGTGCAATTTTGTGCCCTTTTTCTATTATAAACAAGAGCAATTTATTTCAACCTCTAGTTAGGGAGTAATAACATTACAAGGGTAATTAACACAACTTTTCTCAGTTTAGAGTCTGAAGGCAGAATTCCCAAATCTTATCCAGTTCTACATGGTATCAGATCCCATAGTGGATTTTTTTTTTCTGTAGCCAACAACTTTGCCTCCCTTATCAAGGGCATGCTTGCTATCAAGGGCATGCTTGCTATCCAGCCTCTCCAG